>JASCZW010000842.1:0-588838 GCA_034211315.2 Aedes japonicus | reverse complement strand
AAATAAGCCTATTGTAGGTGTATGTGCACGTGTGTGCTCACAGTTTGAATATTTTGTTGAAGTTTTTTTCCGATTCTCCATACATTTAATATGGGAGCAAAAAATCACGACCACGTAGGTCCCATACTTTGAAAAATTTTAGAGAGCACAATTCTCATCCAATCTTCATAAAATTTTGAAAAAAGAAACTTCAAATAGTGTACAAAATTATAAAAATATATTGATTGTAAAATGAGAAAGTCGATTTTTCGACTTTTTTCCGCCTTGGAATCACTGTGCGGCGGGTCCACGAGTCGCGGATGGTGAGGATCCATCAGATATGATGGGCAGCTACTGAATACACGAATAAGTAGCCCCGGGCGAGCGGCGGGGACTGTTTAGGATGTGGGGGGACTGAGCAGTTGTTGGACTCTGTTGAGTTTTTCCAAATACCCACAAAGATCCGAAAGCAGCCCTGACAAAAGCGAGCCACCCCGCTTTCTAAAAATAAGGGTAAAAGTCCAAGCCTTCACCCATTTGAGCATCTGTTCTCCATGTTAAAGGTGGCTGAGTCACCGTCTTGTTAGTGCGCCCAGCCAGGACTGTGGAGTGTTTGGGACTGTTAAACAGCAGAATCACGATGGTCCTCCTGCGAGATAGTGGGGTTGGTTGTGGGACTTGCGAGCCAGCACCATTAAAAAAGAGTTGCAAGGAATAATACATGAGGAAGAAATTCGAACCGGAACAATCGGCATGGACCTAGGCTACGAAAACGGACTAACGATTGGAAACTCGGGACGTGGAACTACCGATCTCTCAATTTCCTTTGAAGTACTCGCGTGCCTTCCGATGAATTGAAGAACCGCAAGTTTGACATCGTAGCGCTGCAAGAGGTTTGCTAGAAAGGATCCACGGTGCGTGCGTTTCGGGATGGTCATACCTTCTACCAGAGCTGCGGCAATACACACGAGCTGAAAACAGCTCTCATCGTAATGGGTGAGATGCAGAAGCGGCCGATCAACCCCCGAATGTGCAGGTTGAGGTTCAAGGGCTGGTTCTTCAATATCAGCTTCATTAATGTGCATAGCCCCCACCTCGGAACTATCGATGACGTCAAAGATGAATTCTACGCGCAGCTGGAGCTACCCAAACCATGATATCAAAATCATCATCGGGGATTTCAACGCTCAGGCCAGGAGGAGGAGTTTAAACCGGTGATTGGAAAGTTCAGCGCACACCAGCTGACCAACAAAAACGGCCTTCGACTTATCGGCTTCGCCGCTTTCAAAAACATGGCCGTACGTAGTAACTTCTTCCAGCACAGCCTCCCACATCGGTGCACCTGGTGGTCACTGTATCAAACTGAATCACAAATCGACCACGTTTTGATAAATGGCTGACGTTCGACATCACCGACGTCAGAACCTACCGAGGCGCTAACATTGACTCGGACCACTACCTAGTGATGGTTAAGATGCGTCCAAAACTCTCCGTAGTGAACAACTTTCGGTACCGGCGCCCGCCACAGTACAATCTCGTGCGACTGAAGCAACCTGACGCTACCGCAACTACGCCAGCGCTCAAGCTGCCCTGCGGAAGAGGTCAGCTCGACGAAACCACTTTGAGGACGCTGACGTGAAAACAGCTATCAGCAGCGTAGCGGAGAACGTCTTAGGTTGCGTGGAACAAGCCGACAGAACGAGTGGTTGGACGAGGAATGTCAGCAGATGTTGAATGAGAAGAACGCCGCGCGGGCACTAATGCTGCGTCAAGCTACCCGTCATAGTGTGGAACGATACAGACAGAAGCGGTGACAGCAGACCCAACTCTTCCGGGAGAAATAGCGCCCCGCCAGGAGGAGGACGAGTGTGAGAAACTAGAACAGCTGCACCGGTCATATGAAACGCGAAAGTTCTACCAGAAACCCAACGCATCCCGCAGACGCTTCGTGTCGCGAGCCGTGATGTGTCGGGATAAGGATGGGAGAATCCTGACGGACGATCGTGAGGTGATCAAAAGGTGGAAGTAGCACTTCGATGAACGTCTGATTGGAGTACAGGAAGAGGACCAAGACAGCGATGGAAGAGACGTAGCCGATGCAGTAAGTGACGGACATGTGCCACCCTCGACGATAGGTGAAGTTAAGGCTACCATCAAGCAGCTGAAGAGCAACAAATCGATTGGAAGGGATGGAATCGGAGCAGAACTTATCAATATGGGCACTGGCAAGTTGGAAAATTGCCTGCATCGACTGATAGTCAGGATTTGGATACCGAACAGCTACCGGAGGGGGTTATCTGCCCACTCTATAAGAAAGGCGACAGAGGACTGTGAAAACTATCGTGCGATCACTGTCCTTAATGCCGCCTATAAAGTATTATCCCAAATCATCTTCCAGAGACTGTCGCCACTAGCAAATAGATTTGTGGCAAGATATCAGGCCGGCTTCATCAAAAGACGGTTTACAACGGCGCAACTCTTCACTTTGCGGCAGATCCTCCAAAAGTGCCGTGAATATAGAGTCTCAACGCATCATCTATTCATCGACTTCAAAGCCGCATATGATACAATTATATGAGCTATGGATGATCATGGACGAGAACAGCTTTCCGGGGAAGCTGGCCCGACTTACCAAGGCTACCATGGATGGAACCCAGTGCTGTGTAAGGATATCGGGTGGATTATCGGGTTCATTCGAATCCCGCAGGGGGCTTCGTCAAGGTGATGGTCTCTCTTGCCTCCTGTTCAACATTGCTCTTGAAGGTGTTATGCGACGAGCGGCGTTTAACATGCAAAGCACGATTTTCAACAGATCCGGTCAATTTATCTGCTTTGCCGATGATGTGGAAATTGTCAGCAGAACATTTGAAGCGGTGGCAGAGCAGTACACCAGACTAAAGCGCGAAGCAGAGAAGATTGGCTTGAAGCTAAATACGTCCAAAACGAAGTACATGCTGGCAGGCGGAACCGAGCGCCACAGGACCCGTCTGAGCAGCAGTGTAACGATCGACGGCGATAAGTTCGAGGTAGTCGATGAATTTGTCTATCTCGGCTCACTGGTTACTGCGGACAACGATAACAGCCGTGGGATCCGGAGGCGGGTTATCAGTGGAAGTCGTGCCTACTATGGGCTCCACATGCAACTACGGTCAAACAGACTTAGTTCCCGTACGAAGTGCATCCTGTACAAAACGCTAATAAGACCGGTTGTTCTCGAAGGGCATGAGACGTGGACAATGCTTGAACAGGGCCTGCCAGCACTCGGAGTTTTTGAGCGACGGGTGTTAAGAACCATCTTTGGTGGAGTACAGGAGGATGGACTATGGAGGCGAAGGATGGACCATGAGCTCGCGCAACTCACCGGCGAACCCAGTATTCATAAGGTGGCAAAAACTGGAAGGATACTGTTGCTCACACGGTGGACGATATTTTCGGACCTCTTTAAGTCAAACCCGTACTTATTTTTCTGAGTTAGCTATAAGCTGCAAATATATTTTAATAATTAGTTTTATATAGGTTTTACAATTTTTAGGTTACCTTACATTTAATTGTCCTTCATGTAAGTTCATTCGTCTCGTGTAAAGCAATCGTGTATTATAATTTATGTTGTGCTATAAATTCATGTTATTTATGTTACTAGATTATCAAATTTAATTAGGTATAAATTTAGGTACTCACAATTCAATGCACATAACAAAATAGAGTAATAAATTTAGGTTTTAGCAAATTTAATAAAGAAAGTATTCCTCCGCAAGCTAACGTGATTCGGCACTTATCATTATCTGTTGCTTTTTGTTATTTGGCGTTCTATTCAATAGGTGTTGTGGTTGTCATGGGTGATACTGAACCGCTCGTACTTAAGGTAGTTCTGAAGGTCGCTGGTCCGTGTTGCCAACACGCCCCCACACGTATTGCTTCAGATCTCCTAAAGCTATACCTGACCTCCGACAACATCTAGGACAGCGATCTTCGTAGCCGGACGCTGCATGATTCCTGTAGAAGTTTGAACATCTGCTCGTCGAACTCGCCCATCAAGTCCCGGATACACTCGTACGATCTTTCCTCTAATCCAGCTATTCCGAACACCTTCGTTCACCACGACGACCAGGTTCCCGACGTTTATCGGCGTAATCTCGCCGAACCATTTTGACTGCCGAGCGACTACGGGCAAGTACTCCCGTATCCAGCGCCTCCAAAATTGATCCAGTATTACCTGAATATGCTTCCAATTTGTCCGCAATCCTGCGTCTACCTCCGTAGGTGTAACTGTTGGCTGAACCACACCGCTGGAGCTGAGCAGCAGAAAGTGGTTCGGTGTCAACGCCTCCGCATTCTGACTATCGATAGGGAGATATGTCAATGGACGCGAGTTGACGATTGATTCCACCTCCGCAATGGCTGTCATGAGAGTCTCCTCGTTCGGGTTCCTAGGCAATGACATGCTTGCTAAACCAGCTTTGACCGAACGAACTAATCTTTCCCATATTCCACCCGTATGGGGTGCGTACGGGGGATTAAACTTCCATTGGGTGTCCGTATTGGTAAAGGTCTGCGCAAGGTTGCTATTCATGGAACGGATCTGTTGCATGAGTTCCGCACTTGCTCCCTGGAAATTAGTTCCTCGGTCCGAGTAGATTTCCTGTGGCGCACCACGGCGAGCAATAAACCTGCGTACGGCCATCTTACAAGATTCGGTGGATAGTGTGTGAGTGACTTCTAAATGGACTGCTCGTGTACCCAGACAGGTAAAGAGAGCAATCCATCTTTTAGAGCTGCCACGCCCGACGCGCACTGTTAGAGGCACGAAATAATCGAGCCCGGTGAAGGTGAACGCTCTTACAAATGGTGTAACCCGAGCAGGCGGCAACGGAGCCATTGGTGGTATCTTTGGCAATGCTTTCTACACTTTGCACCAGTTGCAGCTACTCGCGACCTTCCGGACGACTGTCCGTAGTTCCGACACGTGGAACCTCTTCCGTACCTCTTTTACCACGGTTTCATTGTTTGCATGTCCGTACTTCCTGTGGTACCAGTTAACCACCAGTTCAGTGACGTGATGGTCCTTGGGTAGAATCGTAGGAAACTTCGCATCGTAAGGAAGATACTCAGCTGTTGTGATGCGAGACGCCATCCTCATGACTCCGTTGGAATCTAAGACTGGTGAAATCTTGTACAAGGAACTGTCCTTTTTAACTAGCTTGTGCGTTTCCTGCTGTCTCTGCTGGTTTTCGCGTAGAATTCGGTATTCTTCCGGGTATCTGCTCTGCTGAACCAGTTTTATCACTGCCGATTCCGCTTGCTTCTGTATTTCGCTGCTGAGAGTTGTCCCTCCCTCTTGCTTCAAGTTCCGCTGCTTCTGCTTTCTACCAAACTGCAGGACAAACGACATCGTACCAATTAACCTTTCCCATTTCGATAATCGTTCGAAATCTATCACTGGCTCTGTCGGTGCTTGTCGATGAACATTGACGACTTTCAGCTCTTCAGCGATGATTTCCTCGATTGCTTCGTTCGGCCAGTCGCACTCCGGATTGTGAAGGAATTCTGGAGCCTTGTACCATCTACTTTCTCTCTCGAAACATGGACCGGTGCCCCACTTGGTGGCTTCGTCAGCCACATTCATCCTTGACGGCACTTTCCTCCAATCTGTCACTTCCGTTTCATCCAAGATCTCCGTCACACGGAATACCACGTACTGCCTGTACTTCCTGGGATCAGATCGTATCCAGTTCAGCACGGTTGATGAATCGCTCCACAAGATTTTGCGCTTGATTGGTAACGTGTGATTGGTTACTATAGACTTCATAAGCCGTGTTCCTATTACAGCTGTTTGGAGCTCCAACCTTGGCACCGACAGAAGCTTGATGGGCGCAACTTTTGTTTTCGTGGAGACCAAACTGCACCGTACTCCCTCACCGTCCTCCACGCGGAAATAGGCTACGGCAGCTTATGCTGCACTACTGGCGTCTACAAAGACATGCAGCTCCAGTGAGTCGTAAGCTCCCCGACTACATCCCGGAAAATAACATCTAGGAATCTTCACGTTATCCAGACTAGCAAGTAGCTTGATATACTGTTCCCATTTTGGCACTATGTCCTGCGGAAGCTCTTCATCCCAGCCAATTCCAGTTCTCCACACTTCCTGAACCAACGTTTTTCCGTGTATCACGAAAGGTGCGACTAGTCCCAACGGATCATACACGCTCATTACGATGCTTAGAAGTTGTCGTTTCGTCGGAACTACCAATCTGTTCAGCAAGCCGCGCATGTCATCTCGGATCGTTAGCGAAAACACGAAGACGTCCTCTTGTGGCCGCCAAACCATCCCCAAGACTCGTTCCATGTTGCTGCCTTTGTCCATGGTGAAACTTTTCACCGCCTTAGTATTTAGCTCTCCAATCCGCTCCAGCACCTCTGAAGAGTTCGACATCCAATGCCGAATCAAGAAACCCGCTCGCTCATGCACCGTCTTCACCTCTAAGGCCAGCTGAACGGCTTCGTCAATAGTGTCGACACTGTCCAGATAATCATCGACATAATGGTTATTCTGGATCGCAACGGCAGCCTTCGGGAATTCCTCTGCGTGCTCCTCCGCGTTCAAGTTTTTAACGAATTGCGTTGAGCTCGGAGAACAAGTGGCCCCGAATATGGTGACATCCATGACGTACACCTGCATCGGATCGGACGGATGGTCCCTCCACAAGAACCACTGGGCTGAACGATCTTGATCGATTATGTTAACCTGATGGAACATTTCCATTATATCGCCGCTGATCGCGATTTCGCTTTGGCGGTAGCGACACAAAACTGACTGCAGTGAGTTTAACAGATCCGGTCCCTTCAGAAGAACGGAGTCCAGCGAAACACCGCGCACAGAAGCAGCAGCGTCCCACGACCCTCACTTTATCGGGTTTTGGGATTTACCACTACTCTAGCGGCAAGAACCACGTCCGCTCTGGCTTCATATCGTCTAACTCTTGTTTAGTTGCCTTATGCGCGTAGCCTTTGGATACGTATTCTCCGATCTGCAGTCGGATAATGTCATACAACGCGGGTGATTTGAGCAGACGACTTTCCAAGCAACGTAATCTGCGCTCGGCCATAGGCTTGCTGTTGGGAAACTCGATGTTATCGAACTTCCACAAAAGTCCTGTTTGGAATCATCCAGTTGAAGTTCGGGTTGTAGTTGATTGAAGAATCTCCGTCGCTCGCTGTTCGTCGGCTGATTCCTTCGCTTGGTTGACTGACACCCCTACGCTTTCCATGGAGAAGAAACTCTTCACTAGCTCGTGCAGCTCTTCATCCCTGGTTTGGGTGCCAATGTGCAGAACATGCTGTGACTTCGAACCTCCATCAGTCTCGAAACGACCGTATAACACCCAACCGAGCCATGTTTTAGCCGCTACTGGTTCGTGTTCTCGGCCTTCTCGCAGCTTAAGAGTGGTTTTCATCCTCGTATTATCCAGACCGATCAATATCCCTGGCGTCGCGTCCTTAAAGCTTTCGATAGGCAGACCGTTCAGATATGGGTACCTGTTCTTCATCTTCTCGAGATCGATCGTTTGTTGTGGGAGTTCGAGGCCATCGACGGTTTGCACCTTCTGCAGCGTGAACTGCTTGCCTGTGGATCCTGAAATGTTCAGCTGAACTTGCTGAGATTCTTCTTCCACACGCTTGACACCGTTAGTCCACTGCATACACAATGGGGACACAGGACCTTCTACGCCTAACTGCTCCACCAAAGTCCTATCTACCAGTGTCGAATCAGAGCCACCATCCAATAAGGCGAAGGTGTCAACTGAACGGCCGTTGGCGTGCAGAACTACGGGAATTATTCGGAAGAGGACTCGGTGATGGTGTTGATGCACGGATATCACCCCAGAAATTGGAGCGGAGCCAGTTGATTCACATCGTGGATCTCCTGGATGTAGCAGCCTATGGTGCCTTTGTTGGCAGCCCTCAAATCCACAATTTGGTGCTTTGCACGGCCATTTTCCGTGCGGATACAAGCAACGCCTACAGAGATGCTCTTCCTGCGCTACTTTCCACTTTTCTTCCAATGATTTGTACTTGAACGTGAAGCAATCTTTCGGCTTGTGACCAGCTTTTTTGCATACCATGCAAGCACGTTGGCATCCCGGCTGGTTGGGAATTTCTGCCTTCTTGGTTGGCTTAGAATCACAAGCTTTCTCAGCTCGCATCTCAGACAAGTGGGAGTTCACTACCGCTTTTCCTTTGGGTTTGTCGGATTTTTCCGTAATTGGTGTAACACTGCTAGCTGCCGTAACGATCACATCCAAATAGTCAGAGAGGTTCTTTAAGTCCACGCTACCAACCCGTTGCTTATGCAAAGCCCAGTCGAGTTTGATGTTGGCTGGAAGCTTTTCGACCAGCTCTTCCATCAGTATCGGGTTTGCTAGATGCACTTTCTGATCCGTGGCGACTAGATGAGCACAGAGATTTCGTACAGCCAATCCGAAACTGATGATGCTCCCTAATTTGTCCGGACGTGGTGGTGGAGCCGCCCGCACTTCCGCAAGCAAGCTGTTGATAATCGCCTCCGGTCGGCCATATAAAACCTTCAGCGTTTTGATGATATCGGGCACATTCAACGGGCACAGAAGTAGACTGCACACCGATTTCCTCGCATCTCCTTTCAGACTCCGCTGAAGTCGCATCAAGTTTTCCGAATCGCTGTAACCACAAAGTTGAGTCGACGTCTCATAGCTACTCCAGAAGATTGGCCACTCTATTGCACTCCCACTGAAGCTTGGAAGATCCCTGGCCACAACGTGTCGAGCTGCTAACTGCTGAGAGTTCAGCCCGGAAGTTGATTGAAACTGTCCGAACTGCATCTGCGAATTTGGCACAGCGAATATTGGCGCTTGGTGACTGGAAACACTAACCACTGGCGGACATGATACCTGCGGTTGCGAACGTACCCCCATTGGGAATTACGTTTGGTACCGTTTGTACTGAGAGGCAGCAGGGTTTACATTTTGCGAGACAGGGAGTATTAGGGGGTTGGTGAAACCTGGAGGGGGTTCTGATTCACTAACTCTCTACTAGGATACGAATGTGTTTCTGTTCTACCTAACTGAGGGTGCCCTAATTGATGCACTGTATGCGGAAAGAGTTGTCTAGCTGGTAGGTAGTTTTGGTACATTGATCCTAAAGCATTTCTCATATATTGGTCGGAATTGGTAGTACTCACAACAGTGGAGCTGGGTATTGCATATGGATCAAACTGACCAGCTCGAAAATCCCCGTGTTGTACCTGACAGCATGTGGTTGCTCATATCCAACCGAGCAACTTACAGATGAAACTGCTACCGCTGGTAGGTTGACTGGATGCGGATTCGGTGGAATGATCATCGGTTGCCACGGTGCGACTGGTTTGACTGCTGGGACGCTGGTCGACACAGTACCTAGAGGCGTTGATTGATGTAATGCCGGAGGTTGAGCAACTGAGCTCTGTACACCGGTGAATCCCGCGGAATCAACAGTAGTGATAGGAGAGATGACGTCGTCAAACGGTTTCGCCATACTATTTGGATTAGCATGGACAGTGGTTACAGGTGAGATGACGTAATCCATCGGCTTCCGGAATACTCGCTGCGCTGATGATTCTCTGGATCGCTGCTACTTCGTGGCTAATACCTGCTGATGCTTGAGAGTTACTTGATTGCGTGACTGCGACCATGATCGGTTCCGTGGGTGCAACCGGACCACCGACCTGTGATGTGATTCCAGTAGAAATGACGTTTCCAGTATTGGCAATCAGATTCACTTGATGGCTGTCGACCCAGCGTTGAACATTTTCGGCCCCGGCGATTGATTTATCACCGCTCACCACACTCCTCTTGCGCTCCGCACATCGTCCTCCAGTTGAGCTTGAAGCAGTTTGAACTTCTGGTCGAGAAATTCCTTTTCCAACCTTAATTTCTCGGCATTCACCTTCTCATGGAGCTCCGTTCTTGTTTCGCCTTTTCCTCCGCCATCCTTTGCTTCAGCTCTTTTTTCCTCCTGTAGTCGACGCATATCTAAATCGAGCCTTGCCGCTCGTGCACTGGAGGTCGTCGAAATTGTTCGTACCGACGGTGCAGGTAAGGGCCGTGGTCGACATAGCGCACATTGGTAGCTTCGATCTTCCCCGCGATGCTATCACCAACACCGGCGCATGAAAAATGGTACCAACGGAGACATCCGTCGCACTGAACCATCTTAGGCTCTGCTATATTCGGCCGTCTACAAGTGATACACAGAGCATCTGCTGGTGGCTCATTAGATGAGAGCATTTTGCACTTACGACGCGTCCGATGTCGATATTTATAAGAAATTAAATCTTATAGTTTGTTGCCCACACGGTGGACGATAGTTTCGGACCTCTTTAAGTCAAACCCGTACTTATTTTTCTGAGTTAGCTATAAGCTGCAAATATATTTTAATAATTAGTTTTATATAGGTTTTACAATTTTTAGGTTACCTTACATTTAATTGTCCTTCATGTAAGTTCATTCGTCTCGTGTAAAGCAATCGTGTATTATAATTTATGTTGTGCTATAAATTCATGTTATTTATGTTACTAGAATATCAAATTTAATTAGGTATAAATTTAGGTACTCACAATTCAATGCACATAACAAAATAGAGTAATAAATTTAGGTTTTAGCTAATTTAATAAAGAAAGTATTCCTCCGCAAGCTAACGTGATTCGGCACTTATCATTATCTGTTGCTTTTTGTTATTTGGCGTTCTATTCAATAGGTGTTGTGGTTGTCATGGGTGATACTGAACCGCTCGTACTTAAGGTAGTTCTGAAGGTCGCTGGTCCGTGTTGCCAACACTTAGTCAAAGCAAGTTTCAGTATTTAACCTGCAAGACGGAGTTATCCTTTATCGCAACGGATATGCCAACTCGTTTACCTGTACCCGCATACTCACAAACCATTCCTGGACCATTTCCCTTATTGTTGACGACCGCTACCGTTATTGTTACGACATTTACCCTTATAATTGACAACGATAAACTAACAATCTCCTATATAGTTTTAACAATATGTCAGATGGTAAAAGGCCAAATAACAATATGCTGAATAGGCGGTTAAGTTAGGTTACCATAAAAATATGGCAAATTTCACGAACAAAATTTTTGCTGTACTCTATGCCAAACAGTTGGTATATAATCTACACCGAGTGCAGACAATAAAAAACCTTTCAATGACAATATGGCAAACATTAACAATATGTGTTAATGTAGAGGTTGTATGGTGAAAATGAGATTAAATTATTCGATAACAATAACATAAAATGTGATTATATATCTTACATTCGAAATATAGTTTTGACTATAAAGCAAATGGTTTTTCGTTATGCGGGTAGTTATCAATTATTTTCGGATCAACGAAGAGAAATCGCTTTATGCAGTTCGTCCGTTCGAAACTCAACGCGAGAAAAAATTGAATTAGTCTTAAATGCACGTACGATGAACAAATTTGGAGTGTTATGGCTGTATGTCTGTGATCAAACTATCGAGTTTAATTATTATATTAAATGCGTTAACAAATGAAGACAGGTTGTAATTTTAAGCAAAATAAACTTATCAGTCCTAAATTAACAAGCAACAATACTTTATACATTTATGGTTTTTAATATGGGATTTTCAAAAGAAATTATCAGTTTATTGATAGGGTTGAGCGCTTCATCGTAGTCACCTATATTTCTATCAAGCAAAAAAAATAAAATCAAAAATATCAAATACACTATGCGTTTAAGAAGCAGTGTTGAAAAATCGATCATATCTTAGCTTTTCGTGACTAACAAATCCAGTGGTATTTATGGAAAAGTGTATAAAATTGGAAGCGGTATACACTAGAATTAATCCGACTTTGTGTTAAAATCTATTTTAAAAAAATAAGGGATGTGCTTAGTACAACGGGTGTTGGCTCAAAAACCTTATCGCTATACATGATTTTTGTTATCTTAATAACATCTTAAGAAGTGTGTATTCTAAAAAATATATATTGTTAAGTATATTTATTCAAAGTATACATATTCAACCTCGAGATGGTAAAATTTAAAAAATGGCTAATGCATTTTTTATTTTATTTTTTATGTTTACGTCAAACTTTGTTCATATAAAATTTGAAAATAGAAGAAAAATGATCGCCAAAATATATTGTAATCTTATATCAAATTAAACTATAGTTCTCTTGAAAAAAATCTGAATTTTACTTCATACCGATAAATACCGATATATTTTAATAAGCAATACCGATATTGTATAAATCCACCTGGCAACGCTGATCATCTCTTCTATTGGTGCACGCACTTCATGGGGATACTTATCCAGGCCACAGTCAGCGAGTTGTTGATGCAAACGTAAAACGAACTGAGGGAATCGTTCGTTAATGCCTTGTTTCATCTTCCGTAGCGTTAACGCTCCATTACTTCTTGCCGACGTGGTTTGAAAAACGGATCTAGGCATTTCACTGCTTTGCTGTACCACGGTTTCTCCAATAAGACAACAGGGAAATCTTCTGTTCCATTCAGGCTCCTGAATACTTTCTGCAGTTGGTGTCCTCCCAAGTGAAGCAGTTTAGCACGTCGCATTTTCTCATCCGTTATCTGCGATGAATCGAAGAAGCATTCCAATGCACCCTTCCATTCTTTCCATTCATTAGTCAGACGGCCGCTTTCGATCTGCTCGCATTTGAACATAGCCAATGGGCGGCTCTCCTCCATCTGAAATATCAGAAACAAACATTCTCTGTAATCCATCAGTTACTTCTGTTTCTAGAAATGACACCATCATACTCATACAATTTCTTTCAGATTTTTGTTGTTGTTTTGTTTTTGTAATGTTACGAATAACCAGAATCTGAATGTTCGAAAACTAAGGCCGGCTACCTGCCACGGCCACAACTATTTGCAGTGATTTCTTTATTATACCGGGAACCAGCAACGATAGCATACGTTGGACCGGCAAAACCGCCACAGTCACAACGTTATTTCCACTTCAAGTGACTGACAACCCGCCACAGTCATTTTTTTTTCATTTTCAACCGGCTACCCGCCACGGCCAATTTATCATGCGTTGTGATTGGCAACCCGCCACAATCACAATCTTCTGCATGAATGTTAACCGGCAACCCGCCACGGTCATTCCTGTGATCTCCACCTAACCGTCAACCTGTATTTTATCACACGATGAAAAATAATTTAACCTACACAAAACAATCGCCATTTTCTTTTGCTATTATAAAAAAAAAAAGAATAGTCAGTCGGCCCAGCTTCAGCTCCATAACAATGCCAGAATGAAAAAAGTGCTGATGTATAAACATCATTAAAAAAAATCTACCTTTAGTTTCGTTGAAAATCCTCGTCGCCAGAATATAGAGTTGCCTCTTCTCTATTAACTGCTTCTGTCCTCCGAACAATTCAATCCCGTCGTAGCAGAAACACGTCCACCTCGCTCGCTGCTCGATACAATTCTAGACAAAATAGTCAATCGGTCGAAAGTAACATTTGTAAACAATGACCTCTTGCGTATTTTTCTGGAATCTGCTTGCTCCCACAACCAAAATAGCACCAGAAACAGATAGAAGGAGTTATTACCTACCCATCGGTAGTAGATATAGATGTAAGTAACCTGGCATTTCCAGGAAATTTACGTTTTAAGTCATTGTTTACAATTGTTCCTTTCGACCTTTTGACGATTTTGTCTACAATTCTCCTCGTTTCCAACTCTCCAATATTATTCGCAAAATCTCCAATATCCCATCACACGTCTATTCGGGGTCAAGGATAACTCATAAGAAGGTGTGCACAAAAGATTATTTATATGTATGTATTTCGTCAAGAACCCTACAGTGCCCACAGTTAAATTGCATCACTTGCAATAACCTGTAATGTTTCGCCGTTTGGGATAATTTCAAAGAAATTTAGGGTGAAATGGCCTCAGCGTGTATTGTTTACATTGCGTGAGTTTCATTGTGAAATTTGTCGTTGTTTCGAAAATGGAGTCGAAGGAACAGCAAGTGCGCGAGAACATTTTGCACACTCACCTCGACAACCCACTTTTTTTTGCACCGAGCCATCGGAAAGATGTTGAAAATTCACCAGTCTACAGTGCCTCGTGTCATAAAACGATTTGGGGACCGTTTAACTGTCGATCGAAAGAAGGTGAGTGGTAGAAAAAGTGTTCCCTAATGTGTGAAGAATCATAAGCGAGTGGTAACCTTTAAACGCAAACCCAACTGTTCCGTTCGAGATGTCGCGAAAAAGCTGCATTTGACCAAAAGTTTCGTGCATAAAGTAAAAAAACGAGCCGGGCTCCGTTCATTCAAAGTTCAGAAAGCTCCAACCCGCAATGAAAAACAGAATTGGTCAGCTAGAACACGTGCGCGTAAGCTGTACACACAAATGTGAACGAAACCACACTGCTGCATCATGGACGATGAAACACACGTAAAATGGACTTTAAACAAATTCCCGGCAACCAGTATGTGACTGCCAAAGACAAGTTCGATGTTCGAGAATCTCTCAGGAGACAGCAATTGTCAAAGTTCTCCAAGTAGTCTCTTGTCACTACTCCAAGGATGTTCTGGAGTGGTACGAGACGAATGGTGTCAATTTCGTGCCGAAGAATCTTAATCCCCCAAACTCTCCAGAGTTACGGCCAACTGAAAAATATTGGGCTTTAATGAAGCACGAACTTTGTAAGCATCCTAAAGTTGTCACTACAGAACAGGAAATGTTGAAATCATGGTTGAAAGCGGAAAAAAATGTCGGTTCAAGCGTTGTACAAAATCTTATGCGTGGTATTAAGAAGAAAGTTCGGGCTTTTGGATTTGGTAAAGAAATACAGTGAAATAAATATACCGGAACCAAGATTATGCATGTTTTTTTATTCCCTGAATATTTCATGACAATCGGTTGACTTGTTTTTGAGGACGAGTTTAAAGTGATGCAATTTAACTGTGGACACCCTTTAATAACTCTACTGACACGACACTTACAGCTCGTTTGAGTTTGCTTGTAAATTGTGTAAATACTTTGCCAATTTTGTACTCAATCCATTTCTCAAACGTTTTCACAATATGTTTTTTTTTTACTTTTTGAAACATGCAACCGAACCGCAGCTTACACCATTTTTCCTAACTGTGTAAATTCAACAGAGCCTTGCAGCATCCACAAATCCTATTATTCACAACGGGATGGTTCCGTTGGATCACCTCTGCTTCGGTGGTTGACCGGTGATCACACCCAGGGAGCGTGTTTTTCAGTTTTTAAGTCCTATTTTAGATGCAACCTTCACGGCAGGACTCCTGGGGTGCTGCCTAAACGACCTAGCTTGAGCTCTGCAGGATGTCAGACCCATCGTCGCCGGTGCTGATGAGTGGAAAATGAAAAATTTCATTTATTCTGAAATGTAGATTTTCTAGCTGAAAACACTTTGCTTGCTGCTCAAAATGAATTCGCTACTGGTCGCACATCACCGACTGGTGGTAGGTACAACAGCCTGTATGTACAGTACTATATCTTTTTTGTTGTTGTTGTTTTAGCATTGTTTGCATTTAAGTCTTGATGTTGTTGCATCAGCAGTTGCTGAGCGGTGCTGAACATTTTCCACTTTTTTTTGTATTGTTTTATGTGCAGCTCTAAAATGATGATAGCAGACTTCGGAGGTGAAATCCCCGCGAGCCTTGTACTGGAATGTGTGTAATGCAGAAATGTACGACGGCAGTAGGTTTGAGGAGAATCGGCAGAAGGGTAGTATCTCTGCAAAATGTTTGTTTTATTTTCCACCTGCCAAAGCTCCATTCTACGGCTGTGTTTGTTGAAATGGGTGCAACTGCTGAGTTGAATGTTATTGTTGTCGGTGATGAGCATGATGATGTTATGACGTTACATCACAAAATACAAGCTTCTAACAGGCTCTCTTCTCATTCCGCCTTACGTTCAGCTTTCCAGTTGTGTGATGCTGTTCGTCG
This sequence comes from Aedes japonicus, assembly GCA_034211315.2. Classification (NCBI taxonomy): domain Eukaryota; kingdom Metazoa; phylum Arthropoda; class Insecta; order Diptera; family Culicidae; genus Aedes; species Aedes japonicus. Next base: position 572,865 of record JASCZW010000842.1, on the reverse strand, counting down.
AGTGGAAAACCGAATTATTATTTCATTTGCGTCGTAATAGTTCGTAGAATTTGCACTTTGTTATTCATTGTTAGGGTTTCCACAAAAACACAAATGTTAGCATTTATGTTACATTCAACAGGAATTGTCATCTGTTTTCAAAATACTTCAAACTCATAGCATATGACAATGTTGAATCATCAAAAGGTCATCACATTTTCACCACCAACCTCGAAACGTGACCTTGTATGTTTCAACGCGAAGTAAAAGTCCCCGGGAGCATCGACCATGTTTATCCTGTGTGTTGTGCAACGTAGGCTTGGGTTCTGGGCTTGCCGGTTCGAAACATTTATGACACCCAAAAGGGCCATACCCATTACTATCGGTTCGTGTCAGTTACCCGTCCCATTGAGCGGATCTCAGACAGACAGACAGAAGGACAGACGGCACTATCACCCACGTTGTAGTGCGGTCGCGTAATCATATTCAACTAATGCATAACAATAAACACGTACCACCGTGTGTGGTGGGTTCCGTATTGCTTCAGCCTTCCGGCCTGGTGAGAACTTTTCGAAGCACACACAATAACGACCGACACGGTACCTATAGCCTCGTCGCTTTCTGCAGCGGCAGCCAGGTGCCCTGACTGAATACTGTTCAAAACCTGGGGACCGTGTGGTTGGTGATTAGTTGTGTCCATTAGATGGGGAAGGTTGATTGTCGCCGCTGGGGATGTCCTTTGTCAACCGGTGGCGAATGAGTTGAACGCAATAATGTGATAGTGTAAACTGCGGTTTTGTTCGATAGTTCCCGGCGGGCTGTCATCTTTCTTCTATCAGACTGATGTTGCATTTATGGATCTCGTCATCGCGTGGGTTTGCAATGAACGCAGAATCTTTAGGCCAACTGACGTCATATATGGCCGTTGGTCACCCTTTCCAACATTGTCATTTTGCAATTTGTACGCTGTTTGAATGAATGCTGTCCCTGTGGAAGAATGTATTTTTTGAGCTACAGTTCATCAACTCAGGGCAACTTCATAGGTGGTCTTCTTTTGATCTAAATTAATTCAGTAATACACAGTTCGAACGAAACATGTTAATTTTTGACAACTTAGATGCAACATATTCAACCCCGTCATATCCAATAGAACTTTAAGTGAGATCTCAAATTTACAGCACAGGAAAATGGGAGCTGTAAATTTACTCGTATTTTACAAATAGCGGTGTCAGTTTAAAATCTACTCTAATATGCTGGTCTTATTTGTTGGGAAGCAGATTATTTGCAGTACTAAGATGATTTCTTTGGCTTTCAGTGTTTGTGGGTAATGAAAACAGACGATTTTCTATTTACCGACATTTCGGCGTAAAGGGCGATACGGTCAAAATTTGGTCAATATCAACTTGACGTATTTCTTTCAATTTTGCATTTAAAAAACCTGAACACCCTCATTTTGAAGGTGTGTGTGTGTAAAATGTTGCTCCTATTTTGATTTTGGAATTCACTCTTCAGTTGTCAAAATGCCGTCCAAGCAGGAAGAGCAGCGTATCAAAATTTTGCTCGCGCATCGCGAAAATCCGAGCTACTCGCACGCAAAGTTGGCAAAATCGCTAAAAGTTGCCAAATCAACCGTTACAAATGTAATTAAAGTGTTTGGGGAACGTTTGTCGACAGCCAGGAAGTCTGGATCGGGGGGAAATCGAAAACCGGAAGCCGCTGAGACGACAAAGAGAGTTGCCGGTAGTTTTAAGCGAAACCCTAACCTATCTCTCCGAGATGCCGCAAATAAGCTGGGTGTATCGTCTACAACCGTGCATCGAGCCAAAAAACGAGCCGGACTATCGACTTACAAGAAGGTAGTGACTCCAAATCGCGATGATAAACAAAATACGACGGCCAAAGCGCGATTCCGGAGGCTGTACACGACGATGCTGACGAAGTTTGACTGCGTGGTAATGGACGACGAAACCTACGTCAAAGCCGACTACAAGCAGCTTCCGGGACAGGAGTTTTATACGGAAAAAGGAAGGGGAAAGGTAGCAGATATTTTCAAGCACACGAAACTGTCAAAGTTCGCAAAGAAATATCTGGTTTGGCCAGCCATCTGTACCTGTGGCTTGAAAAGCAGCATTTTCAGGGACTGTCAACCAAGCAATTTACGTGAAAGAGTGTTTGAATAAACGTCTGCTGCCTTTCCTGAAGAAACACGGTTGTTCCGTACTGTTTTGGCCGGATTTGGCATCTTGCCATTACGGTTAAAAGGCCATGGAGTGGTACGCCGCCAACAACGTACAGGTGGTTCCCAAGGACAAGAACCCTCCCAACACGCCAGAGCTCCACCCAATTGAGAAATACTGGGCTATTGTCAAGCGGAACCTAAAGAAGACAAAAAAAACTGCTAAGGACGAGCAGCAGTTCAAGGCAAACTGGCTTTCTGCGGCGAAGAAGGTGGACAAGGTGGCTGTACAAAATCTGATGGCAGGGGTCAAGCGTAAGGCCCGGCAATTCGGATTTGGAAAAGCGGAAGCCTAACTGAATATTTTTCCTGAATTTTATACTAATTGAACTTGAAAAACAAATTTAATTTGATTTTTTAAATAAACGATTTCACCGATTTACACGCGTTTTCCCTTGACCAAATTTTGACCGTATCACCCTTTATTATATTTCGCCTTTTTCTAGAGATTATAGATTTTTGTTTTAGCCATATTAAGTTCTGTTAATACATTACATCTAGTAATTCTATTGGACACCTATTGGACCTATTTTTACACTTTTACACTGTTCCGGTATGTCTAGCTAAGTAACTGATCATCTGTTTTCATTACTCACAAAGACTGAAAGTCAAAGAAATCATCTTAGTACTATGAAGTCACAGTCGTTAATTTTGTTTTTTGCTTCAAAATAAAATGAACAAGTTATTGATAGTAAAAACCTTATTTGACTTTTAAGAAGTTTTCTACAAGAACTTGTGTTCAATAGTTTTTTTTCCAATATATTAGGATATCATTCTTGCGGCTTAAAAGTGTTCGTTAAGTGTGTTTTATAAAAACAAGTTTATAGTTTTTCTTTTTCTTGTTGAAGTAATTTATTAACGTAAATTAACGTAACGTAATTTAATAACGATAGTATTATTTGAAGAAAAAAAGTTGATCCGACGACATGACATGACATCAAATCTTAAAGAGCCCAAAGAATATCCCTTGCACCCCTCCGTGAGCCGAGTTTGTTCGGCAATGATGATGCTGGTGATGAAATACTACCATCTATTGTAACAAGCTAGGAAACTTTCTATATTCGTGGAATAATCTGAAAAACGATTTGATCAGGATTCTATTCATTAATTGTTATGTTATATATTCTCCGTGCGAGGAGTAACGATTATGATGTAGAAGGAGATGTTCGCTCATCACCATGAGGCACCAAGAGTGAACAACAATGTTTTTGGCTAGAATGAAAGATATGAAGAGAAAGTTTTGATAGTTCCGCTAGTGTGCGGCAGGATTGGAAATGTAACAGATGTTTTTAGGAAAATTGAGAGAAAAGGGCAATTTTCCTAAAAACATCTGTTACATTTCCAATCCTGCCGCCCACTAGCGGAACTATCAAAACTTTCTCTTCATATCTTTCATTCTAGCCAAAAACATTGTTGTTCACTCTTGGTGCCTCATGGTGATGAGCGAACATCTCCTTCTACATCAGGATTCTATTGTTTTTGTGATCAGCAGAGACACTTACGCAAAATCCGCGGATATAGAGAAGAGAATCTCCTTCTAAAAGTTCACACTAATAGATGGGGTCCAAGAGCCCGCCCTCGTTCCACGAAATGTTAACAATAGGGAGGAGGCAGTCCCATGCTCGATATCCAAATCGTTTTAGTTGGGTGCCCTGATGGTCCCTCTCTTTTGCGGTTGTATTTTACCTTGTGTTAGAAAATTTGGCTGAAAGTAAAATTGGCTAGGGTTACCGTTATTTACTTATTGCTCTGTGTCATTTTGGTGTAGTTGCATTTGAAGAGCTGACTTTAGGCAAAGGCCTTTGCCTAAAGTCAGCTCTTCAAAAGCAACTACACCAAAACGACACAGAGCAATAAGTAAAGAAAGGTAACCCTAACCTATGCACGATGTCATACTATATTGCTCGTGGTCATTGGATAGGGAGGAGAACAGAAAAAGAAGAGATTTTCATTGTGATATTCTCATAACGGCCGTTCAGAATGGTTTGGCGGATGCATGAGAGATGAGTTTCCATTCGTTAATTTCATCATGTTTGGTTATAAAAGACAAGACACATTTTACCATGTGCTAGATTTGGGATATAACCGCAAAGTTCACGTAGGACCGCGTTGGTTTAAAGTAGTAATGGTATCGTCTAATTTATACGTATCATTACACATATGGTTAGTTAAAATGTTTATTACATAGTTCTATAATTTTGCTATGGATCCGACCCTTTTTATGAATTTTGTTCCATACTACATGTTTGTAATCTTCATCTTTCTGGGCTATTCAACGCTAGTATACACCACGCAAGACGAACCGAAATGATTTCATAAGGGACGAATGGCCAGTTTTCAGTGGCCCGACATTTTATCATTGTATTGGGTAGACATGGAAACCGGTAACTGTCCGATTAGCCGGTCTTGCATGACTCTGTCTCCCATACCTTAACCGGGCGGACTGTGGTTGGTGGACAAGGCCCGGTTCGAACCACCAGCTGAAAGCTCATGCCGAAGACTGTAATAGTTTCGGTTCATCTTACGTGCTATATACTAGCGTTGATAGCATAACCCTGAATGAAGAATGGCACGAAAATATAGTTCGTAGCAAAATTCTAAATTTCTCTGTTATAAAAGACACCGGCAATAAAGCAAAAATAAAAAAATATGCGGTTGAGGTTGAGGGGTGTGACTATTTCTGTATTCATCGTGGAATGAAACTAATGTCGGTTTCGGTTTTAAACTTGGGTCAGGTCTGACTCGCAATTACCACTAACGGAACCAGTGTCGAGTCAGTATGATGGTATTAGTGCAATCGCGTGAGCTGGGGTTGCACCTCGAAGTTGAGAGCGAACCTCAATGGTGTTGGGTCGAATCCAGAGCGGACCCAGATTCGACCCGATTGAATAAAAAACGTTATGACAGCTATTAGGGTGGACCTAGAGCGAACCAGTTCGGCCAGTTCCGCACTGGCAATAACCGAAAACGACATAAATGAAATAAAAAGAAGAGGACAATTTGAATCACCTGGTACACGTTTTTGAGGACCCGGATAGGAAAAACCTATTTTCAACCTGTTAATACGGAGATTTGTATGGAAGCATAAGTAGTGTATTTTTAAGTAAAAAAGTGAAGTACTTATACTAAAAGCTCACTTAATTGTTATTCCAATGCAATTTTTTTTTAAGTTTTTCTGATCAAAGTGTGTATGAATGAAGGCATTGTGTTCAGTTGAACGAGAGTTATCAGCGTTCAAAAACCTTTCACTTAAGCGGAACGCTCTCATTTTTCAAAATTTTTAAATGAGACCCGGTATAGGAAAGAGAAACGTAGGCCGTGCGTATAAAAATATTTATCTTACCAATGCTGATTAATACAGGACCTGCTGTTTCGTCTCTGATCTCATCGATGCGCGTTACAATCTGTTATATAGAAAACAAAATCTAAGACAAGCGTTGATAACGTACACGGCGGGACAGTTTAACTCAATTTTGAATCGTTTTTCACTAACTTTCGTCAGTGGAGTCACTTATATATGAGTAAATGTGACTGGGATTGACAAAACTACATATCTAAAACATCGATCTGATTTAAGTCGGTGTCTTAGATATATCGACTTGTTAGTTCCAGTCACATTTACTCATCTATGAGTGACTCCACTTCAAACAAAAGTGAGTGAAAATCGATTCAAAATTGAGTTTAATTGTGCCGCCGTGTATATGTATTCTCTCACCTCTCTCTGCAAAATTTGATCATCCAGAGTTTCATTCACCAGCTTTGCCAAAAACTTGATCACGCCGTAATCAGACGATGACTCATTTAGTGAATGTGTCGTTTTTGAGTTGACGAGTATTCAATTATATCAACTCCAGTGGCTAGCTTGAAATGAAATGTTAGTAGCTGCCGGCGCCGAAGAAAAGGAAATTCCGTTTGAAATACAGATAAATCTTTTGTTTGATCAAGCTGCAAACAAACTGACCCATGTGATTCAATTAAAAATGCTGCAGTAATTATAACAGGCTCGACTCAACGTAATTCGGAGAGCACTTCCTTAGAATAATGATTGGCTGAAACGTGCCAGTACTCCTACATTGTACCAGCTCGTCTGTTGTTAGGTTCTGGAGCCTCATTTTTGAGGTGGTTTAAATACGTGTTATGATTAATCATTTTGTGTTTGATCGTTATGTGACTTAGACCGTTGCTGAAGCCATCATCATCCAAAATCTCCAAGAAAAGAAATCCAAGACAAGGAAATTTCTACATTATTTGCTTGGCAACATTTTCCATTATGCCTGCTCTTATATTTGGGTCAACTACACAGATAAATGGCGAATGAACCATGAATTGCACCAGTTGCTGGGAGAACCTCCCATCGTACACATCGCAAAAATAGGTCGACTACGAAGGGCTGGGCATGTCGTAAGAATGTCGGACGACAGCCCTGTGAAAATGGTTCTCGAAAAAGAACTGACAGGTACAAGAAGAAGAGGCACGCAACGAGCAAGGTGGATCGATCAAGTAGAAGGCGACCTGTGGACCCTCCGCAGACAGCGAGGCTGGCGAGTGACAGCCATGGACCGAATAGAATGGAAACAACTTCTGTGTACAGCAGAGGCCACGCCAGCTTTAGTCTGATTAGTAAGGTAAGTACACAGATAAAAAGTAACATTGAATTTTCTGCGTTACCTAATGCGCATAAAGGAAATGCTCGATTTGACAGAAAAAAATGGGATACTTCTTGTAAATTTAAGCCAGATAACGACTGAATCTAGCATGTTGTATGAAAGACATCAAACATTGTTGTATGGCGCATGAAAGAATGCAAAAAAATGTATTGTTTACGCCTTCTCTGGCTTGAAGTTAAACGAGGGGAAATTTTACGCGCTTGTTAAAACTATTTTTTTCTGTATGCGCCATAAACGAGACTGGCCATTCCGGATTTCCTCAAGCGCATCGACCAGGGAATTGCAGTATTGAAATTATGGTGTCTGAATTCTAGCAAGCTATTAAGCCATTCAATAAGGCCGTCGCTGATCTTAGTCCAATTAGTTTCGAATGAACGAAATTTCATTGCACTTGTGGCATATTTCTTACTACTTTTTTGGTAGCCAGCTTCCTGGACATGATTTGTCAGCTTACTTGATGATGGTTTTACATTAGTAACGTTGCTGTTTTAGGCAACTCCTCCATCGGTGTACATTGAACAGGTTGGCTCCTCAATTCCTTTCATTATATCTATACCGTCTAGGTGTTGCAAACTTTGCTGTTCCAAACATTCTTCGGCTTGGGTGTTCATTTCTGTATGGGATCCACCTTTAACTATAGTTGGTGTTGCTCCATGCACAATTAAATTCATTATTAAAATAGTTGCGTCAGCAGACGCCGGTGGTTATCTGAGGCGAAAAAAATCTCTTTTCACGTCTTTTTTCGGTAGGGAAGTTAAGCCGATGGCCCCGGCACATGTGATATGCAGGGCGGAGGCACCTCCCACCGATTATGCACCAGCCTAGGGCTGAAAGCCACCTTAATATCGACAGAAGAAACAGAAACAGAACATTTGATGATTCCATCCGAAATAAATGCTTCTGGCTAATATTCGCAAAAGGAATTTCCCGTAATCGGTAACGGTTCAAATCATTATACTACCTTCAAATAAAAATAAAACGTAGTCTTACTGTACGGATAGTAGCAAACCACATTCACGTTGCACCCTCCAGGCACCGATCTGCGTTAGTTACCCATATCAAACTAAGCTCATGAACTTATTGACGCAAGGTCATGAACTTTCAGCTAGTGTTGAAATCTACAGATATTTTTATTTGTTGCTGTGTGTTGCAATTTCGATCATATACGATTACGAATAAGATAAAGCTAATAATTAAAGGTTCAACACAAACTGTATGCATTTAGGCTTTTGTTTTGTTAACACAACATCAATTTTACTGATTGGAAAACTGAGAGAATTTAAAATTAAAACTTCATATGATCACCTCTAAAACAATAAAAAATAAAACATTGAAACACAAATTTCAAATTATAAGATTTGTCAAATTGACAGATACGCCTATTTCGTCTGCGGAAAACAGACTTCTTCAGTGTAGAGTGCTTGACTTGAAGGTAAGGTTTCCAAATCATTTTTCATTCCCATCTTTAATTTTTGCCAAAATTTTTATCTGCGTTTGACTGCAGAAAACTTGGTAAAAATCTTTACATCAAACTCTGTGTTGTAATGCCTTGTTCAAACGAGAGTTAAAACATGTTATACGGTCATACGGTTTTACGTTATACGGTTATACGTCATCAAGAGAGGCTTATAACATATCTAGCCAGTGTTTAAAAGCAGAATGGAAATTTTTCAGGTGCCTGAATACTACTCGGTAAAAAATAATCACGTTGAAGTAGACTGATTTGCTGTTGAAATTGCAATACTTTATAAGCTTGACTGTATGAAATGCAAATCCCTTACAAGAGATCATTTCACAGCACGATAAAATCAACATCATAATACTTCAATTTTCATTGTTTTATCCAGCTGTTTTAATGCCGAACATATTGATATTAACAATCTATAGTTTTAAATATAATTAACTAATCCTGGGATTTCACGTTGCTTGATTTTGAGTTTATTTTGTTATACTATATTCACGCTACAGAATTATAACATGCTTCATAACATTTTGACAGTTCTGAACAAAGGCGAAACAACTCATAGTCAATGGATTGGAACAGTGGTGCCAATTCAAAAGATATGTCTTCTTGAATATCTTTGTACATCAAATCTATTTATTGCACACAGAAAGACACTTGAAAATCAACGCTGTGTCATTTCAATTAGTATTGCGGCTTGAAAAATACAGTCAAGTGCAAGAACAGTTGGATTAGGCTCGAGGATTTTTCACCATGTTCTTTTTGATAATTGCTTTGAGGTTGCATGCAAGATAAAATAGTTTTTTTTCAATTGGGCTTATGTGACATTATCGGCTTGAAAATTGATAAGATACGAGGGATTCATGTTCTCAAGGGAAATCGATCATTACACTTCTAACAGGCGGCCAGTATTGACATGATAATTAATCACGAGGTGTTTGTTCTGATCGCTTAAAATTAAAGAATAAGTGAATAAAATCGGATCGTACAAACAAACAAAAAATTATGATGTGTGAGTAAATTTGATGAATTTAGGTTTTAATTGTGATGATTAACTCCCTTCCCTTTCATGTAACGCTTGGATCTTGGATGGCATGCATAGTGTCCGTACTCAGGTAGTTCCGGATTTTGTGCTTGTTCAGATTGCAGTGTGAGAAAACTCTCTCCACCGCTCCCAAAAAATGCGGAGTTAGTAGAAAGTTCGCAACGAACTTAGTTTGCAATAGAAAAGCCAGCTTCTCATTGTTTGAAACACAGGAGTTTTCTTCAATAAGTTTTCAAGTTATTCAATTCGTCCATCTTGATGTCCTTGCAGATGATTGCCGTCTTCTGCTCACGCTACTTATTTTCGATGGCCTGTTCTTCACCGCATTCAAAGAAGTTCGGATATTGTTTTATAATCTACACGGGAAAAAAACCGGTGCTCGAAACTAGCAAAATGGTTCATGATATCATGCAAAACGTATTTTTTCATGTTATGAATATACACCATGAATAAAAGTCATGAAATCATGAATCAGCTTACTATGATCCAACGTAACGCCACTATGGCGTTATGTTTTTGATTTTTGATGCTGAAAGTGGCAACTTGATTCATGAAATCATGAAGCATCTGATTAGTAACCATAAATTAAATTCATGAAAACATGCACTACTATTCATGATTATTGGCACCTGTCATTTATGATTCCAATTTTAGTGACGAAAACGGACAGTTTGGTTCATGATATCATGAAGCATTTCGTTTGGAACTACGAAAAAAAACATGAAAACATGAACATTATTCATGATTCCATATAGGTACCATGAAGCGAGTTCATGGTAACATGAAACATACTTATGAATATGAGAAAAAACGGATTCTTTCAGGAGTTTGATAAGTAAACGCATTTTTTTATTTCAGTTTTTGATTTCGATTCAATTTAAGTATATTACGGAAATGGCATGACAACAAAGGAAATGAGGATTAACAATCGATAGCTTTCAGCAAATCACGTGTGCTCTTCGGCAGCTCCACGATCGACGCTGGTATTTTAAACATATAGGTTTGTAGAAACAGCCACAGTGGCCTAGTACACGCCGGATACTGCAGGTTCAACACGTACGTTACGTACATGCACATACATCTGGATTGCAGTATGTTTACTGCTTTGTACTCGGAGCCGCCGAAAACCACGATAATGGATTTATCGGGTCGCGATGCTCCTACCGTGATTATTTGCGGCTGCATTTGGACATTTTCAAATTTTGTCCGAAGAAACTCCAATCGCTGGTTGATCTTCACTTCGACGTCACCCGCAGTCTACATGAAAAAAAAAGAAAGTAACCATACAAATATGAACTCAACAACAAAATAGCAAAAGATTGTTGAATTTTAAAAACATTTGTTTGTGACAATCGTAATCACAGTTTTAACCCTATTTTGTTTACGAGAAGTCTCGTTAATAAAGCAATAAAAAACTGTTTTGTTTCTTGGGTAAATTAAAAAAAATTATTTGTTCCACTGTTAATTTCGAAAGCGAATCGCTTTCCGGCCATCTGGTAGGTGATGTAGATGAGACGGAGAATGAGTGATTACTTCAATACCGCATTTACCGATTTCATAGTTATGCGGATCAACTACATATGCATCCAGGTGTTCATCGAACACACAGGCCAAACAATCACTTCACAAGCAATCGTCATCAATGGTTCCAAAAACATATTTTTCAATGAAGCGATAGCTTCAAACACCATTGCACGATTATAATTAGGCAAGCTGTGCAGAAATATGGTGAATGCTGTTCCAGTTTTCTGAATTGATGTTATTAGATCTTCATCAAGATGCCTTCGCATATCCTGCCATAAGTCCTCGTGTTGATTCTCATCATCAACTATGGTATCACAATTTCGTGGTGTTGATAACTGCTCGGAATTAGATTCATTCCTGTGGTCTGAAGCATCAGCAACGCTCAAACAAAACAAAATAAATAAAAATTATCCTTTTTTTATCATATTTTTTTGTGAAATTAGGGTAAACAGCGTAATTTGGACACTCTTAAAAACCACTTTTATTTGGGCACTTCAATTTGATTTTGCTGGGAGTGTCCAAACTGAAATGGTTGAAGTTATCTATTACCTGTTATCTACTGGTGCAATATGTAGCCTCTTAGATCTCCAATCTTCCGGTTCAATTTGAGGGTGTTCCTTTCTTAGATGGCGTACAAAACATCTACTGTTTGTATATTTTCTGCCACAGTTTTCTTGGACGCATTTGAAATGACTGTGTTGGTTCAGATGGTGAGAAGTGACACTTGACAAATGTGCCATCAACACTTTTGCTTCAGGGAATCTCCGATTGCGAAGGAAACATACTAGTCCAGAGTTACTCATGGCGGGTGGTGTTGACTATAATAAATTGAAATAAAGGTTGTAGTAGTAATCTTGTATTTCGTTAGAAAAACAATGCATAAGGCGAAATTAAAACTTGCCTGCTTTTTTATTCACACACCAAAGCTATCACGCTAGATTAGTCAATATAGGGGAACTGTTCTATTTTTCATCTGATGCTCCCATATGCATCTCATTCTCAGAAAAATTGAAACATCAATTGATTGATTTCACTCCGACATAAACAGAAAAAATGTGATAAAAGTGCGGAAGTAAGTATGGAATTCGAAAGTCAGACTTCCGAACTTTAATTTAGTGAATAGTCTTCAAAGCTGTCGATTTACAAAGATTTTCTAACTTACCTCCACTTCCAGTATGAAGCTGTCTTGAGTCTCTTTAACAGAAGGCTTCTAAACTATTTCCAAACTATTTAAAAACAAAAAAATCAAACCTAAACATTATTTGACACAAATAGCTTATAGTTTCATGTGATTTTTGAATAAAAACGTTTTAATTTCACCCTAATCGAATAAAAATCAAGATGAAAAAAAATTTACCGCTAGGTTATGTTGCTGCTTCTTTTACTGCTGCTGCGGCTGCTGCTGTGTACCGTTGCTGCTGCGACTACGCGGTAAGCTGTGCTCTTGATGTTTTCACACTATAATTAAGCACAAGTTAGTTTTTTTCGAGCATTTGTTAGGATTTTTAAACCTTACCTGAAAATTACCGCCGACCGGTAGGCATGCTTCGATTGAATTGATGAAAATTTTTGACAGGTTGACAGCTTTGCGTTACGCTTATAGAGCGACCATGAATCAAATTCATGGATACGTTTGTATTGGTTCATGATTTTTGGAATTTTAGTTATAAAGCATGAATGAGGGGCATGATTCCATGACTCAGCGGTATGATATTTTATTCCAAGTTGGATTCATCAAAACGGGAATTGATTTATAATAACGCTTGTGGCGATCATGACTCATTTTCTAGCGAGCAGTTGTTATTATTCATGATAATTGTGGTTTTCGTCATGATATCATGAACCATAGTCATAATGTCATGAAGTGACACATTTTATGATTTCATGAATTTTTATTCATGAATCCGGCAACGGATTTTTTTCCGTGTAGTTAAACTCCTTCAAAGTGTGCAGCTTCTCGGGGTCAACTCTTAATGACCATCATCAAAGCTCTGAAAGATCTGTTCAACCAACTCGGTAAAGAAAGCACAGTAGTGTATGTAGTAGAAAAACGCCTTTCTGGTATCGTCGAGAGTTTTGCATCTAAGAATTTGTCCTGCTGCTACCCCGATATATATTTCCGACTTCTTACGAAAATGTTTTTCGATATCAGAATCCCCGAAATCCGTTAGGTGTTTTGGGTAATCATCCTCAGAAATACTTGCTAGGAGAACTAAAAGTTCGGGAATTCCCTCACTGAATTTGAAAGGAGAAAAAATCATGTAAAAAAAGAGCTCTTTTCGCGTATCGGTCTCAAAATAACATGTTCCAGTGGTCGAGACGAACAAGCCAATGGTTGAAAGTTTTAATAATATTCAGAAATATTAATCTTCCAGTGGCATTAAAACAGTACAATTAACATAACCTAATCTAAAACATAACAGTGTTGTGTTATGGTGAAATTTTAAAGAGAAAGCCGTACTTCCCTTTAAATTTTCACTTCTTAAACATGACACTGTTACAACATTATTCAATGATTATTCAGTTTTCTTCACAACTTATGCGACCTTGCACCTACTCACGACCATGGGATGCGGTGACCTACCAGCAAACTGATCTGACTTACGAAGAGACCGGTCGGAAAAATTACTGTGCACAATAACTGCAAAACGGAAGAATCGCAGGTTTACATCGTCCAATGAGGTCTATACAGGTGGAGAAGAAGTGGTTAAAATGTATTAGTGTTTGTGAGATAATGCACAGCCTGTTTTTTGTAAACATGCGTAACGTAGATCTCCAAAAACAACAATTTACAACATCAGCAAATCACAAGATGGAATGTTTATTTTCGGTAATTGGTATAGTTTTTAAAAGGTTTCGGCTGAATAATGCCTCTTTGTGCACTAAAAGGATGCGAAAAAAAACTTAACTTGCTTTGTTATCATTCGCTTGTTTTTGGAGTTCTACGTCACTACCCGAAATCATGGATTGTTTACACATTTTTCGTTGCTAATACCGACAAACACCCTGCTCTTCGCCACCTGTATAGACCTCATTGCACATCGTCGACTATTACTTGTCACTGTAGTGTCAGTGTCTATTATTTTCTTTTGCTTCATGGGCCTAAAACAGCAAACTAAAAGTATAGTTGTTAAAACGTTGGATCTTAAAATGTGCTCATTTGTTAATTTAGAGGTTTTGGAGCGGACAAGCAATTGCCAAAAATCTTCAAAATCTTGGTTTATCTAAAAAAAAACTGTAATCTTCACATACAGATATCTGTATGAATAAAATGAAAAAAATCTGTGCATGTGGCAACCCTGCTTGAAGGGAACATCACAGTAAGTCTAGTATTTATAGTAGGTTTGTTAGTTCCTCAATGTATGAGGTAGGGTGTGTGGCAGGGAGGGGGAGGTATCTGTATGTGTTTATGTTTGTGTTTATTATGGGAAAGGCTCGTAATATGGAACATCTTCTTTCGAAAGATGTCTTTTGCTCTTAACATGTATAATTTTTATTTTTTCGCGGATCCAAAGACATCTTTCGAAAGAAGAACTAAAAGGCTCCAACTTTGTCCAACAAACTGATTGTTTATAGTCATAAAAAAAATTATGGCCTTATTTCGAAATCCATCGAAAATTGCAGTTTCAAAATATGTAAGGAGTGTATCGAAAATAAGCTATCCACAAACTTTCTTTTAAATTATGTTGAAAACCGATATTTTGTTCATACAAAAAAATGATCTTTTATTGTACGAGGTTAAACTTGAACATAATGAAGACCGGATGAAATTTAAGTTATTCCTTCACGAATTTTCGAACTTTGGATCGAATGCTCTTCATCAAGTTCCGGACAAGTGTTGCATCGCATTTTCTGGACGCTTGAGCCCAAATTTTTTTGAACTCCTGCATAATCCAGCTGCCTTACCAGTCTTCTTGAAGACCCTCTTCACGATTGCCCAGTAACGTTGGGTGGGTCGAACCTGAGAACAATTTGGGGGATTGATATTTTTCTCAACGAAATCTATACCCTTTTCCGCAAGCCAATTGAGAATGGTTTTGGCATAGTGAGCCGACGCTAAATCCAACCAAAACAGTGGAGGTGTACTATGCTTCTTATATATAGGCAACAATCTCTTCTGGAGACACTCAGATCGATAGATTTCCGCATTTATAGTTCCGGTAGTGTAAAAAATGGTTGACTTCAAACCACAGGAACATATTGCTTGCCATACCAGTACCTTTCGACCGAATTTCTCCACTTGAATCGACCTGTCCGCATCGCTCACATCCTCTCCAACGACGGCAGTAAAGTATTGTGGACCTGGAAGGGTTTTTGAGTCCTCCTTTATATAGGTGTCATCGTCCATCAAAACGCATGCATCCGGACGCTGCAAAAGACGCGAATACAATTTCCGGGCCCTTGTTGCTGCTCGCTTCTTCTGTTCTGCACTTTGTTTCGAGATTTTCTGCTTCTTGTAGGTCTTCAGGTGGTTTCGCCTCTTGATACGCTGGATCATTCCGACACTCGTTCCTGCTTTTTCGGCCAAATCACGTATTGACATTGATTTGTTCTTCATGATTAGAGATAACACTTTCTGCACCAATTTCGGGTTGGAAGAACCGGGTTTTCTGTCTCTTCCGGGTAGCTCATCCAAAGAATAGTGTTCCCCAATCTTATTAATGATGGTTTTAACACTCGCATGATGAATTCCAAACCGCTTCGCCAATTTTCGCATAGTAATACCCTTCTCACTTAGCCATGTGTCCAGAACCTTAATTTTCACTTCCTTTTCAATACGCGACATTTTGAAAACGCAGAATTTGAACCACACATACAAGTAAACAAAAGAAAGCTGACTGTCAAACGCACTGCATGCAGTGTTCAGAGCATAAAAAACCATCACAAATACATGCGTACAACGCAAATGTATGTGGATAGCTTATATTCGATACACTCCTTATTGTTATATTTCAATTTATTGTTGATTCCATAGCATTTCCAAGGATACAAAATATCATTCATATCTTTTAAAACGAAAAAAAAAATGTTTTCCATCTTACAAGCCTAACAGTGTTCCATCTTACAAACATGACTCCATAAACACAAAACATCAAAAAATTGTTTGGAAATGCTTTTGGATCATAAAAATACACCAAAAATGCTAGCCAACACAAATATTAACCTTTTGATATCGATGGGAAATTTCCCCTTATTAAGCACAAGAAAAAATTGCTATTTTAATTATGTTAACACTTTCGAACATGGAAACATGGAAGAGCTGTATCGATTGTATTGTATTCAATCCAAATGGACCAGGCGTGATTTGGCGAGCGTTGGGCGAGACCGAGGTTGAAGAGCAGCAGCTGCAAACCAAATATTATGGCGTACTATTGTTGATTATGTCTTATCCTAAATGTGTTGTTGAACAAATAAATGTATATATGTATGTATATAAGACCCCCGTCTTCAAGCCTCAGGGCCGGCACACGCTCGAGACGAACCGCGAACCAAGGAAAAACTTCACGTTCGCTTCAAACAAAACTCCCACTTTATTTCTTGTTTGTGCACACTTTTATTCTGTCTCCTTCCCTTATCTGGCATCGAACTCTCACTTTGTTAATTCCTACTCCTACCTTCGACCTATCTGTTCACTCTTCTTCGGGGCCCCTTCACCTGTCTCCTGTCCGTCAACTGTTCCTGCTGTTACTCCTCGGCCAGGGATCTTGGCACTTCCCTCGGCTTCGCTAGGGTCGGACTGCAGCTTCGGTGGACCCTGAACCTGTCCCATGCGCCTTTCGAGTGTGTTGACGAACTCGAAACCTTGACAAACTAAAAAGGTAAGTCAGTTTGCCTGGATCGGTGACACACGCAGAATGACGGGGGGAATCAGGTTGGCGAACGGCAACTGAGCACCACCGGCGTTAGGCGGGGTCGAATTTGCCTAATCAGGCTCCTTCCGTAAATATTACGGTGAAACCGTGAGGTCCTGGATATCCAATTGGTACAAAATGTCTTCTACTCAAATTTCTTTCAACTACCAAGCCGTTTGCTTCGATGTTTAGCTCTGTTCGTTGATACGACCCGTAGTGTTTGAAGATCACAAGACTAATTACTGTCTCTTCTTATGGCTATTGGACTCGTACCAATGGCCGTTGACCCGCCGTTTGTGCCTTCAATTCTCCATGTAATGGCCCTTATTTCACCACCCTTATGGCGGTCCATTCATCGCTGGGACGGTGACATCTGGTGGTAGATTGATTAGTTCTTGCATAAGTAGTTCTGCTACTGGTTGCTGCGTGGTGGGGATATTTCATCGTTCACGAACATGAAACCACTTGCGAATCATCTTAACAATCTTGGACGCAACACTTATACTTGTTACAACATGCTAGAATTACTCTAACAGACTAGAATTACTTTGGGACATCCAAAACGGATTTTTGGAATTTGGACTTATCTCAGAACGATCTAGAAAGCATCTTAGAAAAAAATCCTCCAGTGGCCGCTAAGATAGTTTTTCATGACACCGAAATTAGGCTAGGTATTTGAAATGTTCTTGAAAAATAAAAAAGCTTCGAAAAGTAGAAGAATTTTCAAAGAACTTTAGTGTTCGAGATGCATTTGAACAATTTTATTTTAAAATGCCAACACATATTTTCCCAATAATTTTCTATGACTAGAGAAGTGAAGAAAGTGTTAACCCGAAAGATTTCCTCAAGAGAACGATATATCTAACCTCACGTCACTAGCTAGTTAATATTAAACCTACACCATCTTGGCCATCTTAGATCTTGAACTATTTTTAGTGTCATTCAGTTTTTGATGATAATTACTAGGTACTAAGTTCTAGTTCTGGTTCTAGGAAAAATATTTCCGATGAAAAGTCCCTTCCAGTCATTTGCATACTAGACCATATGTTTGGCATTCATTCAACAGTTCATAAAACAAAATCTTCCTTAACTCGTATTTCCACTTTTCTGTACGACTTGAAAGAACACAAAGCGCATCACATAAAAATGTTTCCATCAATATTGTGACACGCTACATTTCCAGCAACGACGATGGGCGACTCCCATTAAAACAGACCAACCCCAAGTACCCATCGGATGATTCCCTACACGGAGTGCTATGGAAGCTGAGCGTGCAAAATCACAGCCCTCTTACCACCCCTCGAACGCGTCAACAAGAAACAGGGGGCGAGAGAGAAATGTAACAAAGTGCAGCGTGTATATCCATTCTATTTATGTGAATGGAATTTCAGGTGTTGAGCACCCACCCCAATTCCACAACAACAACCATCGTCGCTGAAGAGGAGCCACACGACCGCCGTGTGACACGAAGACGTCGTTTACGACAGGATCAGAGCGAAAGAAATATGAAGGAAATGTAATGAATATTTACCAGCTTTGCTTCAATTTCTTATTTATTAATATTTCCACTCTCGGGACAGCTGCTGTTGGTGTTGTAGGTACGTTGGTACTTGCTATTTCGATTTGAGTTCGGTACTTGTGTACACTTCCTGATGGCGTGTGGTGGAGGAAAATCCCCTAGGGTGGTTTGTCGTATTAGGCCTCGTCAGTTTTTGATTTTTTTTCTCGATCCGCCTTCGATTGTCTCTTTTGTGTGACGGGAACGAGAGCAACATTGTCGCTTTAGAATACAATTCATCAGCGATTTTGAGATTTTGTCATTCAACAGTGCTAGCAGATCAAGCTTTGGCTTCAGTTTTTATCGGCTTAGTAGAAATATTTATGAATGAAAATTTTAAAGCTTCGATAAAAAAAACAGTTCATCTTAAAATGTCAAAATTGGCAACGATAACGTGGCTTTATTCCTTATGTGTACATAATTTATCATAGATACAAGATAAATATTTTTGCAGAAATTCGCCAACGTTCGTTTTCGTGCTTTAAACACTAGCTTCATAAATTATGAGAAACATTCTTGTTTCTTGTCATGCAAGAAACATCATAACACCTTAATGATTCAATGTACGACATGAATTTTGAGTACTCTCGATATGATTTTTGAGTGACTTATCCTCTTCAATCGTCGATTTTTTTCAGTTTTACTGCTGATAGTTTTTGTTTAAGAGGCGGCATCTGGTGAGATCAATCTGGTTTTAAATGTTTCATAATATGCAAATTTTTGAAAGTACGAAATACGTACTTGGTTTGTAAATTTCACATTTCAATATCAGGAAATGTGTTGCAGTACTTTAAGTCAAAATATAACGTAAACATTAACATGGTTACGGAATGGGCGTGATTCTCCAGACACTCTGAAAAGGGTTGATGGATCAGCAGTAGAGCTATCACTTTCAAATCCAACCCCCCCCCCTTCTCTCTCTCTCTCTCTCTCTCTTCCCCCTCCTTCACAACACACAGGGGACAGCAGAGACTGTGAGGACGTGCCCACGAGCTTTACGAACACCCTCCCCCTCTTTGCGAGTTAACGGGGTGGGAGCTCGGTTTCCCCGGCGCCCACCCCACCCAGGAGAGCCAACCGGCACATTAGGGCCAAAGCCTCTAGGACTAAATTACGGCATACTGCTCATAACGTCCAATAAGGATACGGCATGGATCCACGGATTAGACTAGACGCGCAGGGTTGATAGTCGGGCTATTCTGGTTCTTCAGTATGGAAGAGTGACACTTTCCAGAAATGGCAAGTGGGCTAATGGTACGACTGCCCTCGTCCCGGTTAAACCTTGGCAGGCCTCCGGATACGTTCGAAGCTTGTTACCTTAAGTGGTGGGTAGTAGGCCCAGATGTTACATTGCAGACTTACGCCGATCCTGCTCTGAACACGGTCCCGATGACGGACCGTGTCAAACCTAGCATGGCCTGCCTGGTTCAAAGATAACTATGAGATCACCATAGGTGACTATCTATAACGTGTGGAGATAGCGGTCCAACAAAATGGAGGACAACAAAAGAAAAAACTGAAAAGGTGAAGAAATCAAAGAGATAGTGACTTAATATTAAATTGACCGTGGGTCAATATTAAATTGACCGTGATTGCATTCGACCGTGAGCAAAACGCACCAGAGAAGGTTCAATAAATCCATGTTCGGAGAAAAAGAAAAGAGATACACCAGGAGAGGAGGACGAGGAGCTGAAAAAGCTTAAAAACGACGAGGAGAAAGGTGAAGGCAGGGAATGGCGCACTGTTGTCAACCAGAAAGATAAAAGGAAGAAAAGTCAGCAGCAAGTGAAATCGTCAGGAGAAAAGAAGAAGCAGATGCCTACACAGATAAAAAGAAACATTGAATTTTCTGCGTTACCTAGTGCACATAAAGGGAATGCTGAAAATAATGGGATATTTGTTGTGAATTTAAGCCAGATAACGCCTGAATCTAGCCTGTTGTATGATAGATTTCATACATTGTTGTATGGCGTATGCAAGATTGCAAGCAATATCGTCGTTTACGCAACCTTCGGATTGGAATTAAACGAGAGGAAATTTTACGTGCTTGTTGAAATTAATTATTTTTTCCTGTGTAGGCCTCGTCGGGAGCGAAGTAAAGGCGACGCTCTAATTGTTGAGGTAAAAAGTAGAACGACGTACGCTGAGCTCCTCCGAAAAGTGAGAGCTGATCTGGAGTTGAAGGAAATAGGCGGGAATGTGGTGACAACCAGACGCATCTAGAAAGGTGAGATGGTCTCTGAGCTCAAGAAGGATCCTGCCATCGAAAGAACAGCCTTCAAGACGTTCGTCCAAAAGTCTTTTGGTGAGCAGGCGATAGATAGGACGAGCTGAGGAGGGTGCTGAAGAGACACTGTGATCTTGGAGATGCCCCAATCACAATCCGGCTGAGGAAGGCGTACGGTGGCACACAGACGGCGGTGATACGTCTGCCAACAGGGGGGGCTCCAGATGCCCTGTCTATAAAAAGGCGACAGCAGTTCGGCAGCAATAGAGGTAACCCAAATAAACGTCAATCATTGCGACACAGCACACCAACTGTAATCTGGGTAGCAGAGCAGCGATGGCTATGTAACAAGTGATGGGCAGATCCCCATCAAGAATGTAGTGTCCAGTTCATAGGTAGGGTTCGTGATCGCCCTTTGACAGATTATGCACAAATATGGGTTTCCGGAAAAACTGAGTCGTCGGAGTATCAGGGACACTCTCTAGGCCTTTGAAACTCAGAAAGGTTTACGACAAGGTGATAGATTGTCGTGTTTGTTGTTTAACATTGCATTTGAGGATGTGATTCGACGAGCTAGGATAGACATGATTGGGACGATCTTCAGGAAGTCTGTCCAATTATTTGACTTCGCTGACGACGTTGATATCGTAGTACGCAACTTTGAAACAATGAAGGAAACGTACATCAGACTTAAGGCTGAAGCTGGTAGGATTGAGCTTGTGATTAATGCGTTGAACACCAAATACATGAAGGGAAGAAGCTCACGAGAAAACAATGTTAGCGCTCTTCCACGAGTTCAGATCGACGGTGATGAAATCGAGGTAGTAGACGAATTCGTGTATCTGGACTCATTGGTGACGGTCGATAACGACACCAGCAGAGAGATGCAAAAGCGCATTATGGCTGGTAATCGTGCTTCTTTTGACTCCGAAGGACGCCAAGATCGAACAAAGTTCGTCGAACTAAAAAGTTGACTATCTACAAGATATTAATTCTACGCTGGAGAGCAGATGAAAGACGGAATGTGGAGGAGGCGAATGAACCATGAATTGCATGAGTTGCTAGGAGAACCTCTCATCATACACATCGCAAAATTCGGGCAACTACAATGGGCTTGGAATATCGAGACGACGGCTCTGTTAAAATGGTTCTCGAAAACGAACTCACGGGTACAAGAAGAAGAGGCGCGCAACGAGTAAGTTGGATCGAGCAAGTAGAAGGCGACCTGCGGCCCTCCGCAGACAGTGAGGTTGGCGAGGTACAGTCTTGGACCGATAACAATGGAGGCCACACCAGCCTTGGTCAGATTGAAGTAAAGTATGCCGTGCTCGCCAAAATCAACGGGATCTTTGTGTTCAGCTGCTTTGCACTGCCCCATGGTGGACTATGGGGCAATGTTGGATGCACTGACTGAGAAGCTCATCGGAAGAAGACCGATTGTCTGCGGAGGAGACTTCAATGCTTAGGCTGTGGAGTGGGGCAGCCTGTTAGAAGTTCTGGCAAAGTTGAACATTACACTATCGTACGTAGGTACGGCAGGCACTTTTAGCAAGGACGGTCGTGAGTCCGACATCGATGTTACCTTCTGTAGTCCATCGCTGATGACAAATATGAACTGGACAGTGTTTGACGAGTATACTCATAGCGACCATCTGGCGATCCTATATAGCATCGGCCAGCGAAATCCTGTCACAAAACGAAGGACAAATAGTTGCGAGTGGAAGTGGAAGACGAAGATCTTGGACTCTTGGTTTAGGTAATTTGGTTCGACAACAAACTCTCGAACCGAAACGCGGACGAGTTGACGAATACATTAGTAAGGGTATGCGACGCAACCATGCTGAAAAAACTGGATCCGAGGAACAAACGGTGCCCAGCTTACTGGTGGAATGAGTAACTCAGCTATCTCCTCGCAAAGTGTCTCAGAGCTTTCAAGACGTATCCAGAGAGCTAAAACCACAGCAAACAGTGAGGTGCATAAGGTGGTGTTCCGAGCGGCCAGGGCCGAATGAAAACGAGAGATAAGACTGAGTAAGACGAACTGCAACAAGGAGTTGTGCCGAGCCGCTGATGCACACCCCTGGAGCAACGCAGACCGTATTGTCATTGCGAAGATCAAAGGCCTAACAATGGCTGGAGAGCTATGTCAAAAAATTGAAGGTTATCGTAGATGGACTTTTCCCAACGCACAAGCCAACGACGTGGCCAAGTACACTGTCCGGCGAGGAAGAAAGAAGTAATGTTGAGAGCATGTAAGTCTCGAACGAGAAACTTGTGGCAGTGGCGAGAGGGTTTTAAGTGAAGAAGGCACCCAAACCGTACGGGTAACGTGACTCTAGAAGCGGCGATTCAGGTGTTTCCGGACATGTCAGGGATGTGCTACAGAAATGTGTAGAGGAAAACCACTTTCTGGACAGGAGGGGGATACATAAACTTGTGTTGCTGCTAATGCCATGAAAGCATCAGGGGGATCCAGCATCGTATAGGCCAATATGCCTGTTGGATACGCTCGGGAATCTCCTGGAGAGGATCATCCTCAACAGGCTGACGAAATTTACTGAGAGGGCTATCGAAGATGCAATTTTGTTTCGGGAAAGAGAAGTCTAAGGTAGATGCCTTTCGGACAGTGATCGAGACAGCTGTAAAGGCGTCCAAACAGCAGCGGAGAGGCGATTGATATTGCGCTGTTGTTGCGATCTATGTTAAGAACGCCTTCAATAGCGCCAGCTGGGAGGCTATTGCCGAGTCGTTGCACAGAGTGAGGGTCCCTGATCACAATTCTGAAGAATTACTTTTAGAACCGGGTGCTGATCCGTAGATCCTCCTTGGGTCGGAAATCGGTGAAGATCACGGTGAGAATTCCTCTAGTTCCATCCATGTACAATGAGTGCTAACGTTGAAGCTTCCCAAAGGCGTAGTAATCGTAAGCTTTGCGGATTACATCGTATTGTCAGTGTCACGCAAAACACTGCAACAACTGGAAATGCTAGCGACCGAAGGCGTAGAATGCGATTAACGAAACCATTGCGTAAATCATATTGGCTCTTTAGCAAAAATGGCGGGATGACCAAGAAGTGAGTGTGATGGTAGATCTTCCGCCGTTGGGAAACTGTCCGTCTATCTAGGGTAAATCCACCGTCGGGGACTACTCGAGACGATTGCGTTAATATGTGGTGGGTTAAATGGCTCACCGCGGTTCGGTTTCGGGGGAACTTCCCCTGCCGGGGAATCCTCTATCGATGTAGAAATGTCTAGTCAGATAGCTTAAAGATCCGGAAGCTAGTATTGTTTTCAAAGCTAGGAAAACCGCAGGGGCATTGTTTAAGCCAATATGACTGCTGGTTACACTCAGAAAACTCTTGGAGAGGATCGACAGGCAGGATGGCAAAGTGTACTTAGAGTAAACTCGATCTGTCGAAGATGCAGTTTGGTTTCCGAAAAGGTAGTTCAACGGTGGTTGAAAAAGCAGATAAGGCGTCTTACCAGAAGCAAAGAGGGAAGAGTTATTCGCTTTGTAACGATCGGCGTTAAAACGCATTGAACAATGCCAGCTGGGAGGGTTCCTGCCTATCTGTGTCCTGCCTATACCGGATTCTGGTTTACGATCTATGCCGAGAAGTATGGAATTCTATGCCGATTAAAAAACGATTTAACTACTTGCAGTAAAATACAGCTATACAAATCAATCATCTCCCCTCATTTAGAGTTTTGCCCTTCCATTTTGTTCTTGGCCAACCAAACACAAATATTGAGGTTACAGCGTTTGCAGAATAAAATAATGCGCTTGATTTTAAGATGTAACAGATTCACTTCCTCGACTTTTATGTTAGACGCTTTACAATGGCTATCAGTGAAGCAAAGAATTGTGTATTTAACTATGGTGTTCATTTTTAAAGTAGTTAATGGTTTGCTTCCTCGATATTTGTGTGATCGAATTGAAAGAGGAAGTGATTTTCATAGATATAATACTAGAAACGCGGATGAAATAAGAACACCGAATTTCTTGACATGTGCTTCACAAAACTCATTATATTTTAAAGGAATAAATGTTTTCAATTCGATGCCAAGACACATTAAACGTGCACCAACACTTTCAGAATTTAAAAGACTATGTATTTCACACGTTAAAACTGTATTCTGAGCAGCAAGCGTAATTTTTTTTTCAATATTTATGAAGATTGTACCTGACGATGTTTTATTATTATAAAACGGATTATTTTGTGTAGACCATTTTTTGTACATTTATGTTGCTTTTTTTGTAAAAATGAAGAATGTATCTGACGAAGTTCTTTACAAACGGATTATAATTAGTTGGCTATTTTATTTTATTTTTTCAATTTTATTTTTTCACATTTACAATACTACAATACTCACTATTTTGTTCGTCACAATGATGATGATGGAAATTTGTATAATGTTGTGTTAGTTTAAAAAAATAAAAAAAATAAAGAAAGTAGTCTACAATTGTTTGAGCCTCGCGCGCGGTATACAGATATGATGGACTTCTTTTAAATTCGTTAAAAAAAATTGGCCTTTTATGCTTTAGATGGTACTATGAAATAGTAGCGAGTTGTCTGGCTGAATGTCGGGGAATTCTTCGTCAATTCTTTTGTGGTTGAAAGTAAAAGTTTGACTAGGGCCGGTCGAGGATTTTTTCGGTTTGGAAATTTTCTCGATCTCCCTGATTGGGGATATCCTTGGTCAGCCCAAAACTAAGGTGGCGATTCCATTAGTGTTGGAACCTCTGACTCTGTAGCGGGCAGGATCGGATATTGGCTTGTCTTTTGATAATGTCCTTTAACTGGATTCTGTGATCTGAATTGCAACAGAATTTCCTGATCGCTGGGAATACTTGCGAACTTTTTTGGTTAACATCAAAGCTTTTCACAATTATGTCGCTGTGAAGCAAATGGATACTTTTGAAGAAATTTATATCTGTAGATGAAATCAGTTCGTTTTTTTTTTTTGCATAACTGGTTTGAATTGTTACCAAATTAATTATCTTAGAGATAAAATCGTCTAGCTCAAACCTTCGTAGGGGTAAGGGCGGGACCATCATCATCATTTTTATCTGTGTCTTGCCTAGAACCGGATTCTGGTTTACGATACTAGCATGGGTCAGAAGTCAATCAGTACTATAGCAGGTGTGCCACAAGATTCCATTCTCGGTCCAACGCTTTGGAATGGAATGTACAATAGCCTGTTAATACTGAAGCTTCCGGAGTCGAGATCATTGGTTTTGTGGACGACATCGTTTTGACGATGTAGATCTAGTCGCTTGAAAAGGTGACAATGTAGATGACCAAATCAATCTACACGACTTAAGACTGGATGCATTGAGTGAAGCTGCAGATTACCTTACCAATCAGACTAAGGCCGGCGTGGCCTATGCTGTACACAGAAGTTGTCTCCATTCTATTCGGTCCATGGCTGTACCTCGCCAGCCTCGCTGTCTGCGGAGGGTCCGCAAGTCGCCTTCTACTTGATCGATCCACCTTGCTCGTTGCGCGCCTCTTCTTCTTGTACCTGTCGGTTCGTTTTCGAGAACCATTTTCACAGGGCTGTCGTCCGACATTCTTACGACATACCCAGCCCATCGTAGTCGACCGATTTTTGCGATGTGTACGATGGGAGGTTCTTCCAGCAACTGGTGCAATTCGTGGTTCATTCGCCTCCTCCACGTTCCGTCTTCCATCTGCACTCCACCGTAAATGGTCGTGTCAATCGTCGTGTCAAAGTTACGTGCTACGATATCAACGTCGTCGGCGAAGCCAAATAGTTGGACAGACTTCCTGAAGATCGTGCTACTCGTATCTATCCCAGCTCTTCGAATCACACCCTCCAGTGCAATTTTAAACAACAAACATGACAATCCATCACCTTGCCGTAACCCTCTCCGAGATTCGAAGGGACTCGAGAGCGTCCCGGATACTCGGACGACTCGGAAGCTGCAGATTACACACCACAAAACAGAGCTCCTGCATATTCTCAGCTGCTTTATCAGTTTTTTGAAGACCCTCTTTGCAATCGCCCCATAGCGTTCCTTGAGCCGAAGCTGAGGGCAATTTGGCGGATTGATGTATTTCTCAACGAAATCCATACCCTATTCCGTGAGCCAATTGAGAGTTGTTTTGGCGTAATGCGCCGATGCTAAAACCCGCCAAAACAGTAGAGCGTTACTGTTGTAACGTTTTGAACAAAGCAAAGGTGCAACAAAGCTGCAACATGACTAACGCTTGCGTGCGTTAGTATTAGTAGAGTAGAAAGAGTAAGGAAAGCAGTTGTTGGAGTAGTAGGATGGAAAATAGTCAACAATAGCGGTTAAAAGGTAAATAAAGTTAGGTTCGTTATCGTTAATTAATACACAATTGTAAAATACAGGCATACCTCGAAAGTACGTACATCACCTTTCTCACTTCAAATTCCATAAAAACTACTAATTGTGTCTGAAATCTAGTACAACCAAAATAAAGAACAGAAGTTTGCTCTTTCTTTTGGTTATTGTAGATTTCAGATACAACCAGTAGTTTTTACGCAATTGCGGTTTGACGTGAGTAAGTTGATGTACGTACTATCGAGGTATACCTGTATAAGCAGACAGGATGATTCGTCGGTCTTTCGTTTCTATAATCCAAGTAAGTATCAACTAGAGTAGGAAACGGCTCAAGCACCCCAAGACCCTATTCCATGTAGTGAAGCACCATACTGCAAAAAATGAGCGTCGTAGGTTAACGTTAACCCCGTGCTTGGAAAAGGGTCTTGGGGTGCTAAGCCGTTACCTACCCTATAAACAAAAAAAAGTTAGTGTTTTTATGAAAATTGATATTGATATCCACCTCAAATACTCACCTGTAGATTCAATTAATATTCGACATTGCCGGTTAGGAAACACCCGTGGAAAACTGCCGTAGATTCGCTGTTCCGGTAGAGTAGATCCAACGATCTGACCAAATCCCTTAGGAAGTAGGGTACTTGAAAAGTAGTCCGACACCTGAAAGGAGTAACTGAATCGTAAATTGTCTAGTGGGTAGAAGGAAACCAATTTTTGTGAGTAATTGAAATAGTTATAGTTAATAGTCAAGATTATAATTTGTGGTCGAAATTCGTGGATAAATTTCAGTTTCGAGCATTGCTACAAAAGAGGTAAGCTGCTTCATTAAAATTTCCCTAATCGGGAACAGTTACTATGCTTCTGGTATAAAGGCAGCAACCTCTTCTGTAGACATCTCAGAACGATAGATTACCGCATTGATTGTTCCGGTAGTGTAACAAATAGTAGTCTTGCCATACCAGCACTTTTCGACCAAATTTTCCACTTGAAGCGACCTGTCTGCATCGTTTAGATCCTCCCCTACGACGGAAGTGTAATATTTTGGACCTGGAAGGGGTTTTGAGGCGTCGTTGTCATAGGTCTCATCGTCATAGGAGCAACTCATAGAAGTTGTTTCTGTTCTGCACTTTGTTTGGCGATTTTCTGCTTCTTGTAGGTCTTCAGGTTGTTCCGTTTCGTGATACGTCGAATCATTCCAACGCTGGTTCCCGCTTTATTAACCAAATCACGTATCGACATATATTTGTTCTTCCGAATTAGAGCTACCACTTTGTGATCCAGTTTAGGGCGACATTTTGAAAACGAAGAATTTTAACCGTGCAAACAAGTAAACAAACGAAAGATGACAGTCAAACGCACCGCATGCTATGATGACCACATTGAAACTAGTAATCCTCAGAGTACAGAGATATGCAGATCTTGAGTCAATCGAGCAGCGAGAACTGTCAAAATCTGAGCCAAACGAGCATGTTTACTGTTTACTGAAATGTTTCGATTGCTAAGTATACCAATGGAGTTAAAATAAATGATTTATATATATTACGCTTCAAAAATAGAAAATTAAACATTCGTGTACTGCAGAACTCGTGGTGTTAGTAAAATAATGTAACAATTTATTATCCTCTGTGTTTGATAATGATTATTGAGATGCTAAGATGAAAATTTGGTGGAATTTGTAAGATGCCGAAGGTTATAGCTATGTTTCTGTTTGACAGTGTCCAACGTCAGTATTTTAAAGAGAATTCTGCTTCAGTGTCAAATTGTGTCTGTTTGTTTGGTTCGCAGATCCCCTGATAGCCGTTTAACAATGCAAATATGCAAATATGCAAATTGAAATAAAAAAGTTACGGCAAAAAAACCATTTTTTTATGGTACACCCTAAGTTGATGAGAGAAAATTGCTCTAAATTGGTCAAGTTTTAAGCTACAAAAAAATTTACATATGAAAATTCCATGGAACTTTTTATACGCTTCAATTTTGCCCAAGAGTGTAAACGTCTATTTCTGCAAATAAAAAAGTTAGTTTGTGTATTTTCGTGAAAATGGGGACCACCCTAATTTTAAGCAGCATAAAAAAACTGGGCCTTAGTGATACAAACCATGTTGTAGAACATCACTTTGCTGTAAAGTTTAAAGTTTAGGCGCTGGGAGCATGTTTCCTCGTAAATTCGTGATCTGGACCATAGTGCAATGGAATCACCAAGTCTGAAGTCAACATTAGGAATCACCTAATAATTCTCAGAGTACAGAGATATGCGAAGATTCGATGATTTAACACCTCCGCAGTTAGTTCAAAACTATGTAATACAGTTCTTAGTTGATAATTTCATAAATACTCATAATAAATCTCTTGTACGTTATAAATGTAAACAAAAGTGGGAGCTTAAAACGACGGAGGCACGCACAAAGCTATAACATTTAACTCTACGGAAGTGTTGGCAGTCTTTTTTTAACAAAACGAATACCGTTGCCAAACCGTCGGATTGGATTTCCGCATATCTCTGTACTCTGAGGATTACTGAGATAAAACCATCACAAATATACGCGTACAGCGTAAATGTACGTTGATAGCTTATTTTCAATACATTCTTCATGCCTGTGAGAAGGCGGCGGAGGTCATCATCGCGTTAGATAGACTGATGCCGAACAACCATGGACTTAGCAGTAGTAAAAGGCGGCTTCTGGCTAGTGTCTAATGAATAAAGAGCTATGGTGGTGCAGCCTGTGTTGGTGCGTTGGAAAGCGGAATAAAGCGAAGTTGAACAGTACGCTTCGGCTCATGGCAGTATTCGTTAACGTCGGAATGATAGCTATTGGCATAGCCCTGGTAGAGGTCGAGTGGTAGCAGCGAATTCTACAGGAAACCCCAGTAGTATGGAAGATGCTAAGAGCGGAGTCGTAGGCCAAGTGGCAGCGGGAGTGGAACACAGTGGAGAACGGTAGATGGACGTACAGGCTCATTCTGAGTCTGATGACATGGATTGACTGGAAGAACGGAGAAGGGAACTTCTATTTGGTACAGTTCCTGTTTGTCCTTTGTGGTTTCAGGAAGTATTACATAGGTTCAGCCAACGTCATCCGTCTTTCCAGAATAGATTTGAGGCAGACCGTTGCGAGATACCTGCCCTAGGAGTGGCTAATATCGTTGAAGAGATGTGTCGAGATGAGGTCATTTGAGATGCGGCCAGCAGAGCTGTCATTCAAATACTGTCGGAACTGGAGTGTAGAATCCGAATAGACCACGAATCTGGGAGTCGACTGGCTCAAATAAACAAATAAACGCGAGTTAAAGACGTTGCTACCTGAACCCCGATTGTTAACTCGCGCAACGGTCTCGGTATAACTTCCGTCGCTGGAGAACTCTCCATCGGAGCTCCACCTTCGGGAACTAGCTGAGTAGAGTGGAATTGGTGATCCTTAGATCAGGAGAAAGGGTCCCACGAGGGTGGCTGTGAAGGAGAGCATGTCATGACAGTCCTCCACATCGGTACCCGTCTCCATAGGTCCACGTAACGGACGCTAACAGAAGGACGCTTGCGAGCATGGTAGCTAAAGTCGATAACTAATGAGAAGTACATCAGCACAGCCGCCCCCCAAAATATAGACTGTTCCAGAAAGTATATGCACACTTTTAAAATAACAAAAAAGTCATGTTTTTTTTAGTTTTAATAATTTTATTTGGCAAATCATACTTGTATTTGTGTTATATATGATATTTTACTCTCGTTTAATCAAAATATTTAATCATAGCCAAGACTCCTAACTTTTCCTCGAACATGACCCATTAGCTTTTGCACAGTGGTACTTCCCACCATTTTGGCCACTTTTGGCCAATCTTTTTTAAATTTTTGGATGTCGTTCGCTGGTTTTATGAATTTTCAAAGCTTTGCTTTGGTTAAAGCCCAAAAAGTCTCGATTGGCCGTGCCTCCGGGCAGTTCGACGGATTCATGTCTTTCGGCACAAAACATACCTTCTGACTTTTGTACCATTCTAAAGTATCCTTTGCGTAATGACATGACGCCAAATCAGGCCAAAACACTACTTGACCTTCGTGCTGCCTGATCATCGACAATTATCGCTTCTGGAGACATTCCTTGACGTATTTCTGAGTGTTAATCGTCGCCGTTTTGATGTACGGACTAGATGTTTTACCACACTCGCATATTTCCTGCCAAACCATAACCTTCTTACTAAATTTTTCGGTAAAAATTGCCTTCTCCGTTTCGGGGATGTCTTTGTCTTCGCTTACAGTATAGAATTGTGGTCGGGGAAGCGTTTTGTAATCTAGTTTCACATACGATTCATCGTCCATTATTATACACCCAGAATTCCTACACAA
The DNA here is from genome assembly GCA_034211315.2 of Aedes japonicus. Lineage (NCBI taxonomy): Eukaryota > Metazoa > Arthropoda > Insecta > Diptera > Culicidae > Aedes > Aedes japonicus. Next base: position 541,645 of record JASCZW010000842.1, on the reverse strand, counting down.
TAACGAATCATAGAGTTTGCGAGCCCGTGGTTTCACGAACGCGGCTTGTTTTGGGTTCCTTTTGGTTTTTTTTTCTGGTTCCGGTATGTTTTCAGCCCAAGTCTGTGTTCGGCACGCATGACGTTACTCGACGAGGTCCCTAGTTTTTTCGCAACATCCCGAACGGAAGTTGCTGGTTTTCGCTTGTAGGCATCCCTGATCTATTCATCGATATTCGTACTAACAGGACCGGATTTCCGACCACTCTTCGGCGCATCTTCAAACGTACACTGTTCTCTATATTTTCGAATCGCAGATCGTACTGCTCCGGCGCTTACACCCTCTTCCTTGGCCAATTTTCTCAAGGAGAGTCCGCTCCATTTGTGCACGACACATTTTCGTTGTTCCGGAGTAAGACCGCGCATTTTGATAGGTAACACAAAACTGAGCACATTTTTGATGCTATGTCATTCAGAAATGTGCAAACAAAAGGACGCAGCCAAAACAGGTTGAAATATTTCATTATATTGAAAGTGACCGTTAAAATAAGGTGCGCTTATACTTTCTGGAACAGTCTTTAGTCAATTTTTTTTTTAAAACCCACACACACATACACAAAAAGCAGCTGAAATCGTCAGGCACATTCACCAACTGTCAATCGAGTCCGGCACGACCGAATATTTTAGGCCACCCTAAGCCCTCGTGTCGATCGCAAGCGGTACGGAATTCGGTGGCACTCGTTACGTTTTTACATTTCATTTCCGCTGGCTCGGGTTCAAGAAGGAGTAAGGGGATACACCTCGGTCGCACTCTGGGTCGGTTCGTTCTGTCGGGCGAATTTGAATACATCAGAATAATATTACACGCGACATTCATAATGGGAAATATATTGCTATCATAATTTCTGCGACTGCCAACCGCGCTGCTCCCCTCTCGATACATCCTGGATCGGATTCCTGCACACGACTCCAATGAACGCAAAAAAAGGGGAAAAACTCACGTTTTTTCTCCATTTTCTTTGTTTCGTTCTGCATTTCCAACGACGGATGGCCAGCATCGCTTGGGTTCCGTACTTATTAATATAAATATTTTTTCTTGCCGCTGTCAACCATCTCAAGTTCAGCTCGGTGGAGACGACCTTCCTCGCTTTTTTCCTCTTGCTTCAAAATATGGCTGTCACATCGCAAAGGTGGTGGTGGTGGAGGTGGTGTCATCTCGTCATGGGAAAAAGTCCCGACTAATGCGCGGGATTGTGTCGTGTTGATTCTTGTATTTTCTTGGGACATTCCATTTTTTTCCTCCCATCGCGGAAATGGCAATGTTAACTGGGCAGAAAGAGCTACCCAACAATGACAGATGTGCTTAATTAAAATATGCTAAAATCAGCGAGGGCGAGCCGTGAAATACAGGCGAACGTGAGGGGTTGAGTCCGGCCTGCGGCGATGAAAAATGGGCTTTGATATTGAGTTTGCTGTGTGGACAAACATTTAAATGGCTTGTTTATTGTATGCGTTAATAATTAACATCATATTCTGGGAAGCTACAGTAGCGTTGAGTGTTAAACATAATTATAGAGAGTCAGTACCAATATTATTTTTCGGTAGATAAACAAATGCAAAATACATTCGTCGAAAATATTTTAATCTTTTGCTAATGACTGATAACATTTCCATTGCATAATAGCTAAAAAAAAGCCCAGTTGCAAATGACTCGTCATTTTAGTGATGGTTTGAAACCTGGTTGAAATTGAACGGAGTGAAAGCGCGTATAATAAGGAATGAGTGTATATGTTAATTTCTCCATTCCCGTATATTAGTTACTGCTGTTTCGAAACCAGACGGTAAACTGTTGGAAGCCATAATAAGCTGGAGCGCAACAATTTGGAACAAAGACTGGAAATTGAAGCGGCAGAGTACTTCAAACGGATTTTATAAACAAATAACCGCTTCAATCGCTGCGAGTTTGAGCTCACCAGAGGGAAGTTACACCACCATAACACCTTGAACATGTGATATTTGCAGTGGGACATTGTTTTCAAATATGAATTGAAATTATATGAACGTTCCCATGGTTTAAAAAAAAAAAAAACAGGACAAAATCAAGACTTTTTCGACAACCGAAGATGCTTTCAGGGTGTTCATCAAAGCTGGGTTTATCAGGTTTCAATTCGAAATAACTCATAGAGATAATAAAATTATGCTATATTACGCTATTAAAAATGTGAAAAACATATGCCTGAAGAATTCATCGAAGCTCAGGGAATATGCAGTAAAACTGATCGTTAACATGATAAAAGCAGAACTTAGCAAGTATAGCCATTCCAACGAGCTGGACTGTGCAGAACTGGTTGAGTATTTTTAACCGCAAATCATTTGTTTATGTTTATTTATCGAAATCATATCACTTGGTGTTATCCGTTGATTCAAAGTATTAGATAGACTGCCCTAGAAAGTATGGAAGCAGTCGGAAACCGGTACAATTTTGCAATAATTTATCACTAGTTATTTTTTTATGGCCGCATCCTGTTGTTTAACATTATCTCTAAAGACTTGTATAGCAGTTTAATCGTTTTCTTTCTTCTCATTTTCTAGGTACGTTTTCAACAGTTTGTTTCAAAATACGTGGACTTTCATGACATGGATAACATTGAAATATAATGCACAGAAGGTGTACTGAACCCTGAATGTCACTGAGGAAGTTGGAAAAGATGGAAGGAGTAAGTGAGAGAGCCATGCGGACAGCAATCAGGAAATTCAGCGTGGGTAACACGTTTGAGGATAAACCGAAATATGCTCGAAAAAAAGGTCCTGCTATTTTAGATAAACTTTAATGAAGGCATTCGAGCACAAGAAGGAGCTTTCGAAGGTTTCGAGATTTGGTCAAACAATTAATAACTTCGAACGTCTGAATCTTTCAATCTATAAGAAGCAAGAGGAGCCGAACCGGAGTCTGAAAAAAAGGCATCGATCATACCCAGAGATTGAAAGTTGTACGATACGATGCTTGCTGGGAATTCGAACTGTAGGTTTGAAGTAAAGTATGCGCATATCAAAATCTAGCCATGGTTTATTGACGAATCCATGTTGAAAAAAGTAGAGGACACCGAGTGGTGATAAATCTGACAGCTCCCATGTGAAAGTATAGGACGAAAATTTCAAAATGCTGATATAAAATTCAAATAAAATTCTTATTAAAAGTGGTTTGTTGTATTATGGAAGAAAAGTCCAAAATTACACAATATAGTTATTTTCTGCAAAATAAAAATAAAATTAATAAAATGCCCCTATTGTACAGTTCTAGTGTTTTCTTACGTCATACAACAAATCGCTTTTAATTAGAGTTACATTTGAATTTTTAAGACGCATTTCAAAATGTCCGTCCTATACTTTGACATGGAAGCTGTCAAATTTATCACCACTCGGTGTCCTCTTCTTTGTTCAACCTGAATTCGTCAATTAGCCACATATTTTGTATTTGTTAATATAAAGATGTCACCAATTCCGCTAACGCAATTTCATTTTGTGACTTACGGTTTGCTGTCACAAAAACCTTCTGCACGCTCATTCGAATTTACCCAAAATTGAGTAAAGATCACCAAAAATCAAAGAAAATGGAACTACTCAAAATTGAGTAACCGTGTCTAAACCCATGGATGCACCCAAAGCTTATTTGGTTTTGTGTTCGTTCTACTCATTGTTATTAAAGGTAGTTCTTATGTAAATAAGTGAAAATATTAAAATTAAAATAAAACCCTAGGATGCTATAGAGCATTTCTCTGCCAAATGAGCAAATGACTGATTAAGAATTAAGGGAATTTTTTGACTCAAGACATTTTTTTCAAAAGGGCGTATGTGTTTTGTCATGCGTATTTTTCAAAAAATCATAACTCGAAAACCGTTGGTTGTAATAAAATTGCGTCTGAGAAGAAGTTGTAGTGAATTATTTCACTTTATGAAAAAAATATGTACACTGTTAAAAAAATTTTTTTCTTAAAAAAAATCAAAAATTAAACTTAAAAATCAATTAGCAAATCTGTCCAACGTACGATTTTTATATTTAATTCTTATATTTTATATTTTTTTTCAGAAAGACTTTAAGTCATATGAATAAGAATAAAAGTTGTTCTACGATGGAGCAACTTAAGATAAACAAAGTTCTTAGAAGTAAGAAAAATTCAATTTTTTTCTAATTTGTTGTTTTTGCATAAATCACCATATTTTAATAATATAATACGATTTTTCTAGTGATATTAAATAAAAATGCTCTTGGTGAGCAACATTCTAAATGTATCCGTTTTCGAGATAATTTGAAATTAATGTCGAAAAAATGGCTTTTTACATGAACATATCCCTTTTTCAAATGTTAGTCGTGATTGTCCACCTGCAAAAGTATTCTTTTCAAGTTGTACATAAAATTCTCTACAATATACCTTTTATTACCGAGAATACTAGACAAACTGATTCCTGATATTTACTGTAGGTAACACGACAAAATTTGCTGCTCTTACTTACAGTATATTATGAAAACCTAACCCGAAACAAAAATAATTAGTATTCATGTTAGTGTACAAGCGTATTTTGTTCAGGTAGAAACATAATGCATTTAATAAGTTAAACTGTTTATACCAGTAAGAATACAATTGTTACGTCCATTTATACCTATTCATGCGTTCCCTTTGGTGTTGACAGAAAATATAATTTACACGCACATACCAATATTTCAAAAAAGTACCTAAAGTGCGTACCTAGTACGTTTAAAAAGGATTAAATTACAAAGTCATGACATCTGTTTAACAGTGTCTTTCATAAGTAGCGTAAAGTTTAAAACGATTGGAAATGGAACTCAAAACAAAGCATTGTTGTAAACCTTTTCGTGAAATCGAGAGACGGTGTTCGCCTAAACTTAGAAATTTAACTGACAAGTTAATTGAAAAACTTTTATCCATGCAGTGTACGGTCCATTTGGACACGTCATTAAGAATTTGTGATTCATGTCGGTTATATTCGTATCGTCGTAATCCTGTCGAAAGAGTGGAGCAACCAGAAAACGGTGGACATGACGAAGCACCAACCACATCACGAAACGATTTGGAGGAAATACCATCGGCAGCTTCAATTACCTCGGTATCTTCTCAGGACAGTGACCTACCGGATTATTCCAGGATACACAACATTGAGTTATTCAATAATGGAACTGCAGGAATAAATGTGTCTCCGATATCCATTAGAGAATTTAAAAACGAAAAAAATACCGTCGGCAAAAATTTGCCGAAATTGTACTAGAAAATATCTATTCAGCTCAAGAAGAAGAACAAGAAGAAGTCGAAGAGTTAGCTACATTGAAAACAAAGGTTGTGGAATATGATGAAATTATTTCCAAATTGAAAGAAAAATTCATAAAACCAGATTGTTCGAGAATAGATAAAATACGTATATTAACAGTTTTGCCTAATTCGTGGATGATTCAGCAGATAACGAGCAAATTTGAAACAAACAAATACCTTGCATTACAAGCAAAACAATTGGCAGCCGAAAATGGAGTATTGGCTACCCCCAACGACAGATCGGGGAATCGTTTGAATCCGGATATAAAGAATCAAGTGATACAATTTTTTGACGAGGACGACATCAGCAGAGCCATGCCGGGACAAAGAGATTATGTCTCTGTAAACACTAATGGTAAGCGTCAACAAATTCAAAAACGGTTATTACTTTCATCACTTAGAGAAACTTTCACTCGATTTAAAGAAGTCAGTGAACATAAAATTGGATTTAGTACTTTTGCAGCATTACGACCAAAACATTGTAAATTGCTAAATGCTTCAGGTTATCACAACGTTTGTGTTTGCGCACACGAAAATATTGATTTAATGCTTCACAGTTTAAAAAAATATTCATTCAACACTGATTGTAATCAACATTTTGAGAAGTTATTGTGTAATTCATCATCAAGATCAAAATGTTGTTACCTCCGTGAATGCGAAAATTGTCCCACGCTGTCAGAATTTGAGATAAGATTTTTAAAAGAACTTGAGAAACATAACTTGTCTAAGATATCGTTCGAACAATGGATTACAACTGATAGATGTAATTTAGAAACGCTATTAAAACCTGTCGATGAATTTGTTGAATATTTTAGCGAGAAATTAGAAAAACTATTAACTCATGATTATATAAAAACAAAGCAATCTAAATTTTTAAAAGATACAAAGTCTTCATTAAAAGAAGGAGAAGTAGTTATTATTTGCGATTTTGCAGAGAATTATTTATTTGTACTTCAGGATGCTGTTCAAAGTCATCATTGGAACAATTATCAGCCTACAATTCATCCGTTTGTTATATATTATATGGAGTCAGAAATGCTAAAAAATCTAAGTTTTTTTGTAATATCAGAAGTTCTAAGGAGTGTATCGAAAAGTAGTTATAAACTTCCAAATAATAAAATAGGCATGAAAACATGGTTAAAATTAACATACTATTTCAGTTTATTATAGCTTAACATGTTTACAAAAGATCCAAACGGAAAAACTAGTCATCATGTTCATTTCTGTAGAATGCCCGTACCTTTGATTTGACACCTGCCATCAAATTCTGCACAGTGACCTTTGTGCACTTCCTGGATGCCGCTGCCCAATTTTTCTTAAAATCGGTCATGTTTTGGGACACTGTACCATCCTTCTTAAATATACGCTTGACTATTGCCCAATAGCGTTCGATCGGTCGCAACCGGGGGAGACAGTTTGGTGGGTTGATGTCTTTTTCTACGAACTTGATGTTATTCTCCGTCAGCCACCGTAGAGTGGATTTGGCGTAATGTGCCGATGCCAAAATCTGGCCAGAAGAGAGGAGGGGACTGGTGCTTTCTATACAATGGTAGCAACCTGTTCTTCAAACATTCCTTTTGATAAATCTCAAAGCATTTATAGTTCCTTTTGTATAGAAAATTGAAGAACGCAAGCCACATGGCAAATAGTTCGCCAAATGAGCACCTTCTGACCGAATTTCTCCATCGCAACAGTCGTATCTGCGGTTGGCACACGTTCCCCAACAGATTTAGTATAGAAACTGCGGCCCCGGTAGCGTTCTTGAATCTTCTTTAACGTATGTTTCGTCATCCATCAAAATGCACTGGTCGACATTGTCCAAAATGCAGCTGTAGCAGCTTTCGAGCCCTGGTTTTGGCACGAGACTTTTTGTTCCGGAGTTTGTTTGGGCACTTTCTGCTTTTTGTACGTCTTCAAGTCATTCCTGCGCTTGATTCGTTGCCGAATCTGATCCCGATGCTGGTCCTGAACTTCTTGGCTAGATCGCGAGTAGAGGCAGATTTGTTCCGTTGAATATAATCCACAACTTTTTGGTCCAAATCGGGGTTGCTGGAGCCGGGTTTCTGGCCACTTCTTGGTAAATCCTTGAGGGAGCACTCCTTACCAAACTTTTCGATGATGCGTTTTACACTTGCCGGGTGAACATTTACTCTTTTCGCAATCTGGTTGTAAGTAACACCCTTTTCGGTGCATCAAGTGTGCAGAATTTTCTTTTTAGTCTCAAATTCAATTCGCGACATTTTGAATACAACTTTATCAACGGAAATGAATGAACCGAATAATCATTTTTGACATGTAAACAAAGCAAATGGCGCTTACACGCTAAAAATATATACAGTAGTTTATGCGTAATAACGCATCGAATGTGTATAACTACTTTTCGATACACTCCTTAAGACATGATACAGTTGCGGTACAAGTATTTATTTCTAAATTACTAACGTATTTAAATCAACTAATGAATATAAAAAAGGCCATTTTTATGTCTGATGGGGCTGCTTCCCAATACAAAAATAGAAAAATTTTGCAAGCCTCTGCAAGTTTAAGGAGAAATACAACATTGATTCTGAGTGGCATTTTTTCGCAACTTCACATGGTAAGGGACCATGTGATTTAATTAGCGGCACTTTAAAACGAATGGCAACAAGAGCAAGCTTGGCCAAACAACATGAATATCCAATAACAAGTGCGAAAACTTTGTATGATTGGGCTACTAAGAGAAATCAAGAAAATTTCACAAAAATATAATTTTGCTATGTTTTACAAGAAGAATATGAAGAGGGAGCTGCAGAATGGGGTGGTAGTTATCAGCAAACAAAAATGATTTCTGGTACACAGAAATATCACTCCTTCATTCCAGTTGCAGATAACAAAATACTGAGTTTTCATAATATTTATAGGAATGTTAGGAAAAAGTGTTTGTAAAAATGTAAGTACATTTTTTTTAAATAGTAGAAAAAATAAATAAATCATGTATTAAAAAAAATTTTATTTGGTAATTAAGATTCGTTAATTTCGGTAATTAAGAATATGTTCAATTTTCTTGGTGTCAAAAGGATAGTTGTTGAAAATTTTATGTACAATTTGAATACTTTTGCAGATGGACAATCACGACTAACATTTGAAAAAGGGATATTTTCATGGAAAAATCCATTTTTTCGACATTAATTTCAAATTATCTCGAAAACGGATACATTTAGAATGTTGCTCACCAAGAGTATTTTTGTTTAAAATCACTAGAAGAATCGTTTTATATTATTAAAATATAGTTATTTATGCTGAAACAACAAATTAGAAAAAAATTGAATTTTTCTTACTTCTAAGAACTTTTTTTATCTTAAGTTGCTCCATCGTAGAACAACTTTTATTCTTTTTTTTATGACTCAAAGCCTTTTTGAATTTTTTTTTATAAAAATCGTACGTTGGACAGATTTGCTAATTGATTTTTAAGTTTAAATTTGATTCTTTTGAAGATAAATTTTTTTTTTTTACAGTGTACATATTTTTTTCATAAAGTCAAATAATTAACTACAACTTCTTCTCAGAAGCAATTTTATTACAACCAACGGTTTTCGAGTTATGATTTTTTGAAAAATACGCATGACAAAACATATACGCTCTTTTGAAAAAAATGTCTTGAGTCGAAAAATTCCCTTAACCTGCGGAAAATCCATCATCACCAATTCCGAAGACATGTGCAAAGTTTCATCCAAATCGGAGAAGGTCGTGCAAGATTTTGACTTTTTCCAGCTGATTTCATCTGGAAACGCTCAATAGCAAACGGTGTATTAATTTTCCGTCCAATTATCTTCTCCATTTTCACTTCAATCAAGTCTACCTCATACCGAATTGATCAATCATCTGCTGAAATGTGCCCTGTCATCGTTATTTGTTTATCAAGTTTGATCTCAGTGTGCGTAGTTATATTTTCGGAGCAATTTTCCAATGTGTCAATACCACAATAACAGTACTAATGCCTCGAAAGTACTTAAAAACTATAGACCCAAAGGCCTGTTTCGAGTTCACACAGGAAGTCCGGTCGGCCGCGGTGGCATCCGTTGAAAGTGGAAATTTCTATTCGCTAACCTGCGCATCAATACTGTGTTCCGTATGGCACTGTTTATAATTGAATTCATGGGTTGGACACTAGAAAACACGGTGACCAGACCGTTCTAAAGAACTTCAAGGAACATAGATCACGTAGGAAAAACGAAAACTAATTTGGTCATGTCTCGAAATTAGCAGTACTTTTATTGCGGTATAAATCGGGGTATGTGATGGCTTAGAGGTTTATTTTGAGCTGAAGATCTGGCTCTTGTATACTAGTTATATAGGATGCTCATGATCCGACAAAAAAGGTTCGAAAATCTACCTACTATCGCTCGTGCGATCATTTCGGTACGATGATGAGGAAATCTGGTATATTGTTATAGGATTGAGTGAGATTACTATTTTTCCTAATCTAATACCACATTAGGGTGGTTCAATTTTAATGATTTATTATTTAACATATGCGAAGTGATACCTCTCACCAAGTCGGATATACAATTACTCGTAGAGAGTTCTTTTTAACACAAACAAACGTATGACAAGATGCAAGAAAAAAGCTGCCAGTATATGGCTGGATTCGTTCGTTTCTTTCAAGGAAAAAATCAACACAATTGTGCACGGTTGCCTCAGGCCATTGAAAGACGTCGGACAAGAGTAAACCCTGGAATAATCAACGAATATATTGCCATAACCCTTCGGAGTGTTTCTCCAGAAATCATTGTAAATTTCGACAAAACCAATTTTACCGATGATCCGGAGTCAAAGACAGTGCACAGAGACATATCGAATGCGTTCTTCAAACAGTTCATTTTCGGTCATGTTTGCGGAAGCTGCCGACGGAGCTGTATTGCCACCATACATCGTTTACACTGCGTTACATCTGTATCTAACCTTGACGTAATGAGCATCGAAAGGTGTTATATTCATCTTATAATTGAACTAAATCTGATTAGGTTGCGATTTACCAGTATGTATGTAGGGTATGAGTCCCTTGACTCAGCCTAGTATGCAACAATCGATTACATTTTTTATCATAACTCATAAAGTTTTTCAGCTGGAAGCAAAATTTAACTAGCTATACACTTGCTAAGATATGTTTAATAAGCCATCTGGTAGTATGTATCACGAAAAGTTACACAACTCATTTTATAAAGTCAGAAACTTTCAAAGGATATGCATGTAATGTCGGTCTGTAGGCATCAAATTGGGTCTATTCATGGATGCAAATTCGTCCCATTCGGTAGATTTGTTATTGAATGTTGGCTATGTACGCTTATGGCCAATTTTCTGATCCAAGGCGTTCCCAGCTGTATTCGCTCTACCCAACAAACAATTTTACCAACAATCAAACTATACTTAAACTGCTAAGAAACAACTGCAGAAACACAAGTGATTTTAACATACGATTTAGCGGTCATTCGGCAGTCAAAACATTATAATTCGCTCTATGCAGATTTTGTTTCTTTGGTTTGTGTTAAGATGAGCCATATGAAAAACATTCAACTAAAACTCAGACATTTGTATTGTAAATGTTACCAATAAAAACATTTTTACTACGCTTTCCATAAGACAGGCCATCATTGGGAACCAAGAAAAAAATATGTCCCTAACATTGGGTCTATGGTATTCATGTTAAATCATTGTAATTTTAACTACGTGACCTGTTAGTTTATAACGTGTGACTATTTTCTGTACATCTTAGCTGCATTATTCGGTTTAAAGATTCAATTTCCTCAAATTTAGATCAATCGAAGAGCGTGTAGATAATTTTTTCAGCTTAACCAGTAAAGTTATGGTGTCTGAAAAGGAAATTAAGGAAATCGAAAATTACGCGAAAGTGAACAATTATAAATTCATTAATTATGTCTCAATTGCTTTAAAATAGATTGATCATCATGAAAGCAACATGATTTTGTTGATTATCGCCGAAATAATGATATATTTGGTACATGGGCCGAATCAAGGAGCTAGGCTAACATTACATCCCGTTACCCTATGTATGTCCATTTAAGACCCTCTTCTTTCTCCACGTAATACAAATTCGCTGCTCTCCTATGTGTCATCCATAGTAGTCTTCAGCAAACCAGGAAATCGATGTTTGGGAACGGATCCTCGACTGCACTTTTCCCAATATTCATGGTGTTTTCTTCTCCAGGATTTCTTCAATGGCCTGAAGAACGCCACATCTAGTGGTTAGCAAATATAATTAACGTTTGGCTGAACGCAAATCGGATATTGTGGAATCCTGGAGAGTGTGAGCTGTTTAGTGGAATACCTGTAACTAGAAAATGAGGAGAAAGATTAGTAACTTTCATTTAATTCCAACAACCTTTATAACACGACACTGAAGACGTCTGCACATTTTAAATGAAATACGCATATATGTCAATATAAGCAATAAAGGCAGTTTAAATGAAATGAAATTCATAATCTTTCTCCTCATTTTCTAGTTCCGGATAATGTTATCAAGGCAATTTTTGAAGCTTTTATACGATAAATGTGACGCAACATAACCTCCAATTGTTACCTTTAGATTTTCATTTTGGCAAAGCTAGTGTGTGAACCCAATCCTCAAATACAATCGTATTGAACCATTCTGAAAAATAAGCAGCGTTTTGTTTTTTTATAGCTAAATCGCAACCTAACCTCCATACAGCAGTTTATTGAATTTAGAACAGTAATAAAGCATGAACCGCATGCAGGGAAAGGCCCACGACAGGATGGTGGCTTACTACATACATACATACACCCAAAATAAAAAAGCAAGATTGTAATTTAATTTCGCATGATTTGGTTTCATTTCTCGTAATGGATCGCAACTTGGAGAAAGAAAGCAACATTGGTCGTGGGCAAAAAAGCAACACATCAATTCCATTAGAAAAATTCAATGTGTGCGTGATGTTGTACAGTTGATTAGTAGTAGTAAATTCAATGGCGCACAAAAAAAAAAGAATACCATCCACTACCGAGAGTCGAACCGCGACCGTCAGCATGACGGCTCTTCATTATAACCATCCAGTCACCACAACAAGTTGAGGTGAAGGGAATAAAAGTCCTACAGTTTCTTCGGTTTTTGAGGCACTCAACGTTACAACATTGAAGCAAATTTCGGTCGCACACACTTACATGGCTTCGTTTATTTCATAAACCGCATGGTGACTTGATGAGAGGGCGATAGGAGTGTGATGACGAGTGCAGATAAAAATAGAACACTTGACAGCGGAATAGCAACAGTGGAATATGGTGTAGCGGCGTTCTGTGCCATTGTCTCACCCATATTGAGAAGTTGTTGACGGTTGAACAAAAACCCAACGGTTGCTGCGATTGTCGAGGCACTAGGCACACAGCGATAACCACTTGCACACACTTGCATGGCTTTGTTTATACCATAAAAAGCTTTGTGGAACATGATGGGCAAATTTGCCTTTTCAGAATCATGCGGATTTCTCAAGATATGATTGCAAAAACTGCAAAATTGCAATTTTGCATTTTTTGCTACAATTTCAACTTTTGGGTGTACATACATTCATACATACAGGGAATTGGGAGGGGCCATCAGGGCACCCAAATGAAGCACCTTGGATGGGAAGATTCGAATTATCAACTCCCCTTTGCTAACAGTTTGTGAAAAGAGCTGAATTACATTATTTTGGTGTTATCGTTTGATTCAAAATATTGGATTTAGTTGGTTATTTATTCTTATATGTGTTATACAGAATAAAAAGATCATCCCAATGAGAGTTAACATTTGAATGACAAGTGAATACTTGTTGATTTCGGTTTTGTAGTAAAGTTCTTACATTCATTACTAAAAAAAACATCAATTTAGAATTGTACAATACGCGACACAATAGCAAATGTAATGAATAACACTAGTTTAAAAAATGAAATATAAAGTGTAAACTTCAATGGTTGACCAACGTTTGTAATGCAAAATATTGCGTTGAATTCAATCTCGTGGTCAGTAAAAATTTAAATAGTGCAGCGTTTGAGGTATTCAAAATTTGTGATGTTTTGAATTTTGGACAAAAGTACCTTCACTAAAATGTTAATATCTCTCGATTCGGTCCACCAATTTTAATTTGTTTTTCTATGAAAATGAAGTTAAATAAATTTTCAGAGGTCCAATTTTGACTGATAACCCATAGACCAGTTGGATCAGCTGGGCAGGCACGTAATTGGGTAACTTTATGAGATACCTTATCATTTGGCCACAGAGCTGAATAATCTTCCAACAGGTTGCCCATGCGTTTCCATGAGTTTAAACGACTAACCATTAACTCAATTATAAAAAAAAACAAAAAAAAAAAAAGATTAACATACAAACACAAAACGATATAATTAGAGAGAAAAAGAAACCAACTTATGTTGTTTGTATTTCTGATCTTTTACTGACGGGCAACGAACGTGTGTGTCCAAGCTCAACAATTATGGTCGATAGTCTGAGGTAGTTGACAAATGCACGGATGAACGCTAGCACTCGATGAACTGCTGGTGTGCGTGATCACGCAGAGATCCGGTGCAAAATGGCTTGTCACTTACCAATTGGAAGCTTATCGTAACTGCACTGTTTAAACTGCATGTTTTCTTAACATTCTTAGCCAAGAAATACATGATTACAACTTTGGTGGAAATAATACCGAGAAAAGACATTGAACGCTAAAGCAACAAACTGTGAACAAATTCCAAAACTACGGAGCGCAGAAGATACGAGCTTCACCGTTTGCTTGAGCACTGGGAAATCGATGTTCGACAATCTCAACTATAGGGATCCCTAAAAACAACAAAACAATAAACAGAAATTTTCTCATTCATTTCAAACCAACAATTTTTCAACCTTAATCGTAAATTTTACCAGGACATGTTAAGAAATTTTCATTTACAAAATTTTATGGTCAAACGAACCACTTGGTACTCATAAAACCTAGACAAAATGCAGGAAAATCTATTTCTCTTCTTACACAATGATGACGAATTCAATAACAATCATGACGATTTATCAGCGGTTTGACGTTTTTCCAACACGATCCATTATCTCCCACATTATCTTCAACAACGTTACAGTTGTACGAGGGGTCGTTCGATATAATCACTCGTTGGAACATTCTCCCCCTCGTGTCGCTTGAACACTACTGCAACGTCACCCCATCTCCACTAATCTCTGCTCCGAATTCAACATCTCCTTGAGTCCACGTGAACTGCAAGTTTACAAACGGGTCGCCATCTAACTCCACTAGATGTCTCCCCATCTGTCCGGCGCACTAGGTTTGGATCACACGACCTCGCAGTCAACGGTTTCGCACTCCTTCGTCTGCGATCAGAACTAGCGCATTCTCCTTAGGTGGCACGACATCTTTGAACCATCTAGTGCGCCGAGAGATCATCGGCAGATATTCGACGATCCAATGACTCCAAAACGCATCTAACATGTGCTGTAACAGCCTTCAACTTCTCATTAGAGCTTCGATATTCGGATCGGGACCGAGAGTAGGCTCTGGCTTTGACGGGACGTGCTTTTTTTCTCGCTGTCATTTTCACAGTTGTTTCTATTATGTTCAAATAAATAAGATAGATTTAATTAATGGTGATTTCGTGTGTTAAAATGTGCTGTGAGTTGTTAAACTAACAATTATAAAGAAAATGTGTGGAGTAAACGTTAGATGCGTATTGCTCGTTGCTGGTGGCCTGATAGCCTGCCTGCTTTAAGGAATGGATACGGGACTGAATGGAGTTCAGCTAAGTACTTTTTAATATTTTTGGAACTAGAATAGTTGTAGCTTTCGTAGTGGATGTTGCACCACTTTCCTAAGCATTTAACTGTCCACTGGTGCTCTTCTACGACCACTCCATTCCTTCCTTTGAGCAGTCGGATGCTCCTTGAAGGTTCTTATCTCACGATACACAGTTGTATTTGCAATTCCTAGCATTTGAGTGATCCATCAGTGGGACCGCTCTGGATTTTGATTGTAAGTGCACAATTTTTTTTCACGGTTTATTTCGACGACTTTACTGGAACTATTGTATGAATAACTATGAGCTCAGGTGCAAACAATACATTACGAATAAGATATTCAAATTTCAGGTTTTTTACTCATACAGTTAAGCTTCTTTGCTGATGCTATATATTGTTCAAAATTTAGGTATTTGCAGATTTCTGTTATGTACAATTTCAGGTAAATGGAGTCATACAAATATGTAAGATTTCTATGATATTTAACTTGACATGATACAGGGCGTGTGAACCGGTATGTCCACGCATCCTTCTTCACCTGTAGATTCGCGGATTGCGTTGGGGTTCAGGTCTATTCGTTTGATTTCAGCTCGTTCTAAGAAATCTTCTTTTCAGTTGATGCAGACAGAAAAATAATTGGACATAATCTAGCCCAGTTGTTTCCAGAACCCTGTTTATCTGAAATGTCAATGTGCTGTTCCTTTACATGATGTATAATTTCAAATCATCCATAGAGTTCCTGAGTCTCGAAAAAAAAATATCTCTTGGCTGCGATACATTTTCCAAACTTTCAGGTTCATAATGGATATGCAAATCCTTCTTCAGTTGCAGCAGAACAACAATCTGCAGACATGTGTAGTTGTTTTTATCATTTTACATTATAATATTCCTGCAGTAAATTGTATATACTATTCCATATGAAACTGCATATTGATTTTACATTTATATTATTATCATGCCATTTTTACCATTTCTCGAACTTTTAGGACTTATTTCAATATTATTTTATTATTCTTACCTCGGAGCGTATGGTACAGTATGTCCACGCATCCTTCATCCCCTGTAGATTAACAAAATGTTTTGGGGTTCAAATGTATTCATTTGAATCCAAACCATTTTACAGAATCATCTTTTGCGGTTAATGCAACGCAGTAGGCGTGGCCGCTTTGACGCTTGTATCATGTCTCTGATATGCTGCAAGCATCAATATTGACAAAAAAAAAAATTGGGCGTAATCTAACCCAATTATTTTCAGGATGCTTTCTCGTACTGGCTGCGGTTATATTAGATTAGATTAGATTAGATTAGATCAACTTCTCAGTAGAGCTTCCTTTTCGCCCACGGGTGCTTTGATTAGTTGTCGAACCCCACTAGAACGAAGCATGGGAAAATTATTGACATCGCGGTAGAATGACTGCGTATCTGGTTTCGATGCTGTGATATTATCCACCCATTGAATTCCGTGCTCGTCGAGAAGAGCATCTTTGCTATTGAACTGCTTCCACACACCTTCTTCCATTCTTTCGCCATCTGAACGTTCTACTTTAGAATAGCTACCTCGTGTTGATAGCAATCCGATTGCGCAAGTCGCCGCAGAGTTCTCTTTGCTTTCTGCAACTCTTCACTACTCAATAACTCTGTCCCACTAGACAGCGAACCTCTAACTTGCCGCAAGCTTCTCCCAAGGCTTCTCCACTGGGGTTGGTATCATTCGTTGATTGTCCAAGGGAAGATCCTTATTCAGGAAGTATGGAAAGCTAAGGTGGATTGGGATGCGCAGATACCGGAGGATATTTTCAAGGCATGGACACTTTTGTTGCAAGCTGTGCATGAATTGGGCAGCGAAGAAGTTCCTCGTTGCTTCTTTCTGGGATATGTTGTGAACGGTTATGATTCGCTAGAATTACACATGTTCGTTGATGGAAAATATTTTGGTTCGCCAACTCGTAAATAAAACCACCATTCTATACTGAAGTAAATTTCACTTTAGTTTTTGTAACAGCGTTGTCCATTGATTTTTTCTGGGAACCAATTACCATAGTAAAGGATGGATGAAACTTGGTCGACTCAAATATGACATAGTATTTTTAATTTTTTCGTATAAAAAACTTGAACATTTGTCATTTTGTAGGTGTATGCGTACAAAATGTTGACTCTAGTTTGTTTTTGCTATTTTCTATTCAGTTGTCATAACGGCGTCAAAGCATGAAGAGCAGCGAATCAAAATTTTGCACGCGCATCAAAGTAATTTCCATTCAATTGTAACTACCTTTATTGCTTATCTTGACAGATACGTGTATTTCGTCTACATCGTGCAGACTTCTGCAGTGTCGTGTACCTATACTTGACAGTCGCGTATTAGTACACGACACTGATGAAGATAGCACATTGTAGACGCAATACGCGTATCTGTCAAGGTAAGCAATAAAAAAGGTAGTTGAAATTAAATGGAAATTACTAATCTTTCTTCTCATTTTCTAGTTTCAGGTATTCCACTTAACAGCCCACATTTACCTGGATTCAAATTAAGATTGATCATTTATAAAATAAGTAATCAGTTTTCACTCAATCAAGTTTGACCAATTTTTGACTGCTCCACCCTTTATTACTGTATGTTTCAAAAGAGTAACATTTTTTTACGTAAGCTTTTAGAGCAAATCCATTTTGATGAGAAATACCGTTTATAGGTCGGTATGGATAATACATTCCTCCAGTATGTGTTCAAATTCCACTAAGGGTGCGTTAACTCTAATTGTTTTGAAAACTAGCTCCTGGCGTTTTGTGAAAAAGCAATGTTTGAAAGAATTACAAATTGAAAAATAGCTCGAAACTGAAGGAATTCCGATCAATAAAAAATCACAGTGGAAAAAATGAAAGGCTCACATAGGGGTGACAAACAACTGACACGTTTTGCTTCTTTGGAATTCAATTTCATGTCCAGCCATCAGTAATATTCGAACAAATTCAAAACTTATTCGTTGACTCCTCCACATGTACAATCCAATGGCTCCCACTTCCACAAACACATCCCGTCATACTCGATGAAATGCATGAATAATAAGGGTATGTTTAATTTTATCCACCTTTCATCGGTTACCTCCTACTCACCCAACCTTAATTAACAGTGAATCAATTGGCAACCACGCGTCCCAACATTGACGCACACAAATGGTTCAAAGTTTATTTTTTCGTCGGTATTTAATTTGTAAACGATAAAAAAATATCAACAACCGTTGGGATATGTGTGCAAAAAATAACAACCATTCCCCATCGACAAATTAAATCGAATTTAACACGTTCCCGGAGGGGCGGTGGAGGCGAGGAAAGCTCAGGGACGGGGTTAAATCAGGTTGGAGAGGCGCAAACAGGTCAACTTAATCAAAATCCATCATTCCGAGGACATGTGCAAACGACTGAACGACTACCATTCACAGCCAGCCACGTGAGATGGATGCACCGCTGTCCGATTTGCATAATTAATAGCTGGTTAATTGTGATAAGCTCTGATTATGGCAGACATTCGCATTTGTAACCCCTTGCTTTTCATTTTCCGCCTTTTTTAAGGCCCGCTCACAATAACTGCAGTAGCGAAAAATTTCGATTATTTTTTTCATTCGAATCGTGATCTACTTTCGACAACCTGTCAAAATGGCGTCCAATGTTCAATTTCACCCACATTGCATTCGGACCGTTGGTCTCAATTATTTACACTGGAAAGTGGTTAGCAGTGGGAGGTTCATTCAACTTCAAAGAGAGGTGAAGTGATTTTTGATCCACGCTTCGATGGTAATGTTGAATAATGGGTTACATCAACTTGTCCTCGACAACCAATCGCCTCCAGGTTCTGATTATTTTCACTCTTTTTATGATGCAATAAAAACAATATGGACATCGTACTACCGGGAGGTTATTCGAAGTAAAAATTAAATATAAAAAAAAATGGAAGGAGTTGTTTCAAATAAAAAAAGGGACAGTGTGGTTTTCCGGTCAGTGAAGGATGGGCTTGCATAAAATTGCAATTAACTGTCTGGCACAAGTACTATTGATGTGGGTGGGATGTGCATTCAGGTGCATTGATTACTCTCGAGGATGTCTTTTAATTAATTTGGAATTTTTACGGCAATTGAAAGTATGTTATTGAAATGTTTGGGGTTTGGATTAAAAGCTGTCGCGCACTCTTGAAACGAACCACCCGCAATATACGAGCATTTTCAGCTGAAATATCCAAACGGGTTGTCTTGACCATTGTTAAATGGGAATGAAATTGTTGTGTGTGCAACTCAGGGTTTTGATTGCAATGGAATTTTTATTCTCGATTCAGAGTAACATTTAAATGAGGCGTATTAAGGAATGAGAATTTTGTTTTTCCATAAATTAAACGATGTTAATGGCTTCATAGAAATGTTTTCAGGATAATATGTGTGTATTTCGGATAAAAAAGCATTCCAAGAAAAAAAACTCAGTCAAATCACGATACAAATCATGAAGTGTTTCTTTTTTTAACTGAGGTTTCCTCATATTTTTGAAAAAAAAAAACCATTAATAATACCTTAAAATTTTATATCGAATAGACAACTCAAGCAACACACAACAGTCGAAAATGGTTACAGTTTCATTAATGACTCAAAAATCTTTCGAAAATTATTTTGTTTCAATCCACCACCATTTTCTAATATATACACTAAGGTTGTTTTTTTTGCACGGGGGATACGTTCCACTTTTAGTATGGAACCGTGTAAAACAAGACTGAATAGAGTTGATAAATTCACATGCTTAAAGTATTGTATATTGCTCCGATTTTGTTTGTATGCGTTACCTTTCCATGCATATCGGATCAAAAATGCAGTTTTACGAAAATTCTCAGTTAAATTACGACTAAAAATTCATGAAATGTTTCTGGAATAACATGCTATATGGTTACCTTGAAATTATCCAAAGAAGTAGACAACTCGATTTAGGACACAACGGTCGAAAATGGTTGCAGTTTCTTTAATCGCTCAAACAATTTTCTTTTTACACCACTATTTTCTAATGTATGTCGAGTTTTTTTGTTGTATATAATTTGATTTAATAATTGATGATAATAACATTTGCATTAAAAATAATGGCCAAAAATTGCCGTTTTTTCATGGGTTTACCTTCACCCGCACTGACAAAACTACCCATGCAGCATCAATCATAGTAACCCATACGTCATCAGACATCAGATGCAGAAGCGGGTGATCGGATGGTGGCCGATCAACCCCCGAATGTGCAGGTTGAGGATCAAGGGCCGGTTCTTCAGCATTAGCATCATTAATGTGCATAGCCTTCACCTCGAAATTACCGATGACGACAAAGATGAATTCTACGCGCAGCTGGAGCGTGAATACGACCGCTGCCCAAACCATGATATCGAATTCATCATCGGGGATTTCAACGCTCAGGTTAGCCAGGAGAAGGAGTTTAAACCGGTGATTGGAAAGTTCAGCGCACACCAGCGAAAACGGCCTTCGACTTATCGACGTCGCCGGCCTCAAAAACATGGCGGTACGTAGTACCTTCTTCCAGCACAGCCTCCCACAACGGTATACCTGGTGGTCACCGAATCAAACGGAATCACAAATCGACCACGTTTTGATAGATGGCCGGCACTTCTCAGACATCACCGACGTCAGAACCTACCGAGGCGCTAACATTGACTCGGACCACTACCTAGTGATGGTTAAGATGTGCCCAAAACCCTCCGTAGTGAACAACTTTCGGTACCGGCGCCCGCCACAGTACAATCTCCCGTGACTGGAGAAACCTGACGTCGCCGCAAGCTACGCGCAATTGCTCGAAACTGCGCTGCGTAGCGGAGAACGTCTTAGGTTATGTGGAACGAAGCCGACAGAACGAGTGGTTCGACGAGAAATGTCAGCAGGTGTTGAATAAGAAGAACGCCGCGCGGGCACTTATACTGCGTCAAGCTACCCGTCATAGTGTGGAACGATACAGACAGAAGCGGTGACAGCAGACCCAACTCTTCTGGGAAAAAAAGCGCCGCCAGGAGGAGGAGGAGTGTGAGGAACTAGAACAGCTGCACCGCTCACATGAAACGCGAAAGTTCTACCAGAAACTCTACGCTTCCCGCAGAGGCTTCGTGCCGCGAGCCGAAATGTACCGGGATAAGGATGGGAGAATCCTGACGGACGATCGTGAGGTGACCAAAGGGTGGAAGCACAACTTCGATGAACATCTGAATGAAGTACAAGAAGAGGACCAAGACAGTGATGGAAGAGACGTAGTCGATGCAGTAAGTGACGGAGATGTGCCACCCTCGACGATAGGTGAAGTTAAAGATGCCATCAAGCAACTGAGGAACAACAAATCGGTTGGAAGGGATAGAATCGGAGCAGAACTTATCAAGATGGGCCCGGGCAAGTTGGAAAATTGCCTGCATCGACTGATAGTCAGGATTTGGGATACCAAACAGTTACCGGAGGAGTGGATGGATGAGTTTATCTGCCCAATCTATAAGAAAGGCGACAAGCTGGACTGTGGAAACTATCGTGCGATAACTGTGATTAATGCCGCCTATACAAAGTATTATCCCAAATCATCTTCCAGCGACTGTCGCCACTAGTAAACAGATTTGTGGGAAGTTGTCAGGCCGGCTTCATCGAAGGACGGTCTACAACGGACCAAATCTTCACTATGCGGCAGATCCTCCAAACATGCCGTGAATATAGAGTCCCAGTGCATTATCACTTCAAAGCCGCATAGCCAGGGAAGCTGACCCGACTTATCAAGGCTGCACCCAGTACTGTGTGAGGATATAGGGTGGATTATCGGGTTCATTCGAATCCCGCAGGGGGCTTTGTCAACGTGATGGTCTCTCTTGCCTCCTGTTCAACATTTCTCTTGAAGGTGTTATGCGACGAGCGGCGTTTAACATGCGAGGCACGATTTTCAACAGATCCGGTAAATTTATCTGCTTTGCCAATGACGTGGACATTGTCTGTAGAACATTTTAAGCGGTGGCAGAGCAGTACACCAGACTAAAGCGCGAAGCAGAGAAGATTGGGTTGAAGATAAATACGTCCAAAACTAAGTACATGCTGGCAGGCGGAACCTAGCACGACAGGACCCGACTGGGCAGCAGTGTAACGATCAACGGCGATGAGTTCGAGGTAGAATATGAATTCGTCTATCTCGGCTCACTGGTTACTGCGGACAACGATAAAAGCCGTGAGATCCGGAGGCGGATTATCAGAGCAAGTAGTGCCTACTATGGGCTTCACAAGCAACTACAGTCAAACAGACTTAGCTCCCGTACGCCACGGTGTTCTATTTAGCGTTACTATCAAAAATAATATACCATCAAATCGATAAACGCCAGTTGGTTTGTTATGCTACCTCTGGGCAAATTTTCATAAAAATCCTTTGACAAAATTTTGAGTTACGCCCTTTTTATGTCTTAAAAGAAAAAAATTGAATAAAAATCAATATAACATTATAGAAAAACACATTTATCATCATAACAATAAACCCAGTTATTTTTTATACTATTCCACACGTCTGGACTTATATTTGAAAAAAAATTCTTGTCTAAAATTTTGAGTTACGCCCTTTCAAGTCGTAAAAGCTTAAAAAAAATCGAATGAAAATCAATATAACGTCAATAAAAACACATTTATCATCGAAATGATGAGCGCCAGTCTGTTCGTACTGTCATTCTACATCTTAAAACGAATTTAAAAAAGATCGGCGTAATTTGAACTTACGCCTTTTTGTGGTCGTAACTACAAAAATCGAGAAAAAAAATTAATGCAATATCACATAAGATACAAATGACACATACGCGTTTCATAATTTTGTTTGAGACACTATTATGTTGTTTTCGTTTTTGCGGTGTAAAACCAAAAAGTGTAGAGCGCCAACAAGCGTGGGTCTTTGACAGCTCAACATCAGTGGTTTGTAAACAATGGTGTAACCGATAGCTACACTCGATTTTTTCCCGGTGTACGGCGGTGTTCTGGCAAAAACGAAAACGACATTAGATGATAAAAAAAAGATAATCATAGCAAGCGTTGGTATTTATAACATTCTTAACAAGTCGTGTTTACAGCGAATACAGTACGGTTGATTTTTGAAAACAAACAATGGATAGTCATGAAACCAAAAACCGGAAAAAAGTGAGCATTTTATGTCTGTCCAATAAAAAACGTAAGACCTACTTCCACTGCTTTGAAAGAAGTCATTCCTCAATATCATTTGCCCGATATTGTCAATCGACAGTGGTATTATCCGTCATCTATCGTGTAGAGTGAAGTGTAATACAAATAATGGTTCAAAGTCAGGTCAGACAAGGTCTACTGGTACATGCAATTGTGAAATTTTCCGGGCTGTGAAAGTTGTAATTGGGAAAAATTTACCCGTTGTAGTTCCGAAGAAGGTGAATCCAGGCCATTCCAGAAAGAAGGTTTCTGATGTGGCTGAGGTGGTGTTTGCCTGTCTGAAATTAATCGAGGTAAAAAACCTGGATGTAACTCTTCTGAGTGAACAGAAAATTTGTCTAAAATTCTGAATTCTGAAAATTCTCCGTCAAAATCAGCAGAAGCTGCGGTGTCCTATTTTCTAACTGAGGAAGCGTCATCATCCGGTATAGACATCAACTTATATATTCTTTTCATTAATAGTAATAAAAATTTCATATGCTTAGGTGGCAATCAGATTCGTCTCTTCTTCACTGTCGTTCTCCAGGTACACCACGACGCCTGTTGATGAATCCATGACTAATCATTATTGTTTGATCGATCGCGAGTGATGTTTTGGTTAAGAGACGTCTCTAACCAAAACATCACTCGCATCAGTCTCAAGCAATAATGCCAAAATGTGTTCCGATGACCTTTTTAAGGTTTAAACGGAAAATTCATTAAGCATGCGGAAAACTCTAGATAATGATTGTTAAATGAACTAACTTTTTACACAATTATTTACAGGCGTCATTAAGGGTCTTAAGAGGTCCGGAATAAGGTTTGAACCTGGAACTAAAAAAAAAGCTTTTAAGATGAATTCACAGTTAAGCAATCTTTTTAGCATGATTGAGCTTGGAGAAGTTATTATTGGACATATGGTGGTGAAAATCTCAGCTGAATTGACTTACTTTTCGATAGGATACAGCTGTTTAAAAATGCATTGTGCTTCTACAAAAAAATATGTTTCTAGGTGGTTACTGACCCATATATTCATATATCGATTTGTTTCAAAAACTCTGCAATTACGGTAATTTCGAAAGGGCTTAAGTAACAAATTTTATCCTCAAAGTTTGTCAAAAACCGATCCAGAAGTGAATAATGGTAATACGAACAGACTGGCGTTCATCATTTTGATGATAAATGTGTTTTTATTGATGTTATATTGATTTTCATTCGATTTTTTTTAGCTTTTACGACTTGAAAGGGCGTAACTCAAAATTTTGCACATTGATCGTTTATCGTTGTGATGATAAATGTTTCTTTTATGATGCTATATTGATTATTTTTTCTTTAACGACATAAAAAGGGCGTAACTCAAAATTTTGCCCAAGGATTTTTTTGAAAATTTGTCCAGAGGTAAAGAATAGCATAACAAACCAACTGGCGTTGACCGATTTGATGGTATATTATTTTTGAAAATAACGCTAAATAGAACACCGTCGTACGAAGTGCATCCTGTACAATACACTAATAAGACCGGTTGTCCTCTACGGGCATGAGACGTGGACAATGCTTGAAGAGGACCTGTGAGCACTCGGAGTTTTTGAGCGACGGGTGTTAAAAACCATCTTTGGTGGAGTACAGGAGGACGGACTATGGAGGCGAAGTATGAACCATGAACTCGCGCAACTCGCCGGCGAACACAGTATTCATAAGGTGGCAAAAGCTGGAATGAAACGCTGGGCAGGACATGTTGCGAGAATGTCGGGCAACTATCCTGCAAAAATGGTGTTCGACGGGAATCCGGTTGGTATAAGGCGACGTGGGGCGCAACGAGCAAGATGGTCAGACCAGGTGGAGCAAGACCTAGGGGGTACAAGGTGCCCAAGGGATTGGAGAGGAGCAGCCACGAATCGGGCATTAAGGAGGGATACTGTGAATCTGGCTATGTTATAGTATTGTGACGTTATGCCATGTGAATAAAAAAAAAAATAATAAGTCATCAGACAAAATTTTACAGTTCTAACTCTAACCGTGATGGAAAAAACAGTGAAGCAACTCCGTTCAGAATTGTGCGCGTTCAAAGAACGGCACCCCACCGCGTAGAAAACGGACACCGTGCGGCACTTTGTGGACGGATCAATCAGAGCATCGAAAGAAAACCTGGTTCCAGACGGCCGACGATCCTGAGCGACAAGAAGCTCCAAAGGACGCTGAAGAGGAAGACCGAGGGAAAAGTGGCTACATCGCCGCGTGCGCTTGGCCTTGGGAGGTTGGTTCAACCGGTCAAACAGTGAAAAAGTACCTGGCGAACATGAACATACATGTCAGAAAGCGGAATTCACGTCCACTGGTTTCGGAGATGCAGGCATTGACGCAGCGGCAGCGGCTGAATAAGATTGTCAGCTTGATTTTCCTGGCGAATCGCGACGTGGCGGTGGTGATGGACGACGAGAACTATCTCACCCTGGATGGCAACGACTGGCAGGGCACTTCGTATTTTACTTCCCCCACGAAGGTAGTGAGCTCCTGGGTGAAGTTCATTTCACACACCAAGTTCCCCAAGAAGGTGCTGCTGTGGCTGACAATCAGCGAGAAGGGGATGTCAAAGCCGCTCTTCTTTTGCTCCGGACTGGCGGCCGTAAACGAGGAAATTTATAGTACGAAATGCCAGCCGGAAGTTGCGCCGTTCATCCAGAAATATCATGAGGGCGAAGACGCGGTGGTCTGGCCGGATCTGGCGTTGGCCCACTACTCGAGGCGATCGTTGGAGGAGATGAAGCGGCTGAATATCGATGTGATACCCAGGTCGGCGAACCCACCCAACGTCCCTCAGCTGCGTCCCATCGAGAATTTCTGGGCCAACCTGAAGCGTAAGATCTACTCCAACAATTTTGTCGCGAAGAATGAGGAGGAATTTATAAATAAAACGAAGACGGAAATCAAAAACATACCTTCACGCATGTTTTCGTCTGCCATGGCGAATGTCCCGGATAACTGCCGGAAGGCCGAGCTTAGATAATTACCTTCCATGGGAAATTTATCGAAAGCAATTACACAGTGTAACAGTGATTCGGAACTTTTGAAGTGACATAGTAGAGATTGTTTATCTGGTCGAACATAACACAAAACCGTGTTCGAAATGTTTGTAACACCCTAAAAAAAAATATTGTTAAAAAACCGTTTTTTGGTACCTTTTTGCGCATAAAAATTCGTACACGCGCATTTTTCAACCAATTTCAAAATTTTTGGCGATTTTGAATAGCTTTTTATTGTAGATTTAAGAAAAAAATATATCTCCGTTTAATTTGAACGAGAAAAAAAAATTTACGTAAAAATCTTTTTTTTTTTGGTGTTTTTTCGATTTTGACGCCATTTTTTTGTTACAACTCATTAAAATTGCGTAATGTAGGACACATATCGTTGTTGTCGCATTAATTTTGAATAAAACAAGGTAAATTTTATCCAAAAATAATGAGAATTGTCAAAGTTACGACGCTTTTCCGCCAACTGTCAAACTTGCCGTTACCGTTCCGTTTTGCGCAAACATCGTGTTTTGGCCATAAATGCTGTCTTAAAGATCAGCACGTAACACCATGCCGTTATTTTCCCCGGAAGGTGTTAAAGTAAACAACGACGGAGGAAATTCGTCCACTTTCATCGCACGTGAAGAATTGTGTCTCGAAGAAAAAGGCAAGATGTGTGATAAGCGCAACAGCTTTTGTTACGTCTGCGGTTTATTGGTTGACAAGAATCATCGATTTGAGTTAAGAACAAATAAAACTATGGTTGAAGCGTTCAACCTCTTTTCCAAATGCTCATACGTGGAAAGTGCTTGGTATGAACCCGAATATATTTGTTCGTTGTGCTGTACCACATTAAAAGAATGGAAAACTGGTAAATGTGATGACCTGCGTTTGCCATTCGTGACTCCCATGGTTTGGCATTATCAAATATATCACCGGATATAGCCGGAGGATTGCTACTTCTGCCAAACAAAAATCACTGGTCACCACCATAAAACTCGCCACCTCATAAAATATGCAGATGTGTTGACTGTATCGAAACCTGTCGCAAGGGGAGAACAAGATCAGTCAACTACAGGCAAAAATCCTGCAAATTTTACTTCAAATTTTCTTCACTTTTTTTTTGTAGCACAGTGTTATCTGTCTTAGCTTTTTTTATCAACATTCGAAAAAAGTCCATTTTTTTAATGCAAACGTTCTGGGTATTCTTGGAATGGGGTTTATGTGAATCTGCCAAAATTCAATGTTTTAATTAAAATCTCCATCAACAGTTCTAAAAAGTTGGTCAAATATCAAACAAGATTGCTATTTTCAAAACACGAGACAATGCGTAGAAGCTGGAAATTTAAGTTTGACACCATTAAGAAATCCAAGATTGCCGCGATCGGTATTAAATAAGTTTGTTTAATAAGTAGCAGTATGGGCATTCTCCAAATGCAATTGTTTCGAAAATGCGAAAGAAACGATACCTGATACCATTTGGGATTATGAAATGACGGCCACTGGTTCCAAACCTAAGGTTACATATAACACAATATTGTTATTTTTATCACAGGGACGATACCGTAGAAGCTGATAGTTGATATTTGATCACTTTTTCAAGATAAAGCCATTTTTCAACTTGGATTGAAACCTTTAAATCAACAGCTTTAATCACACGAGAATTCAATCACTAGTTTGTTGGTGGCCAAATCAAGTTCCTAGGATCAAAAGTTATCCGAACTCTCCGAGAAATGGCAAGCGACCGTGAATTGTATCATAAATTGTATTTCCTAAGATGGGTTTGATCGCACCAAAGTTGGATAAGTTCAACTTTTTTTTTCTGCTTTTATTCTGCTCAGGTAAGACACCACTGAGAGCATTTTTTTGGATTTCTTAAAATTAAACCATTGTTCAAAAGTCTTGAATGTGATATTCAAACGAAATACGTGTATTAAAATTTTATTACGAAAAGAAATTTTATTTACTCTTTCTCTGCCTTCACTGCTTGCATTTTCTAGTAGACGTGCCGCTCTGTATTTTTTTTACATATTTTCTCATTCATTAAGCATTTGGTTTTTTTTTGTTTCTTCAATTTTCCACTACATTAAGTTTAACGGTGATAGACATTCTCCTCCTCACCGATCTATTTTCCTGTGTTAGTGTTAGTGTTTACTTTTTTTTCCAATCGTTCAACAAAACGTTTAAAAACGATATATCCACTCTCAACGGTCAAACATCTTCGACATTCTTCTTCTAGCATGGATTGCAAATTGTAAACCTGCATCGCTCAGTTTTTCAGTTTTACTTATCATTCTTTCTTCAGTGTACTTGTTACTTCTAATGTTGGATTACACAATTTACCTACGGATTTTTGTTTAACTTATCATTCACTAAATTCCTTCGAATGTGTGGGTGGCGTCAATGCGCCCCTGTTCGTGTTTTTAAAACTAGAGTGTTCTCTCTAGTTCATATTTTTTTTATTTCATTCATCAGTGTTATGAGACTTGACTATTTTACAATCACCACTTCTGCAAGTGTTTGGTATTATTTTTGTTTCGTGTTTTTTCCTCTTTTTTTCAATTGTTAGTTGAATTGTTTGTCATTTTTGTTCTTATTAACAAGCTTTCTCGATTTTTTTAGGTAACAGAAAACGGATTTTATATGTTTTTTTTCTTTCATAATGATCAAAGGTTTACTATTTACAATTTGACTAGTTATAAAAATAAACGATTCATTCACGGACAGTACCTTCCTCACATGGAGACATGTTGTTAACAAAAAATTTGATTTTTTTTTCATTAATTCATGATGAATTGGTACTCCCAGTTATCTCAAGGTTAGAAGGTAACAGTATTGTATTTTTTTTTCTTTCAGAATAACATAAGTCGTCTTCTGAGATTCCATGGGAAATCTGACATGGATGAATTATTCTATGTACAGTTGGTTTCATGTTTGTCCTCAATGTTTGGGTTGGAAGTTTTTAACTCTCGTAGATTCTCCGAAGATACGGGGACGATTGCATTTATTGGATTTGATGTAATTGTTTAAAAAAGGTTTGAATGTATCCGTTTCGTACATGGCATTGTTGTGTATACTGAGTATACAAATGCTTTCACATTTTTGACAGTTCCGCGATTGCCATTTTGTACGAAGAGGACTTCATGTATAATAAAAATTAGTTTCGTGACAGAAAACGACAAAAAGATTAGTGAGCCACACAACAATTTTATCTGCACAGAAAACAATGAACTTTTACAGCCGCGTAAAATATTCCTCCTTCAATTCGTTGGCTTTCAAAGTAAGCGCAAACAACGTAATTATTTGCAATTTTTCATACAACAGGCCTGAGTTAAGCGATATCACCCTCGAGTTTCCAAATTTAATGTATTAGATATAGCAGATAATCATATGATTTTATCAAACTGAGTAGTCACGACACGAGGAGAGTTCGAGTCCATGGATAAATTTGCTCGGAAAGTTATGATTTGGCCAGATTTCAAGCAAAAGTCAAGGTTTTTGTCACAAACAGTGATGCTCACACGGCCAGCCATTTCAACTCAATTTTGAGTCGTTTTTGACTCACTTTCTTCATTAGTTGGGTCACTCAAATTTGAGTAAAGGTAACTAGTATTAACAAGTCGACAAATCAAAAACATCGGCTCAAAGCAGATGGATGTTTTTGATTTGTCGATTTGTCAATCCCAGTTACATTTACTCAAATTTGAGTGACTCTACTAATGGCGAAAGTGAGTCAAAAACAACTCAAAACTGAACTAAAATAGTTGGCCGTGCATATCCTCAGTGTGGTAAGGAGAGATTTTAATTTTTCCACGCGCTTCCGATCTCAACGCGAGCTCTTCTCTCTTTTTTGTATTCACCATCGTGTTTGCATTCGGGAAGCGCATGTTAGTGGAAAAAAATGGTTTGTATTCACACAACATTCAATCGCTCTAGTGTGAGAAGAAGAGCTCTCAAATTCACAGAAGCGAATGTAGATAAATCCCTTGACGCGTGCACTACAGTGAGCTCACTCTCGTGGGCTCTTCTGCTAATTTAAAGAAGCGATTGCAAATTCGGTTTAACGCTACATAACAAAGGAAGAAAGAAGAATGTTTATTCTCGCTTCGGACATTTTCTACAACTTCGATGATGTTTTCACTATCAACCTCACCAGTGCATCACAGAAAGAGCACTGGCGCGTCCTCGCACAAGTGTACGCGGCAGCGAAGACGTGGGCGAAGACAGATGAGAGCACGTGAGAGCGACCGTTTAAAAGAGAGAGTGATTCACTCACTAAAGTCCAAGTCATCCCATCGCAGGCGCACACTTCCACTCTGTCTAGTTCCTACCGAATAAAAGAATACTTTGCTTTATCTGCGGTGGGTTATGGTTGTATCCTCTGTGAAGGTACAAATCTCACGCGCCGGCGTAACATTAGTGCGAAATGCCATCTCTGGTCACAAACAAGACGGTAGGCTCGAAGTTGTACAATGAAGAATGCCTCGGAAAACGCGTGCTACCTTTCATAAAAATATACAACGGACGTGGAAGCCTGATTTATACAATTAAGAGAAAGTGTTCAGTGGTATTGGTAATGCCTGAATCTACCCTCTTGCCTCCAGTTCCACCCAATTTTACCAAACATATCAAAAACATTTTAATTATGAAGCAGATGCTGGCCTGGTAAAACCAGTGGTGATTATTGTTTCGATTTTGACATTATTTCCGTAACGCTTTACATTTTTCATTCCGACCAATTTGAGCACACGTAGAAGCAAACTGGCATGGGAGTAACATTGATAAAAAGAAACTTTGAGATTTGGCGGAAAATGATGGGTATTTCATGTACAATGAATCCAGATTAGCCTGAATCTAGGCTGTTGTACGAAAAATTGCAAACATTGTTGTATGGCGCATGAAAGATTGCAACCAATTCCTTTGTTTACGCCTCCTTTGGTTTAAAATTAAACGAGGGGAAATTTAATTTTAATTTTTTTTCTGAGTACCAATGCATGCAATCAACTCTTCGAGTAATATCATAGCATAACCCACCTCGTTCAAATGGCACAGTGGTAAAGTATCTCGTTTTTTTAAAAGGAGAAGTCGAGTTGGAGACTAGTAAGGAAAAATTAAATGTACTTAAGAAAAATCATCAGATCGAACTCAAGCATCATTTCACAACACAGTAGTCTAAATATAAATTTTCGGCAGGACTAGAGAAGAACAAAAATGTCGAATATGTCTTTTGTTTTTGTTTTGTTGCGTTCGTTTGAGGAACTTTGTTAGTTGAATAGCATTACAACCTCTTGAACGAACCTTTGACGAACGAATGATACGAATGCTGCTAGAAGTCTTATCATTGAATGCGAACTAAAAAGCTTTATTGATTCCTTAAAAAGTAAGCTGAATAGAATTCTCATTATAATCCTTAGATTTGATGGTTGGTTCAAAAAACACCCATTTATCAGACTTGTTGGTCGCTAGAGGAGTGCCTGTCGTGCCCCCTGCAACCTATTACTTAGTTTGTACTTAGGTCCGACTTTTCTTGCCTC
Organism: Aedes japonicus; assembly: GCA_034211315.2. Classification (NCBI taxonomy): domain Eukaryota; kingdom Metazoa; phylum Arthropoda; class Insecta; order Diptera; family Culicidae; genus Aedes; species Aedes japonicus. The sequence goes on along the minus strand of JASCZW010000842.1, from coordinate 509,840 downwards.
ACGTTTCAAGTGGAAGCACAGTTCTGATACCGTTCCAAAGGTTCTGCCGACAATGTCCATATCATCCATGACGCAAACAAATTTTCTGAATCTCGCGAAAATCGTACCCCGGCTGTTAATTCTGACTTTTCAAATGACTCTTTCAAGGGCGATAATAATCAGAATGCAGGAAAGACCAAATCCCTCTTCGAAGTTCCCGGCGAGATTCAAACGAACTAGAATGTTCGCCTAAAACCTTGATTTGCTCACCGTCCACCATTGCTCTTATCATTTTTGTGAGCATCCCGGAGAAGCCGTTGTCGTCCAGGATTTTCCATCATAAAATAACCGCCTTTAAGTCAATGAACTGGGTGTACCCAGGGACTCGGAATTGACGCCGTTTCTGGAGAATTTGCCGAACGGTAGAGATCTGGTCCGTAGTCGGTTGTTGACGGTTGTTGACAAAGCCGATAGCATAACATCCCACGAATTTATTCGTTATAGGTGATAGACGACGGAAGATGATCTAAGTTAGCACTTTGTAGGCGGCATTCAGAATGTTTAATGCCGGGAAATTCTCATACTCCAACTCGTAGCCTTTCTTGTATTTGGGACATCTGACCTCTTCTCCCAGCCCCTCCAATAGCTGTTCTACCTCCTAGATTCTGTCATACAAATGGCCAGCTTTTCCGGGCCTATCTTGATGAGTTCAGTTCCGATACCATCTTTACCAGCAACCTTATTATTTTTGAGCTGTTGGATTGCATTCCTTACCACCTTCTGCGTGGAAGCGAGTTTCATTACCCTCAACGGCCATACTGATATAATCATTGCTTTCGTTCTAAGGAGATGATTGAAAGGTGCACGCGACACTTCGACGTGCTGCCTGCACCTTTCAATCACCTCACGTCCGTCCATCAAGATGCTAACATCCTTATCCCTGCACATTTCGGTTCGCGGCACAAAGCCTTTGCGTGATGCGTTGAGCTTCTGGTGTAACTTTCATGTTTCTTGAGAGAGGTACTCCTATTCTATCACCTCATACGCCGCTGCTCCGAAGCGATTTTTGACCTGGAAAAGGCGGGTTGATTTTCATGTTCCACGTTCTGTCGGGTTCTTCTCTGCAGCATTACCTACCACACGCACTGCGACCTTCTACTCCAAAATCTCTCTACACTCCTCGAAAAATCAATCATTTCGTCGACTCCGTTCAACGTACCCGACGATATTTGCAGCTGGATTGTTTATGGCTGCTTTGTCAGTATTCCAGCAGTTTTCTTGAGTGACCCCATCGAGCTCACCCTCGTCCGGCAACGCTCCTTCAAGATGGTACGCAGTGGCGACATTCGGTTGTTTCAGTCACTCTAGGGTTGCAGCTAGTCGGTGCCCTACATAGTTGAAGACGGAGAGTTTTGGGAGCAGTTTAACCATGGTTGCTAAATGACTGGACAATGCGTACCATTGATACTTCACGTACCTGCAGGTATGAAATGGATACTAAAGCAATCCTTAGTCTCTTGTCCAGGGATAGGACCTCCCCGTGGTGCCGACTGGGGTATGAGTAATCATTGGAAAGATCGGGTAACCATCTCCGGTGGGACCTTGGTCATATGCTACCCTCTTCAAAGGGTGCAGTCTATAAGAGCGTCTGTTCTCCATGTTAGGGGCGGCTCAAAACAGCGTCTGTGCTCTATATTAGGAGCGGCTGGTCATTGTCCTCGTGCCAGCGTGGGACTCTTAACAGTGCTTTGCACTATAGTCCTTCGGCGAGACAGGGGGTTGGGGAAGGCCTTAAAAAAATGGATGTTACAAATAACACTTAAGTTTTTCATCAGTTGCTGGGAGAACCTCCCATCTTGCACATCGCCAAAATCGGTCGATTACGATGGGCTGGGCATGTCGTTAGAATGTCGGACGACAGCCCTGTTAAAATGGTTCTCGGAAATGAACCGATGGGTACAAGAAGAAGATGCGTGCAACGAGCATGGTGGATAGATCAAGTAGAAGCCCAAGTAGCACACTGCGGTCATGACATAGCAAGTCATATCTATGTTATCACAACCGAATGGCAACAAATGTACTACTAGGGAGGTGACCTGTGAACTCTCCGGAGACAGCGAAGCTGACGAGGTGCAGCCACGGACCGATTACAATGGAGACAACTTATGTGTACAGCAGAGGCCACACCGGCTTTGCTCTGACTGGTAAGGTAAGTTAACCATCCGACACCACCCTAGTAGCACACTTGTTGCCACTCGGTTTAGAATACTAGAATACGAGTTGCTCCAACTAATTATGATCGTAGTGTGCTGTTTTGGCAGATAGTGATCAGAGTCGATGTTAGTGCCTTGATAGGTTCTGACATCAATAAGATCGGAAACCGTGGCCGATTTGCTATTCCATCTGCTGTGGTGATTTCCGTGTGTAGCAACAAGGAAGGCTGTGCTGAAAGTAGGTTCTACAAATGGTCATGTTCTTGGAGGCGGTGAAACCAATGAGTCGTAGGCCGTTGTCATTCGTCAGCTGGTGAGCGCTGAACTTTCCGTATGTCGGTCTGAACTCCTCCTTTTAGCTAGCCTGAGCATTCAGGGTCCCAATGATGATCTTGACGCCTTGGCTCGGGCAGCGGTCGTACTTGAGTTTGTGCTGCGAGTAGAATGCGTCCTTGTCATCATCAGTGCTTCCGGAGTGTGCGATGAGCACGTTGATTATGCTCGAGTTGAAGAACCGACTCGTGCATACACCCTCACAATAGAGATCTCTAAACAGATTTCAACGAACTATGGTCGGAATAAAAAACAAGTTATCAGTAATTAAGTTGGCTTTGTGGTCAAGTTAGTCAAGCGATTGCCTTGAAGTGAGAGTTCGATTACCGCTCAAGATTGTGGAACCCAAAATATTGGCACTGGTTCACTGGTTGTTAGGTCTATTCAATACAGCTTCGAGTTGAAGACGGTGCAATTGTCTATCTAAAATTTGTAATGAACTTTCTTGCTGATTAAAATGATTGAAAGAGGCACACGAACAATAAAGACTTCAACAAATTCTCAAACTCCGTTGTAATTTTTGGTTCAAACACCAATGCCAAGCCATAAACCTTGAAAATGGGCACAATATTAGGATTATTAGGATTTCTAAGCAAGCTTCACTGAAGTTCACAGTGAACTTTTTGAGTACTTAGAAGTGATGTAGAAGGAGATGTTCGCTTATCCCCATGAGGCAGCAAGAGTGGACAGTAATGTTTGCTAGAATGAAAGATATGAAGAGAAAGTGTCGAAAGTTCCATCAGTGTACGGCAGATTGGAAATAGAATAGAAGTAATGAAAATTGAGCGGAAGGGCATGGATAAAGTAGTACTCGAACCAAGGACGTTGCGTTTGCCTAACATCCCACTGCGGGGTAGGTCGAGGTACGGACGAATCCGCCACCTCAACACGCAAAAGTAACGTGTTGGATCGCGCTCATGTACTACTGATAGCTGTGTGATAGTTTCTAGCGGTAGTTTGTATGCACTCTGTTTTGATGCGCAACTCTCTCCTTTCAGGGTTTGTTTTGATTCGGAACGTCTGAGATCACTCAGGACTTAGAAGTGGTTATGTCCTCGGAGATATCTTGAGGATAACCCTTCACAAATCTTTGGTCATAAAATTACGTCAATATAAGATTGTTGAACTCAAATGGGATGTCTTATTGATCATGAAATTATTGTGGATCAAAACATAACCTCTATTAAACACATCTATGAACCATTTTCACTCGCTTCCATGCAAATGCCCGTATCGGTAGAATAATTTCCGAGAGTTCCCCACGGCTGATAGCCTTCCAAATTGCCCTGGATTCGTCTGAAACATTTTTTTATTTCCCCTCTTTTTTTTGTCCACTGGATTTTTTGTTTAGTTCCAGAGTGAGTGAGTGGCTCCATTGGATGGATAATTAATTTTTGACATCGCATCACCAGCGGAGCACTTCCATGTTTTCTTCTGTTTTTTTTTTAACTGAATTGCCTCCTATTTTAATGAAACTCTATATACAATCTTTTTCATTTCCATCATTATTTGTATTGACCGGGGCAGTTTAAAACAACAACAACTATCGATTTCGGTTAGTTGCACCGTTTTGGTCATGACCATTCCGTTTTATTTTGTTCGTTCACGGTCTTTTTTGTATGTTTTGAATGGACCTCAATAATTTAAGCTCGAAATTGTATTTCTCCGGTTGTTGTTCATTCACGTGGATGTACATTTCCATCTGCTTGCTTGCATGTTTTTATCCACAAGAGTGCAAAATTGTTGTGGGTGTATGTACTATACATGGAAACATCGGATCCGATGCATTTTTTTCCTTCTTTTTTGTTGTGATTGTGTCATCATTCTATAGAATTTGCTACTGGGTTTTTACTGTAAGCTAAGGTATCAGTGGATTTTAGTTATTCTAGTCTAACTTTTCCCGATCTTGCTGATCGCAAGAATCTGTTCTGAATTGATCGCAAAATGAAATATGTGAACTTCAAGTGCTGCCATCTGTGTCACTGACATTCGTCCTAATCAACCTTAGAAAGCAGCACTCTTTTCGACGCAAACTAAATATTTGTGTTATAATTAGAACCAAACTTGCATGCAAACAATGCTCTAAACCAAAACAACTTCATCCCGTGGGCGTTGCTTCATTCCTTCATTCAGAAAGGTAACACTGAATACTATTTGAAATAGAAAATCCATGTTCCATCCACCGCCCATGACTCCTGTTTCTGAAAGTTGTGATAGTTTTAAATTTAATTTCCGCTTCTGTAGCCTAACAGAAAATTTACAATTCGTGTTCCATCATCTCTCGATTGGCGACATAAATCCGGCCGTCCTACTGCTGTCGTCACACGCCCAAAAGGAGGTTGTGTTCCGAAAAATTTACCCGACATGGATGAAACTTTTCCAAACATTGTTCTCTCAATTTGTTTCCCTGGCCGCTGGTCGCCTCGGTGCATTTCCTGGATAATCTGTCCAAGGACAGATGAGAACCATTTTTTTGTGTGTTTTTCGTATGATTCGAATTCATTTGTTCGAGAACCGTACTTCCTTAACTTACTAACTACAGACGACGACGACGATGACGACAGTAACTACTGTACAGTTGGGTCTTGTTTTCGGTTGCGTTGGAACCTTCTAGAAGGCTGCCGACAGTGGAGGATGTTGATTCACATTCAGGCCAGGAACCTGGCCGTCTGCAGGAAGGATGCTATCACTCCTGGTACCACGTAGAGGCAGTCCAGCAGTAGCGAGGACAGATGTGTGGTCACTGCAATGGTGGCGCCGGCACCACTCGTTTTCCGACGCGATATTGCCGCCGTATTGTCACCTGAAATAAAAGGGAGATGAAGAAGATGGAATTTGTTAGAATGATTTTGATATGACACTCGCAGGGTATTGAGCTTTTGTTAGATTGCACTTTAATTTATGGTTGTGTGTTCACCCTACACTCAACCAGACTACTTTAGGATAATCATTAGTTAAATTTTTAAAGCAGATTCTTCTAAAAGTTCAAATCTGCCCGTGCTTTCAACCGAAATGATCGATTCTGGCTTTTGGAAAGCAGTTTATTCTGAATCAGGAGCAAGAAGGCATAGTTGGCTTATGGACATAAGGGTATCGGTCGCTAGAGGCTGCACAATGATCCAGAATGCGAATCTAGCTGGAAAGATACATTTTCAACCTAAGTTTGAAGTTTTGGGGCAAAATTGTCTTCTACAAAGTTGTTTCTAATTACAAGGCGCCTCTTTTGGTGTAAATGAAATCTAAGGTGGTCCTTATTTTCAGAGAGATCGAAAATCTAACTTTTTTATTTGCAGAAATAAAGGCATACATTATTGAGAAAAGTTGTAGAATAAATAATTTAAAGCAACTTTGATGGTTTAGTATTTTCTGTACCTTTTGATATTACCGAATTAGACCATTTTTTCCTAAGTAGCTTAGGGTGTCCTTATAAATATCAGTTATTTTGCTTTAATTTTTTTATTTGAAATTTTTCAGCAAAGTTGTTTTCCCATTGCTTCTAGTACAATAAATGTTACAACTTTTGGTTTGCTGAAATCGTCTCTATAGTATTTCAAACAAAAGTTATTATGCTTTTTGTAAACAAAGTAGGCCTTTTTCAAATGTGTATTTTTCTAGTTTGGGCAAACCAAAAAATAATAGAATTTGAAAGGATTCTTATTATTGCATATCATATCTGAAAACTTAAGATAGTTTATTTTTTTAAATTTAGTAAAACACATTTGAAAAGGGCGTAGTTTTATTAGAAAATCGTTAAGTGCTTGCTAACGGTAAGGAACATGGGCAAGATTTCCTCGTCAAATCTTTTATCTTTTCAAGTTTTGAAAATCATCTGAAGATAACGTTGCTGGAAAACTTGAAATAAAAAAGTTTGAGCAAAAAAGTATTTTTTCTGTAGGGGTACCGGAAAATATGCTGTAATTCGGTCGTATCAAAAGGTACAGAAAATACTATACCATCAAAGTTGCTTAAAATTATTTATGCTACAACTTTTCCGAATAATGTTTGATATCTTTTCCGAAAAATGGTGATATCAGAATATCATCATGGAAATCTTACGTGCGCATAGCATGTTACCAATCACTAACGCTTTCTCTTTTTTTCCTGTTTTATTCCCTATCCTATGACCGCGAGCAATACCATATGACATCGTGCATAGGCCATAGACCTGCAAAGGCATTAGTCAAGTCTTCAAAACCAGAAACATCGAGACGACACAGAGCAATAAGTATAGTAAAGAACGGTATAAATCCTAACCAGTTTTACTTAAAACCCTAACCAATTTTACTCTAAGTCAAAATTTTTTAACATAAGGTAAGCAAGCAAAAAAAATATACTAAATATCCATGACATAATATGTAACGGGAAAGGGGAGGGACCATTTGGGCACCCAAAAGAAACAATTTGGTTAGGGAGCATGGGACTGCCTCCTCTCTATTGTTAACATTTCGCGGATCCAGGGCTCGATTCCAGTGCTGTGAGTGTCAACTTGCTTTTGGAAGGAGATTCTCAGGTCCATCCAAACGTTTTTGGCCCTTCATACAGGAGCTTGATAATCGCAAAGAACAATAGAATCCTGATCAAATCGTTTTTCAGATTATTCCACTGCTATGGAAAGTTTCCTTGCTACAATAGATGATCATCATCATCATCAGTAGAGCAATTTCAGAAGCTCTATTTAAAATCGCTCTATTTCTTGGAGTGCTCTCTGCGGCGCTACGTAGTTGGCCTGGCCAGTGACTAGTAAAATGATGCATTCAAGAAGTCTTCATTTTTCAGGATGCTTTCAAGAATTGGCTTCGTTAGTGTGAGATTAGATCAGATGTATATATTTTTAGCCGATGTAAATATTTAGAAGCCCATCCAACATATTTAAAATCCTACGATATTTCATTAAGTATTCGGTATTTCTTCGGGAAGGGGGCTGTTGTGCTTGTTAAGCTCCCATTATGTCTAACTACTTAGAGCTTTAGTAGTTAGGTGGTCCCTGCGACCTACCTTTGGTCATTTTGCCATTTTTGTTGGAGATCATGGACGATCTGGGAGGCTGCTAAGCATACCGCGTCCCAGATGTCCCGGTCTTGGCACATCTTCTGGACCAAATTATCCGGAGTCGTGTCGTGACCGCTTACGGCAATCATGCCGGATCTCGCGCCGTCGAAGCAAGGACATGCGAAGAACACGTGTTCCGCAGTTTTTTCAACGCACTCGCTGCATGCGGAGGACTGAAGTTCACTTCACCGTGTCGCCTACCAACCAACCCGGTTAATTCCGGGATTAGTCGATGGGTACCACTGACCTTTGATGGAGTTGTACCATTCCCTTTGCCACTTAACCATGGATGCGGCTCTAGTAGTCTTCCGAATACCTCTTGTTCCCCGTTGTTCAAAGCACTCTACGTCCTCTTTTATGACAATGCCTATTGGCGTCATCCCCGCTAGGACGCAGACCGCGTCGCGTGATACCGTTCGGTATCCGCTAACCTCTCTTAGGCACATAAGCCTGTGCGTACTCTCTAGCTTACCAACGTAGAACCAAGGCGGTGATCCATGCCGATAATGCCGATATAAACATAGAGGCTTTCTTGCAGGCGTAATCGACGTGACTGACAAAGGACAGCTTATCGTCGATCATGACCCCAAGATACCTCAAAGACCTATTCGATTCTATTGTGCAGTTACTTGCACTGCTCGTCGCATGTTGCAACGATTTCCGATTATTCAGCAGTCTTATGGTAAGCTAGCTCCAATTGCCTGGAACTCTCTCGTTTGCTGCCCTTTATCTCCCTCTTTAGTGCAGTCTTCACGGCGACGCGCCCCTCTACGCTCGATTCTCTCGGCGTCTGACCGCGCTCTTTGCACCCTCCGTCTTGCATGGAGGCATATTCTTCGGAGGTCGGCGATCGACTTCGTCCACCAATACATCGGCGATCTTTCGTTCCTCGGTTTGGCTTCCCTCGGCATGGTTGCATCGCACGCTCGTGTGAGTGTCATAATGAGTCGTTTGCCGCAAGGTTCCTGGGTTTCGCGTAAGTTTCGTTCCCTCTCAAGCGTCTCTTTAAAAGTCTCTACATCAAAGTAGGACGCCCTCCATCTGCAGACGAAATAGTGGATGCTCCTCCTTCCGCACGCTGCCTTGTATTGTGAAGGATACAATAAAGAACCGCCAAGTGGTCGTTATGGGTGTAGCCATAATCCACCCTCCTTGAGGATTGAGGATTGTGTGCGTCAGTGTATTTGTGTGAGTGAATGTTTTGTTTTCTTTCTTTTTTTTTCTAAATCGAAAACCTTTGAATCATAAATTGTAATGTGAAACTCTAGACATCAGAAAACAATTGTTTTGTAAGTTCAGTGCCAACATTTGATTAGAATGAATCTGTTTTTTTTTTCAAACAAACGCTCTGTTTGCTAATTTATCGGAAGAGAATACAATTCCTTCGAATTGAATATATCTGCGAATAAAGATAAAGCTCCTCTTCCTTAAATAGTGCTTAATTTATATTTGTGACCTTTTGTTCAAGAGAAAATGACTACGAAAGCCATTGTTTACAAAAGCAAATTTTCCATAATCTAGTTGACGTTCAGTTTTGTTCAAAATTTCCACCGCAATTTTCTCATGCAAACCAATTGTAATTCTCATTAACCTCGAGACGATCGCGAGTAATTGGTTTCATCCTTTTAGCTTAGTTTTAAGAAGTTGTAAGAGTGTAAAGTTGATTTGGTTGAGCCTGAATAACTAAATCTAGGTTTTTTTTTTCATTAGTGCGAATCTAACATTGAAAGATTCTCTCCGGTCTCGCTCTCTTTCATTTATTACAGCGCCGTTATAAAACTTTCGAGGGATCCTGTAGTACAGATTGAAACACAACAGTGCTGATTAGCATACTCTACAAATAATTGAATGAAAACCGTAAAGGAGAATGAATTATGAATGAAAGAGATATTAATCAAAGAGAGTCTCTCAATGTTTAAAACAAAGTTCCTATCGCCTCACTTGCATCGCCTCATTCGTATTGCCTCAATAACTTCGCACCGTCTTCTTATTCGATTCTCATTATTCGATTGGTTCGTAACAAACAGATGAAGAGAGTAAAGCAACGACAATAAATAAACAGGATCGAATCCCCTGTTATAAACATTAATAAAAAACGCTGGAAACCCCCACGTGGTTGCGTTTTTTTTTTCAATAACATTTCGAGTCGATATAGTAGATTTGTTAATCATTCATGCAACCACCAGACAGAGACGCTTCTTTCAAATTTGTAACCAATATTCATAGCTCTTCGTATGGTTTTTGTATAATGCACGAATGTTCTTTCTGTATCAACTAATGCGTTTTAATTTTGACAGTTGTGCATGTGCCATTAGTTACGAAAGTCTTTTCATAAAAACATCAAATCAGTTTGGTTGCAGAAATCAAAGAATAGATTTGTTAGTTCTACTTTCGATTTCGTATTATCGCCGGTTCATAAATCACGTAGACTCATTTTTGAAAATCTCAGACCCCACCTCCCCCCTCATAGACTTTTCTCTATACGATTTTTTGAAATTTTGTATGCAGCGTAGATCCCTCCCGCCAGAAAAGTTTACGGGGTTTATGAATAGCCCTTATCTAAAATTAATTTTCAGTGTAACCAGATCCGTGAACTGCAGTCATGAATTCGAAAACAATGAAAAAAATACCGTGAACGAAATCACGTAATCAGGAACTACCAACGCCCGCGCATCTTGACAGATAAGCTCAGTTTCACGTACCCATCACAAATTGCAGATGTCTAAACCGTGCATAAACAAAAGGGCCATCCATTCTCGATACTACCGCTTTTTAGCTTTGGAATACTTGATTTCGTTTCCGTATTTCTTATTTCATCCTTTCCTTATTTTCATTGAGGCGTAATGTTGATGTGGCTTTCTTCCAATTAATTAGATTTTAATTGTATATATTCGAAATATCATTACTTGAGAATGGGAATGCGGGAAAGTGAAACAGAGAGAGATAAAGAGAGAGAAAGAGAGGGAGAGAAATGCATACTCTAAATCTCGGGGTTTTTTTTTTCATTAGGGCGAATCTAACATTGAGAGTTTCTCCGAGGTCTCGCTCTCTTTCATTTGTTACAGCGCCGTTATAAAACTTTCGATGGATTCTTTAGTACAGATCGAAACACAACAGTGCTGGCTAGCATACACTACAAATAGTAGAAGGAAACACGTAAAGGTGATTGGAATAGGAATGAAAGAGAAAATAATCAAAGGTAAACTCAATGTTAGATTCGCCCTAAAGAATAAAATCTAGAATTCGACAAAAAGTTTTCATAAGGGCCAATGTCGCAAACGTAAATAATGACTTTTTCCGCAAATATCTCGAGAATGCTAACTTAATCATAGTGAATTATGACGACGAATGTACAGAACAGGAGTTCTCCTTTATAATAAAAGTGGTAGTTTACTAGAGCGAGTTAGCATTTTCAAGAAATTCACAAAAGAAGCCAGCGACATTGGCCCTTATGAAAACTCCATGTCGAATTTTTATGTATATATTCTCCGTACGTGGAGTAACGATTATGATCGGTAAAATTTAACGACTGATAACGATAAATTATACTTATTTTTTAAGTAAAGTGGATTTTCAAATATTTACGTATTTTTTTACCTAAATTTGGTTTAAAATTGTACCACTGTGCGCTGCATCCGCAAAGTTTAGGACTTATTTCAATTGTGCTGCCTCCTCGCCTTCAGGCTAAATAGTTTCTAATTTTGTTTTAAAATATAGAAAGAAACCAGCTGTAGAGACTGAGATTCTTGGCAGCCAACCCGAAGGGTGAGTGGAAATATTTACTATAAGCGGATCATGAAAATTCCGAAGAAATATGTAAAGGTGGTTCTGTGCTTGTAAATAAACATTCCCATAGTCGATTGCTAGCCAATAGTTGCTAGCTGTAGTTCAATTCAGGATACTAACAGCAAAATTTGATAGAAGAACTGAGCTGTAATTTGTGAAAAATTTACGAATGGAAAGTTTGTTAACAGACGCAGAACCGCCTTCGCAAATTCCTCCAGAATTGAAATATTTACCTTTTGCCAATGAAATATTTTTTTTTTACTATTCAATTGTAGATCACTGGAAATATGGAGGAATTGATTTCAACATTTCAGACATACGTTTCAGCACTCGCACCAGAGTTAATGATCTATGTTCTATGTTTAAGGAGACAGAAGGAGAACCAGGAGACTTTGAGGATGTAATTACAAGTTAACCTTAAACGAATGATTTTTGTTGAACTCTGTCGTTCAAATGAAACAAAACTGTGTATCGCTTAATCTTTTCATTCGTTGTTTTTTTTCTTTAATTTTTGTGTAGCTCTTCCTTAAATAACTACTTGGAAATAAAATACCTAATCAAAGCCTGACCACATTTTTCTGATTCGTTTAGTGGGGAATAAATCCGAAAAAAATAGATCTGGCAACCTTGCTCTAAATTTTTTTATTATAGCATTCCAAAGACCCAAAACAGAAAAAAAACTTGATTTTCGGTAAAAATAAACGATTGCAAATAGTTAATAATTAACATTTTTCGCTTGTCACCAGCAGTACCAAAATTTAAGTAATCCATGCTTACCTATATTTTCAGTATGTGTACTTTTGTGCGGTTATCGGTATTTTTTTTCCGTATTTTCGGTATTCTGGTCTTAGCGTGTACGGAGAAAACAGACATAACAATTAGAGTGTGTAAATCCCATAATGGAAGAGCCCATTAACACATACTCGTGGGGACCAGTATCACAACACGTTAAGGTCTTTCTCTCCGATATCTCTAAGTCAGAGTATGACGAGATAAAGAAATTGAGTTAAAACCAGAAATTATGAACAAAAATAAACCCAAAAAGAAGAGGGTTCCTTTCCCATGTATGCAACAAAACGGAGTGTTTCCAAACTACCGCTAGAAACTATCACAGCTATCAATGGTACATGCACACGATTAAACACGTTACTTCTGCCTATCAGGGTGGCAGATTTGTCCGTGCCTTGACCTACCCCGCAGTAGGATGTAAGGCAAAAGTGACGTTCTTGGTTCGAGTACTACTATATCCAAGCCCTTCGCTTAATTTTCAATACTTCTATTCAATTTTCAACCTGCCGTATACCGACAGAACTTTCAACACTTTCTTTTCATATTTTTCATTCAAGCAAAACATTCCAGTCCACTCTTGGTGCCTCATGGTGATGAGTGAACATCTTCTTCTACAAATTGATGAAGTTTATTGACCTTTTTGTTTAAAGCACATAGCAATAAAAAAAAAATCCAATCCTTCATGTGTGCTTGGAAGAGACGAGAGCAAGCTCTAATGCTACCATTGCTACACGGAGAAAAAACAGTCCCGTTTGCAACAACAAACTTGTTTGTGGGCTTCCGAACTAAAAAAAAGCTAGTATTTAAAAAAAAAACAGGTTTCTATCTAAATATATTACCACAATACAACACAAACTATGATTGTTCTAAACTTATATTTTTGTTGTTTCCATCTTGGAATGAATTTCGTACCAAAACACAGGTTGTGTTGACTCAGGGGAACAAATTAAAATTTTAGATTGATGCTACCAAAGCGGCGGTTAAGACAAACTGATATTTAGTTTGGAGACAAAATAACTAAAAATTTAGTTCGAAACAAACTTTTTTTTTGTTATTTTATTTTCCGTCATCCAGTCCCGGTGCAAGCTCTGACGCTGTCATTCATTTAATTGATATTCATTTAATATTTTACTTTAAAAAAACTGTACCACTATAACATTTGTAGATTTTTCTTAGGATGAGAGAAGTCTATAAATGTAAATATGCTCTTTTCTAATGTTTCTACATTATATTCAAATAATTGAAATTATGGAAGAAATTTTATCACCGGAAAATGGAAAAGTTTGGTGTCTCAACCGTTGCATTTCAGTATTAATCATTCTTCAATTTGTTTGAAACAAACTGTACGCGTTGGTTGAATCAACCAACAAATATGTTTGTTTTCGTAGCTGTCATAATAAAACAACCAACAGAATGATAATTTCAAACGGATGACAGTTGAACTGAACTTCTTTATTCCCGAAACAATTTTTGTTTAAACCACCTTAGGGAGGCAAATCAAACTAATTTGATATTTGTGACCAATTCATCGTGAAATGCCTGTTTAATGAAACTAGAATATGTTTGGGTTTACCAATCTTTTTTTCTTAGTGTACCTAAGGGTAGCGAAAGTGATTTTTTTTCTCTGATTCGGTGCTGTTCAATTGTGCTGAGGTTTAGTATAGTGAAGAAGTATAGTGCGCCATTTAAAAGTAAAGTAGGCTGCCATTTTAATCTTGTCTTGCTAGCTTTCGGTATGTTGCAAGCGCTTAAAATTTCGATGTGTTATCATATGTAATTACGGTTTTTTTATTTAAAAATGATTCAATCTTTTGCTAGTAGTCTAAGTCTCAGGTGTGTTTATGTTTCAAAATTTCTCTGTAAGAAAAGTAAAAATATCCACCATATAACATTTAGGAAAAAATACAACTTATCGTCAGCATTATATTCATCAAGTACGAATAAGAGCTCCACAGCTTTGAAAATAACAGTCGACGTAAATACGTTCAATTGATAATTTGTTTTAGGATTCATTTGATTTGACAGAGCCAAGCGAGCCAAGTTTATCGGAGTACATTGACTTCAATGACGTCTATACATATAAGGTCTGGGGCAACGCACTGCTTGCTTGTATTGGAAGCAAAAATAATGTAAACATTGCTGGGCCGATGAGTGACGACGTAACACTATTGAACTTTCTATTGGTGGGCATAGGTTCAGATAAAAAAAATCGGTTCAAAGGTTTATTATAAATGCTGAATTGTGGAAATAATCATGTAGAAACGCCATTTATTGAGCAGAAGCATTTCCTCCCGAGAACATGGATCATTTATAGTGAATTTAACTGAGGTAATTGAATTTTTGCCACACAAACTTTCAAACGCTGAGACTTGACAATGGAGTAGCGATATAGAGCCAGTTTCCATCATCGGTAGACTGGAATCGGTTGAAAAATTAAGTTTTATAGCGCGTACGATAAACAATCACGGAGCGAACAAATCAAAATGAATAGTATGACCTAGCACTTTCCCAGATTTTGTGTAGCGTGCGCAAGGAGTGCAGTGGTATTAGTTTCATGAGTTTCACAAATATTGTTGTGGCTACTGAGCCAGACCTTATATAGACGTCATTGCATTGACTTTACTCTGAAGTTGTCTTGTTGTTATCGGGTTGAGAACTAGATCGCGATTTTTCTGTAAAAATCCTGAGAACATAACTTCCAAGCCCGGCCTCGGTGGTGTAGTGGTAAGCGTGACTGCTACTTGGCACCCCAGTGGGTCTGGGTTCAATCTCAGTCGACGTCGGTGGTTTTTCTGAGGCGAAATAATCTGGTCACGTCTTCCTTCGGAAGGGAAGTGAAGCCGTTGGTCCCGGCTCATATTCATACATACTCGAATACAAATGCAATGCAACACACCGAAAGCATCAACATGGCAGCCATTTAGTCTAACCTCTCCTTCCGAATTATGGAGCGTTAGCTGAGAAATAGTAAATCAATCCTTAGGTGATAGATTCCGGAAAATTCAAACATCCTCTACGGATTAATCAAACCAGCACCCCTTCCCCCGGCGAGAACAATGCACTGCCTGCAGGCAAACCGAAGCACAGAAACTCGTTAACCAACGCCGTAAAGGGAGAATAAAACAGCAATTGAAAATTTTCCAATAATCATCCCATTTCAAACGCCCATTTCCCGATCGGCTTCAGAAAACTTCCTCCGAAAAGTTCCATCATCATCCTCGTCATGAGCATCTTCATCGTCATCCAACATCTCCTCCCTGCAGCGCAAGCGATGAGTAATTATTTACCAATCACTCGAGGAAATGCAAAACTTACGACTACGACGGCTGGCGGTTGAATGGATCCGGATGCCAAGCTGCCGAAGGCCCGTGTTCATCTGGTCGAACATTTTATTACAAAACAAAATCACTCCAATCGAACCGAACTGGGGTCCGCAAATTGATGATTGATTACAGCTTTTTATAGTGCACTGAATACCCTCAGCTTGACGGGCACTGGAGGAGGCGAAGGCGTGATTAAGAATTTGAATTTCCGACCGGCCTGACGGATAGGCGGTGTTACGATAAAAAAAAGCTCTGAGGCAGTACATCAACCACCGAGGATGATCATGATGATGATGAGGATGGTGATTGAGCAAAGCCTGATAGTGCAATGAAAGGCGAAGGGAGATGGAATGTAATTCATCAAGTAAAATTGAAAAGAATCGTTGGATTTTGGTCTGTTTTTCGTTCATCAGCAGTGAATTCTGTGCCATGTGCTCGGAGTCTTTCAAATTACTCTTGGGATTGTCAGTGTTTAACGACTCTTGGAGGAACTTTATTGGAAGTTATTTTATGCTATTGACCCAGGGTAGGAAACGTTTTAAATAGAGATATTCAAACGATAATAGAAGCTTTTGGATGGGAGAAATTTTATCGCCATTATCGATCTACCGACTGCTGCCAAAGATCATAACAAGTTAATCGGATTGCAAGGTTGTTCAACAGTCTCAGGGAATGAAGCAATGGGAATCCACTCGTGTCATTTCATTCACGTGTTCCTATTACGACGGAAGAGTGCAGCAACACGGTCCGTAAGTATTAATTTTCAATTGCAATCACGTTTTCTTGAACAACCCAGTTCTTCTTCACGAGAACCGATTCAGGTTCATACCTATTGCAAAACGAACCTGTCGCTCGCCCTGGGCACTCGTTATGCAGGTAGATATCTTTATTCTCGGTTTTGTTCATCGTATCGTATCGGGGAGATGAACATTGTAGCACGTCCCAAGCAGGTGAGTATCAGTAAGGAGCGAATCATGTCAAGTACATTTACCGAGTCCATGTGTTGCTCGGAATCGTTGTGTGATGAGTTTGGTAGATAAGTTCGATCCATAATATCATTATTTCATAGTACATATTGGATAAATTAGCAAGTAGTTGAGATTAGATTTTCATACACATTTCGGGGGTGACCAGTAAAGCGAGAATATTGACGAAAATATGAAAATATTATACGTCAGTGAACTAGGAATGAGAAGACAAATTAGTATTTTCCATTTAATTCCAACTACCTTTATTGCTTATCTTGATAGATACGCGTATTTAATTTCCAATGTGCAGACTTCTTCAGTATCGTGTAATGATAAATAATAACATGATCTGCACAGTCGCCGGTGACACTGTAGCGGCGAACTTATTCCATTTTAAACGAATTTGCTGTGCATTTGTCACTTCTTTGCCGCATCCTCGAAGTTTTCGCTTGACAATTGCCCAATATTTTTCAATCTTTCTGAGGGGGCAATTCAGGGCAATTCGGAGTATTAATCTCTTTGGTGACGAAATTAATATTGTTTGCAGCGTACCAATCTAGTACCTCCGTAGAGTAGTGGCAGCTGGCTAGATCCGGCCAAAACATAACATTGGGCTTGTGTTGGCGAATGAAGGAGTAAAGTCCGCTTTTCACACTCTTTAATGTAAACCTTCGACGTTATTGTGTGAGATGTGATGAAAACCGTAGTTTTTAGGACAGAACTGCAGATTCCTTGCCAAATCATTAGTTTTTGAGCAAACTTATCAGCATGCCTGAAAAGGACATTCCCACGACCAGTTTCCAGGTAAAATGTTCGTCCGGGGATTTGTTTATAATTCATTTTAATATATGTTGAGTCATGCATTAAAATATAGCCATCAAATTTCGTCAAAACTCGTTCGTAGAGTAATTGTGCTCGCTTTTTCACGCTAAATTTTATTTCAGGGAGCGATTCGGAATTTTACTGGCACAAAATGACTTATATTCTTCTCTTGAACGGATGTTACGCACGATGGAAAAGTTGGAATCGTATTTCTTAAGATAAGGCAAAAACCCGTTGAGTCAAGCATGACTGTGAACTCCGGTATTTTGTTTTAGCGTCAATTTTTGTTCAATTGAGATGACACTTGTCCGTGTGTGTATTTGTATGCTAAGCTTCTGAGAGATCGGTTCTTATGCGTTTATTTATCCCTAGAAAGTGACTGAAATGTGGTCCACAAATGACAAAAAACGTTGTGCGGTGTCGTGACAATCGTTTGCGCTAGCAGTATCGAGGGTTCACGTAGGTTTTAACCGTGAAAACCTTTGAAAAGGTGACTCTTTTTCACCACCGTCATTTTGCTCTGCAATGGAATGAAATGAAGTTTTTATGAAAAAGAACGAACTATCAAATAGATTAAGCAGTGACTTTAAGGAATCAGGTGCGCAGGTGTGCGGACGACACCCAAAAGTCCTGAATAGTGTACGCGGCGGTTAGATTCAAGTATCGGTACAAGGGATAGAGAAAGGAAACTTCTGCACCTCGCCCGGCATGCGGTTTTGATGATAAATAATAAGTCTTTGGAAACATAAAGGTGAATGATAGCCAACAATAATTAAAAACAGTTATGCAGCTCGATTACGAGGGAGCTGAAGTTTGTTTGTGTTAACTGCGCTTTTGCATTTAATACGTTTTATTTACTGGTTCTCTACCATAAATACAATGTTCAAACAACGTGGTTTTCAGTGGTAGAATTTCCGTCTTAAAAATATTACTTTTAAACGAGATTGGGCCTTCTTTCAAACTTCTTTCAAACATGAGCTATCCTTTACAGCTTTATCAGCTGATTACTGGCCCTTTCAAAAATTCTTACTTATTTTGTTGTTCTAGTTGTTAGCGCTTTTTTTGATTCACTGAATCACTGTAGACTGCTTCTTCTTCTTAAAATTACTCCTTAAGTGTGTTGTTATTGTTTGTTTTTGTGTTTTTATTCTTCATTCTATATAGATTCCGTGTTGTTCGTGAAGTAAATTCTTCCGGAGAATGTTTAGCGGATTGTTATATTTTTAAGTATTGTTCTTTCAGTGTAGTCTCTACGTTATGGATTCTTATTCATCTGCGATAGCACTTTTTTTTTTACTTATTTATTTTCCGTCGGCCTATTTCCTCACATGGTGACAATCACCGACGCCAGGGAGACGACTCCACCACCTGGACCCTACTAACGACTCATGACTATGAACCGGGACCAACGGTTTTACTTCCCTTCCGAAGGAAGACGTGACCAAGATTTTTTCGCCTCAGAAAAACCACCGACGTCGACTGGGAATCAACCCAGACCCACTGGGGTGCCAGTAGCAGTCACGCTTACCACTATACCACCGACGCCGTCTGCGATAGCACTTAACAATTAAAAACATATATTCAATAATTGAGTTTTTCCACTAAGTTTTTTAAAACGGACAAATCTGCTAGTGAGCATCGTGACATCTATCTCTTTCTCTGTTTCCTAATGTGCTGTAATGTGGTGTCATGTTTTTGTGTAGTGATGCAATTAGGAGGGCAAATACTTTGACAAGTTATCTCTCACCATCCATATTCTTAGACATTATTCTCGTTTCAGAGAGCGAGTTATGACGCTATAATCATAAGACGTATAGGGCTAGGGCTATAGTTAATGCTTAGATCCCAACCTTTTGAAGAGAAATGGAGCATCACTTAACCTTCTTAGATCAGATGCTCTCAACAACTATATAATTAAATCTAGGGTTTTTTTTTCATTAGGGCGTATCTACAATTGAGAGATTCTCTCCGGGCTCGCTCTCTTTCATTCATTACAGCGCCATTATAAAACTTACGAGGCATTCTTTAGTACAGATCGAAACACAACAGTGCTGGCTAGCCTACTCTACAAATAGTAGAATGAAAAACGTAAAGGTGATTAGTTTATGAATGAAAGAGAGCGAGCCCGGAGAGAATCTCTCAATTGTAGATTCGCCCTAATGAAAAAAAACCCTAGAAATGTTTGTTTTGTAACACCAGATTTTGTTCATACAATTCTCTCCTAATATTTATTCCCATTTTCCTTTGATGCCTACTGAAGGCCACGTGGCTTCCCTGTGTCTTCTTAAGGTGGATATCAAATCCTCCCTATCTCCAACTGTTGCATGGACGTGGCCAGGTGGCGGTCGAGGAGTGTCTTCGAGGAGATTTTTGCGTGAAGATTCATTTGAACGGCAAGGTAAAAAACAATATGTCCGGTCACTTCAAAACTTTTCTTTCTTAGCGTTTCAAGCTTATTGTTTTCGCAATTAGCCTACTACTTCCTCTTAATTCAGTGCTCTAAATGCACTTCCACAGTTATTTATTGGGAGCTTTCGATGCCAGGTACCATTTTTGCATTAGTATGATTGTGTGGCAAGTACATACTCTACGCCCAGGGAGACGAGAAATTTTCCTTAAGGGCCTGTTCATAAACCACGTAGACTCATTTTTGAAAATCTCATACCCCCCTTCCCTCCCCCAAACTCTCCCCTAAGGGAGGACCAACGCGCAAACACCAAATAAAATTGATTAAATAACACTTAAAACTTGACTGACAAAAAGATGGCACTATTGCACTTTCAAATCACTGCTATTCTGCCTCGCTTTCACCACTATACCATAATTTAATCGAACAAAAACACTGCCCAAAAACTGAATCTTCTCTGTTCGATTATTCGAACGCAACCTATCGTTATGGTATTTCTGAAGGCTCTCATCTTAATTTTTATGAACACAAAATATACTAAATATTAAATAACAATTCGGGGAAAAGGAGACCCCATCAGGGCACCCAAGTGAAATGATTTGGATAGGGAGCATGGGACTGCCTCCTCCCTATTGTTAACATATCGCGGAACGAGGGCGGGCCCTTCGACCCCAATAGATGGTTTATTCTGTCAATCGAGGGGTCGGTTCTAGTGAAGTGAGTTTGAACTTGCTTTTGGTAGGAGATTCTCTTCCTTCCATTCGCGGGTTTCGCATATGTGTCCCTGCTTACGGGACCGTCCACACGTTTTTGGCCCTTCATACAGCTTGATGATTACAATAAAATTCACAATAGAACAAAAGAATCCTGTTCAAATCGTTTTTTAGTTTATTCTACTGCTGTCGAAAATTATCTTGCTACAATATGTGGTAGTATTATATAATCATCATCATCATCATCATCATCATTATCGTCATCATCATCGTCATAATCATCAGCACCATACAAGAAGCTGTAGATCGTAGTATGCGGTGCTTGAAGTGGGAAATGAAATATTTTCTCTTGCCATTTTTGCTCCGTTGTATTTTTATTTTTATTAGAAGTACTAGCTGAACACGATGCGATTGCTGCTATGTTTGTAACTTAATGCAACAAAATGCAACAACATTCAATAGAACTGGTGCGTTTATGATTGTTCTTTGGTATGAATTTTGTTAAAATATTTTATTGTCTAAAAGGGGGTTCAAACTTCTATCAGAACATGCCTATTAACAAAGATATAAGGACTGCATCGTTAATTATGAGTACACCTTTGAGGTTCTGTATGAAAAAGACTTTGGCTCATTTTGACAGCTGTTTAATGTCAATGTTTTGCTTGCCTTGTAAAAAACGAAAACCTTCATAAAAAGTTAAAGTTTTACTCCGGAAGGACTGCCTCACTGCTCACACGAATTCTGCCACTAATCCGAAAACACAAATGTTCGACCCTATTCTGGCCTGATTTGGCATCCTGCCGCTATGCGCGTGCCACCTTGGACTGTGAGAAGAGAATAATGTCCAATTTGTGGAAAAGGCGATGAATCCTCAGGAATTGTCGGCAAATAAGGCCCATTGAGAAATTTTGGGCTTTGATGAAAGGAAACCTGTGGAAGAAGGCTTGAGGAGTCAATTGCTCTTAAAAAAAAAAAAAAAAAAAAACATTGGTAAACGTGAGCAAAACCATCGACGGAACCGTTGTGTAAAACCTCATGAGGAACAGCATGAAGAAGGTGCGAGAGCTGACCAGATTTACGAGAAATGAAATAAATACTGATGCAAAGGGCTCTTTTGATGGTCAATAAACAATGTAAATGAATTTGAGTTGCAAAATAAATAAAACATATCTAAATATAGCAATTTTTAGGTGTACTTATAATTAACGATACAGTCTTTACAAATTCTGTGTTTTAGTTGCCTGGATTATTCTGAAGTGTGGTTGAAATTTGTGTTTCATGTGCATGATAGCCCCTCCCCCTTACAAAGGGGGGAAGGCCTTGAACTAAACCCAACCTGTCATATTTGGTTCCCTTTGTTTCATTAGTTCTCAAGTTATGCATAAATCTCCTCCTTCCAGGGGAGGGGGAGGGGTTGCTTCCGAGGTCCCCTTCCAGAGATGGGAGGGGTTTCAAACATCCATAGAATAACTATAAATTAGAAGAAAAATTAGTAATCTCCATTTAATTCCAACTACCTTTGCTTATCTTCGACAGATACGCGTATTTCGTCTACAATGTGTAGACTTCTTCAGTGTCTCGTACTAATAACTCGACTGAGACACTGAAGAAGTCTGCACATTGTAGACGAAATACGCGTATCTGTCGAAGATAAGCAAAGGTAGTTGGAATTAAATGGAGATTACTAATTTTTCTTCTAATTTATAGTTACAAGTATTCCACTAAACAGCTCAAACCCTCTAGGATTCATCCATAGAATTTTTTTTAACTTCAACAACGTCGATATGCAGATATTGAGTCCCTTTGCCTGATTAGTTCACGAGTTACTAAGAAATTTGTGTTATATATGTATGAGAGTCCCCCTTAAATCACAATAATAACATTTTTCACCTCCAAAATTTCCCACATGCCAAATTGCCACATGACAAAAGGCCTCCTATTGCCAAATTTGCTTGATTAGTTCTTGAGTTATGCATAAGTTTGTGTTTCATTTATATCAGTGCCCCCTCTTCCAGATGAGGGAGGGGTCTAGAATTATCGTAAGACAGACAGACAGCCAAGAAACAAACGGCGCCCAGTATACTGGTGGACCGAGGCACTCAGGAGCCTTCGTGCTAGTTGTCTCAAAGTCAGAAGGCGAGTTCAGCGAGCAAAAACGGAAGCGGATAGAGGAGTGCGTAGGGTGGCATTCCGGGCGGCCCGAACCACATTAAAACGAGAAGTACGGAGAAGCAAGTCCAGCTGTTTCGAAGAAATGTGCCAAAATGTCGATGAAAACCCCTGGGGCAACGTTCTCCGAGTAGTGATGACAAAGTTTAAGGGTCAAGCGACACCGATCGAAGGATGCCAGGACAAGCTGAAGACGATCGTGGATGGTCTCTTCCCGCAGCACGACTTTACAGCATGGCCACCGACACCGTACGGCAATGAAGTGGCAGGAGCAACTGGTGGTACATGAGTCCCCAACGATGAGCTCTTGTCAGTGGCAAAAGGGCTGAAGGTGAACAAATGGAATTCCCAACGTGGCATTGAAAGCGGCTCTACAGAGGTATCCCGACATTTTTAGGAGTGTGTTGCAGAATTGTCTAGAAGAGGACAGATTTCCAGACAGGTTGAAGATTAAGAAGCTGGTGCTACTACCAAAGCCAGGAAAGACGCCTACCAAAGCCAGGAAAGACGCCAGCATCGTATCGACCCATATGTTGGATGTACTTCGTATCTCCGAGCGTGAAATAAAAGTTTAAGCGTACGTTTGAGCAGGATGTGATGGTTTATATTGCCATATCTGAGCGAGGAATTTCCAAACCATGGTTCAAGCCCAGCGATTTGGCTATTAATCAAAAAGTGTGCCAAAATCAATGTTTGAAGATAATATGGATTCCATTTTATCAAACATATCATGCAGATAGAAATTACGTGTTTTTACCGGATAAAGCGTCGCACTGTGGGACGAAACGCCAGAAACATGAACTTTTTACAATAACTCGTAATAACGTGTTCGTAACATTTTGGTGTCTTCAGATGAAAATTTTCAAAAAATATAACGCATTTAAAGGTGGCAAATCTTAGTTCGCAGCTTCACCACAGGCGCCGCTGCAAACTTGTTTTTTTTTTAATGATGAGATAGAGAGTTAGTGTCTTCGGCAAAGTTGTAGATAATTTTAATACAAACAACATTGCTAGAAACATTAACCTTCTATTTGATCACTGTGCCGAGGTACGTGTTTTTTAAAATGGCGGGCCATGGAAACTAGTTTTTTGGGATTATTTAATAAATGTGCAGTTTTAGGTCAAAATAATGTTTAACAAAGTTGTACAAATAATCAAAATATAAATTTTCTTTTTACTCACCTTACGTCTAAAACCTTTATGGGAGAAGTTATAGTAGTTTTATTGTAAAAAATATACGTTTTTCATAGCCCTTTAGCTGGCGGGGATGCAAGTGGATGCACATGAAACCTAATAGGGTTCCAAATAGAGAATGTATTATAGCATATTATGTTGGTTTCATGTGTATCCATGATTATCCCCAAGGGTGAACCTGTGTTCTATGAAGTAGCGAATATACCATTAAAAATATTATAAATGCAAATTTTCCCAATTGAGAACCCTATTATCGTGTAAAAACTTGTATGTTTTGTATATTTTTATAATTTTATGCATAACTGTTGCTATTGAGTTGTGCATATACCAGGGCCCACGTGCTCTTATGACAATACTCTTAAAAATTCAATATATTTCACACACACACATTTTAAGGAAATTCTTTCACTCCTCACTTCATCCTCTCTTACTTCTATCCATGCACTTGATTCACACAAACACACACACACACACATACGCACCTGTCAAATGTTTTTTTTTTTCTACAGCCGAGAGAGTTTACGTCTCTGTGGATTGTGGATCGCGAATCATGAGGTGAAAAAGTGCAAACCGTGCAAACCGTGTGTTGATAAAAGTGCGTTTTAAGTACAGAAAATGGCTGACATAACAGGTAATGAAAAATCGAAAAAGTTGTCTTAATTTCAGTCCTCACATGGATAATGAGTTTGTATTGTATTTTACATTTCTAACTGGTCTCATCATAAGTGGTTTTTACGATGAGTCGTCTTGGAGTCTTCCTAGCACTTATTCGCTAAAAGCGTACTTTTATTAGCATTTACGCACTTATAGTAGCACTTATGCAGTGTGCAATGCGTAATATTACTGGTTCAGAAAATTTGTTGAGTTGAGAAATGTATGCTACTCTGAAGACAAACTGAATTTGGTATGTGAGAAAGTTTTTTCGTATTACGGAATGCAGCCGGATAGTATGGAAGAGGTTGCTACAGAAGTTCGTAGTTCTGTTTCTTCTCTGTGCAAGCACTTCCAAAAACTTTGGCTTAAACTTTACCGAAATGATCACCGTATCTGCCAGACTGAATACTTCAATAGTCCGTTCAAGTTGCAACCTAATATTATAAATTTAATTCCAACTTCATCTTCAAAAGGCAAGTGTGGCAGAAAACCACTGTCCTTCGAATAAAGTAGTGAAATTCTCAAGCGCTGAAAAACAGCTGAGTTGAGAGCACAGTACCAAGCGGATGAACTAGCTTACGCTACTCAAATGAAACTAAGGGAGGATGGAAAGAAAGATGCTGCTACCGTCGATCAGTTTCTTCACGATAATAGGGTTCTCAATTGGGAAAATTTGCATTTATGATATTTTTAATGGCATATTCGCTACTTCATAGAACACAGGTTCACCCTTGGGGATAATCATGGATACTCATGAAACCAACATAATATGCTATAATACATCCTATATTTTGAACCCTATGAGGTTTCATGTGCATCCACTTGCATCCCCGCCAGCTAAAGGGCTATAAAAAACGTATATTTTTCACAATAAAATTTCTATAACTTCTCCCATAAAGGTTTTAGACATAAGGTGAGTACAGAGAAAATTTATATTTTGATTATTTGTACAACTTTGTAGAACATTATTTTGACCTTAAACTGCACATTTATTAAATAAGCATAAAAAACTAGTTTCCATGGCCCGCCATTTTAAAAAATACGTACCTCGGCACAGTAACCAGAAAGAAGGTTGATGTTTCTAGCAATGTTGTTTGTATTAAAATTATCTACAACTTTGCCGAAGACACTAACTCTCTATCTCATCATTTAAAAAAAATCAAGTTTGCAGCGGCGCTTGTGGTGAAGCTGCGAACTAAGATTTGCCACCTTTAAATGCGTTATATTTTTTGAAAATTTTCATCTGAAGACACCAAAATGTTACGAACACGTTATTACGAGTTATTGTAAAAAGTTCATGTTTTTGGAGTTTCGTCCCACAGTGCGTCGTTGCATTATTCAACGAAGGAAAACCACAAGAAGGCAAGCCAAAACATCCCATTTGTACCAAAAAACTATAATCCAACAAATTTGCGCACAATTGAAGATTTCTTTAGATATTTAAGTTCGCTTGTGTGCAAAAACAACTGGAGAGTTAAAGGCTGTAAACAACTGATTAATAGAATCAAAAGATGCATTCGTCAAATCGACGTAGAAGCTGAACAGCGCTCCGGTTCTAACACCAGGACAAAGCTTCGTCGAACAGCTGATGACCGTATTCAAATATTCATTTTTTTTTTTAAGTTAAGAGACGTGCCTTCAAAATAAATCAATTTTTTTTCTATAAACAAGTCCTTTTGTTATGACCCTTTAAGAAAATTCCCAATTTATAGTTATACCCCGTTATTAGAAAAAGTATTTACGGTTAATTTTGGTCGTGTTCTTCAAAATGTGCTGCTCTTATTGATTATGGAAAGATGCACTCGATTGAGAACTAAGGTTGCGACAATCGAAGCCACAAAGATTTGTTAACACGCACAGTCTACAGTCAATTCGCGAGTCCTCTAAGTCAAAGTTTAATCAAATTTTACCTTATCTCTGTCTCAGGTTTATTGGCTCATTTAACTCAGTAATGTACCATGATGGGATAATGTACATTTTACAGAATAAGACATGAAACAGAAACATTCCAGGCAAAACAAAAAAATGCACACGTTGGAAAACAAACCAGCAATGCACACTGGATTAAAGTGCACTCTCGCCGAATCACAAATGCATTCCTGAAGTTCTAACTAAAGAAAACTATCTTCCCCGTCCATGATCCATGCTGGTAGATCCCACCGCATCAACAATGTCCAAAGTCCAACAGAAATTAACTTTTCGCTTCACGCTCTCGCTCCATACACACACACACACACACCCGACCTGCAATTCCACAAAGAGTAGCTATTCTTCATTCCGCACCATCCTTCACCAAGCGGAATTTAATCCTTTCTTTACCAGTCGCTCGCCTCGAATAAGGGAGTTTTCCGCTTTTTTGAAGTGGAAATACCGAAAAAAAAGTACAGAAAACCGGCTATCTCTACTGTTCAATCAACTTCCTTCCTCTTGGATGCACTTTGTTGTAAGAATATCCACCACCTTCACCGCAAAAATGCTGCTTCATTCCAAGTTGGTTTGGACGATGGTTCCGGGAAGTTTTTGATAGTTTGCCAGTGGATCAAATTTGGACCCCGCCTGCTGTGATGGGGTGGGAAGGGATTCCAGGAATGGCTGCTCACTGAACGTTTCAATTTTTCTGCGGCGCTTCTTTTTCGATTGCGATGGTTTCCGGTTTCGTTTCTGAGCCGAAATATTTCGATGTTTGCAAGAAAGAAAAAAAAACAATTGTGATTTTAAACAGCCTCTATGTGTGTTACAAAGCCAGGATCCCCCGCCTGGAGACCGATGAATTCTTACCGGCTGAGTAAACAAATGGGCCACTGTTCCGCCGCAGTGTTTCGGAATAAATGTGCTCCAACAAAGGCGCATCCCTTTCTAATCCTCCCAGCTCATATTTTCTCCCGTTTGAACAACATTCAACAACGGAACCACCGTCAGATTTTCCCAAGTGAAGCGGAACCGAGATAAGAAAAAGTAAAAATTCAATATAGAGAATCAAACATTCATGATAATCCGTCCGTCGAGGGAAATAAATATACTGGAGGAATCGACGCTGCTCGGGGGGGTAGCCAGAAAAACTTAAATAAAACTCTGTAACAGATCATCATTTTCTGTCCCGCTGGGATGAAGACGATGTTTTTCGTCTTATATTTCTGCGCACAATTTTTTCTTTCCAGTCCGGTCAGGGAGAGATCCGTGAAAGGGTTGCTGATTTCTGTTGGTAGCTGCCAAAAAAGTCTCCAATGCCTGAGAGCGAATCCGAGATGGGCGGAGGGTGGCTAGGTCAGGATTCGATCAACTGTTTCAATTTCGATTAGGTCAAAATGGACAACCATATCGGTTTTGCAGGAGACTGGAGGTTTGGCAATTTGCCGGGGCAGCCGTAAAACGAAACTTGGGTAAAAGTGGGCGGAGAAAGATGATATTTTCGGAACCGTGCTCGAAGGATTGGAAAGATTGGTATTGGCAACGATGACTGAAGTGTTTGCCTTTCTGAATGGAAATTCAAATGAAAAGTAACATTTAAAGAATCATTGAGAATCGTTGCTGTATTGTTATCTGGAAGCTCCGTAGGATTTCTCATTTATTTTAAATCGCGTCTTCATCCTTGCTAGCTGAAAATTCAACACCATAATCAAATAGAGCTATCTTCCCCAGAGAATCCGCTCTCAATCATATCAAAACATTTCCGAATCTTTTGTTGCCCAACCAATACCACTTGATTCTTTCCTCGAACCAGCCTTTTGAGCCCTTATCTCAAGTCATATTTTTCCAGTTTCGTTGTTGTTACTTCGCTTGTGCCTTCTCCTCAACATACATAACAACAAAAGATGTAACTTTCAGTCCCTCAAGAGATCATCCCCAACGCTTACACACCCAAACACACACACACACATACATACAGCGTGATTGATTGGAGCTGTTTTCCTTCCTGCCGGATTGTTCGCTTTGCAATGTAGAGCAACGCCTCCTCGGAATGAAAAATGTTAGCGAATAATTCTTGCCTGAGAAGAAAAAAAACAAGAGGGCCAGACAGAAGCAGATGTTCGGGACGGAACGTGAACTTTAAACTTCGGTCGCCGGCATGCGCCATCTGATTTTGCTTCGCTGGCGAAAGGCTGGCATTCTGTCAAACCTTTCGAGAGTGCAGAACAAACAGCGAGCTACTACAACTACCGAGTGAAGAGAAATGGTATTTGTTCGCATAATCACTTGTTTATCTTCCGACGACGAGCAAACGCCACTGGAAGGATGTTGGATTATTTCTTCATTTGTTATGATTCTTTTCGTTTGATTGCGCTAATCGTCTCGTAAATATGCTAAATCGGCCGGGAACATATCTTTGTCAACATATGAGGTGCAGCCATTGTTTCCAGAAATGACAGGTGTGTTTACAGAAAATCTATATTAAGAATTGCAAAACTTTTTAACTCAATCCCAGGCCCGTCCTCTTCCTTGCCTCTTTTCATCACCACCAAGATTTAAAAAAGCAGCCTACTGCGCTTTCATTGATGATCACATCACTTGTCACAGTGCACAGTGGTCCAGAATGTGAATTAAGCTGGAAAGATACATTTTCAGCCTATGTTTGAAGTTTTGGAGCAAAATTGTGTTCCACAAAGTTGTTTCTAATAACAAGGCGCTTCTAATGGTGTAAATGAAAACTAGGGTGGTCCTGATTTTCAGAGAAATCGAAAGTCCAACTTTTTTTATTTGCAGAAGTAAGGGCATTTATTATTCAAAGAAGTGGTAGAATAAATAATTTCAAGCAATTTTGATGGTAGATTTTATTCTGTACCTTTTGATATGACCGAATTAGTGCGTTTTATGAATGTGTATGAAATTATGAATGATAAATGTATAAACGAAGTAATGTAGTAAACCCAATCCAAATGAAACGAACTACAATCGAAACTGTTAGCAGAGAGAGTGTGAGATAAAATTATGCACGATACTGACCGACAGTTAGCCAACGGTCACTATCGCAGTAAGGCTTTGTTCACAAATTACGTAACGCAGAAAACCGGGATTTTGGACCCCCTCTCCCCCCTATGTAACAATAAGTAACGCGTGACTAGACTCCCCCCTTTAATTACGTAACGCTCACGGACCCCCCCCCCTACTTCTCAATTGTTATAAAATCATCTCAAAAACTGTAATTGAGGTGGTTTTAATGTTTAAATCTCATTTCGGTAACTCCAAATTAGTAGAAATGGCAAACATCAGTCAATTAATGTCATTTAAGTAACTTAAAGCAATTATAAAGATTACGAGAAACATTGTACTCATTGTATTGCATTTATTCAGGTTACTGAATGTTTTTAAAACTGTTACAAATATTAGTTCAAAAAGTTCACTCAAATGTCTTTCAATTATTTAAAGTATCACAATTTTTTTTTGCTCATATAACTTAAATCTAGTAAAAAGATTGCAACAGTATTTTATGCAATGCATTCTATTAACCTGTTGCAATTTTTTTCTAATCTAATTATTATTAATTTTTTTTTTAAATATCTCAATCAGAGTTTTCCGTTTAATCAGTACAGTGCATGAATTAGGGCTGTGTACAACTAAATCGTGACGGCAAAAACATAAAACAAAAGGGGCAGTATCAAGTGCATTTGATGTAGGCTACACGCAGGGGAATATTGGGTGATTGGACGCAAGGAATAGAATCAACATTTTCTGTGTATTAAATCAAACTACAAATTGTTTTAGTATAATGCAATGATATATCATCACAAACAAAATTTCTTATCGAATCCAATATTGTTAAACCATCAAAGACGAACCAGCCACCGGCTGAAAGTCTCTCAAATAAAGATAAACAACAATATTGTTAATCAATTATTATTTCCACAGAAATAATTATTGATTCAACAAAATAATTTTGTAGATTCAACAATCAACAACAAATTTAACAAAATTCCTTATTATTTGAATGGTTCTAATATAAATAACTTTTTTTTTTTCAATTCAACCGCTTTGGTCTAATTAATGCAGAGGTGTATTGTTTCCAAAAATCTTATTTTTTGATTCAACAATAAGTGCTTTTTGTTTTCAAAAGAAGCCTTCTTTACAGCGCTTTTAGAAGCAACAAAATTTATTGTTGGTTCAAACAAAATCCGTATTATTTGAATAAATGAAAATTATGGGTAAGCCGTGAGTCAACTATACAATTGCTTGAATTTATACAGAACAATACATTTCTCGGCATGTAGATGTACCGTTTATGGACAATTGCGCCAATTGGTGATACAAATCGTCATAAGATACCTTTCGTTCAGAAGATCAGATTTAAATAGTACGTCTCCATTAATCGAAGCTTTAGAGTTTGGTCTGAAACCAAAAGAAAAACTTCAATTTTCCTTAAAACTTCAGCTTTCTTGCACCATTTAGCCATAAATGTGTTTCTATTATGGCCACTCCCATAAGGAATCCATGCGATTGGCCACCAAAGGAACCAAGATTTAAAACTATGGCGATAATTGGTGCAGTGTTCCAGTTATGGCAAACGTGATTAATAATATAAAAACAAAGCTTTGGCTCAGTTTTGATTTTTTCTTCAAAAAAATGATTTAAAGCTTTCGTTAATGCGTTAAATCATTGAAAGTGGGGTTTTCGCAAAAAATGTAAACATGTTTCTTAACTAGTATAAATTAACCCTTTGCTACTTGTTACTTAGCTTGGCACGCAGGAA
Organism: Aedes japonicus; assembly: GCA_034211315.2. NCBI lineage: Eukaryota > Metazoa > Arthropoda > Insecta > Diptera > Culicidae > Aedes > Aedes japonicus. Next base: position 478,759 of record JASCZW010000842.1, on the reverse strand, counting down.
ATTTTATTGATTTTCAATTGGCTATCACTTTTGATTTATATTTCATATTGGTTATTTTGTTCCGTAACGATTTTAAAACCCCCCCTCCCCCATATGTCACAATAAGTAACGGTTGCTCAACCCCCCCCCTCCCCCCTTCATGCGTTACGTAATTTGTGCACAAAGCCTAAGTGATTGGGAAACAGTACATCAGTCCAAAAATACACGTTGAACAACACAGTGCGGTCGATTTCATTTCTCCCCATTCTCTTTGGTCAGTCGATGACAATATGGTACAGCTGTTTTAGTCCCTCAGTGCAATCCAGTGCAATTTAGTAAGAGTGCTTATTCTCGGGGCTAGTAGTTAAAAAAGAGGCTAGCGAAGAAAGTCCTTCTAGTACGGCAAGGCGAGTTTCGTCAACATTTTGGTCCTTCGAACCGGATAGAAGGCAACGCGAACCGAGAAGAGCGCCTAGTGTGGAAGTGATCAATCTGATCTATCGTGCGGGTACGTTCTGCCATATTGCTTTGGTGAAGTTTTTCTATTGCCTTTGTGGCGTGAACAAAGTACATGTGTGCTATGAGGTTTGATCAGAACGGATAAACTTGGGTGATTGAAAAGGCGAATAAATAGTTCTATCAGTGACTATTTTGTGCGTACATTTTCGCGTTGGAATAATACCAAGACGGGTAGTTATTTGGAAGCTGTGGGAGACCGATTTGATCGATAGTTAACGATCACGTGTGCGACGGTGAATCGGGTGAACGATAGTGACTATCGCTGCTACTAGCGTTTCGATCGCGTTCGAAACGTAGTACATTTTCGCCGTCGATAATTGGTGCGTGTATTTTGTCGGATAAGAATTTCGCGCATGAGAGTGCACAAAGGCGAGCGTTATTCTGTTGGTGTAGAAGAAGAAAGAACTTTGTATCGAAGCCATTGTTGGGAGGTGATTAACCCGTCAACATAATTACGCTGTTGCCATATTCGACGCTTGCTAGCGTGGATTGGAAACGTGACTGGTCGCCATCGCTCACTGGTGTCATTGGATCAACTTGGCGCCATTCCATTGAGTCTGTAGGACATCCATTCCATTGGATTGTCCGCAATCGCAAGGAAAACCTTTCGTGTCCTCGATTGCGAAACCGCGTAAAAGTGGGTACGTTCGCGACGGGAAGGAGAGATCGCTTTCGATACTACGACTCACTTCCGTTCGATTGAAACGTCGCGAAAGGGTGTCTACAACGCGTCGGGAAGGAGCAATTCGTTTCGATTTTGTGTCACCCCGTCCGGTTCGGTCTCGCGTAGAAACGGATAGTTCGCGTCGGGACGGATTTTCGATATCGTCAGAAAATTACCGTTTCCGATTCGATCTCGTTCGCGATGGCAATGAAACAGGAGAAACTGTTAGGCGATCGCTTGATCCAGCGTAAGGGATATATCGCCATTCGCAATTCATTGGAGAAGTTTGTTCATGATAATGATCACGATCGCGATTCTTTTGAGCTGTGTGTACGATTGGAATCATTAGATCGATTGTATGAAAATTTCGTGGAGTGTCAGGATGCTATCGAAAAATTGGACAAACCGGAATCGATAGAGGAGCATATCCAAGAACGAGTGGACTTCGAGCAACGGTTTTGCAAGGCAAAGGGTTTTCTACTCACGAAACGTAATGGAGATCTGAATCAATCACTGAATAATTCGAAGCAGGCTGCACAACCAATCGCGCCGACTTTCCATCTTCGTTTGCCGCAAATAGATTTGCCAAAATTCAACGGTGATTTTTCTCGTTGGATTTCCTTTCGGGATACATTTTCTTCAATGGTTCACGCAAATGCCGAAATCCCTACAGTTGCCAAATTACAATATCTTCTCCAACCTCTCGAAGGGGATGCCAAGAAACCTTTCGAATCGGTGGACATTGAAGCCGATAATTACGCTACTACATGGGACGCTCTGCTGAAAAGGTACGACAATCGGCGATTTCTCAAGAAGCAGTTATTCCGAGCATTGTACGATTTGCCTGCAGTGAAACAAGAGTGTGCTAAACGGATTCACAATTTGGTTGACGAGTACCAACGTCATGTTCGAGCCCTATCCAAGTTGGGTGAACCCGTGAATCATTGGGACACGCCACTCATCAATTTACTATCGTACAAATTAGACCAAGCAACTCTTAGATCTTGGGAGGAGAGGACAAGCCAAAACAAAGATGTAGGGTACGATGAACTGATCGAGTTCCTGTAAAAACGTGTTCGAATTCTTAATTCCGTCGGTCCAGACAACCATGGCTTATCAAAGGTGGCCGGTATTCAACAGAAGAGCTTTAAGCAGAAAGTGTCAGTTAACACAGCATCTACGTCGACTCCACGGAATTCATGTCCGCTTTCCTGTTCGGACAATCACTCTTTGCGATGTTGTCCGATATTCCTCGGAAAGAACGTCAACCAGCGTCGAGAACTTGTGTCTCAGAAACGGTTGTGTTGGAACTGCCTCAGCTTCGGTCACCAATCCAGGAAGAGTGGTTCCAAATTCACTTGCCGTACATGTCACTTCTTCGCGATCTTTCTTCGCCTTCATCTTCGATAATGGCATCAGCATCGCCAACCGTTCAAACAAATCCGTCTGTGCCATCTACCGTATTGTCGAGTTCCACTGTTCCAATAGCGCCTTCTTCGGGTCAACAACCGCTTCCATCCACGTTAGAAATCGTGGAACCCTCTGGCACCCGCTAAGTCAGCATGGCGGTCCAAACTGCACTCACCATGACATTGCTGGAAACGGTTGTCCTCAACATCGTCGACGATTACGGTAATAGCATAAGGCTCGAGCTCTTCTAGATTCGGCGTCGATGTCGAATTTCATCTTGAAGCCAATGGCTAAGCATCTCTACTGTCACCGATCTACAGTGAATGTTTCTGTTGAAGGCAGGACGATCCGTCCACACAGAAGATCAACTCTGCCATTAACGCAATCACCGAGTCGGGAGATCGAACGATCTCGATGAAACTGAAGTTTTTGGTCTTAAAGCAGCCATCATCGCAGCTGCCAACAGCGCCGATTGACATTTCGGCATAGAAGATGCCAGATGTGAAGTTAGCGGATCCACAGTTCAGTATTCCCGGAAATATTGACATTGTCATCGGTAGCGAAACCTACTGGAAACTCCACACAGGTAGGAAGATATATCTCGGTGAAGGTCTACCGTGGGTAGTCGAAACATCATTTGGTTGGGCGGTCACTGGTCCCGTATCTCGCACGGCTACCTGCATTCCACAGTTCTGCTATCTGTCCACCGCAGATGATCCATTGGAGACTGCCTTACAGAAATTTTGGGAAATGGAAACAATTCCATCTGATCCGATCCATTCTTTGGAGGAAAGTCGTTGTGAGCAGTTCTACACCACAACAACAACGCGCGATTCTTCCGGGCGATAAATCGTGCGTCTACCCAGAACTGAAGATTCTGAAATCATGTTAGGAGAATCAAAGTCGATAGCAGATCGACGCTTCCTGAGCCTGCAACGTCGGCTGCAACGAGATCCTGCAACCAAGGACTCATACCATCGATTCATGGAAGATTATCTTCAGCTTGGACACATGAAACAGGTGCAAGAGCCTGTAGATGAGCTTATTCAGCACTGCTATATTCCACATCACGTGGTATTCAAAGAATCCAGTACGACTACGAAGGTCAGAGTAGTCTATGACGCGTCGTGTAAGACTACATCGGGCTATTCTTTGAATGATACTCTACTCGTTGGACCTGTAGGCCAGCAAGATCTTTTCTCAATCTATTTGAGGTTTCGAACCAGAGTTGTCGCTATCGTAGCAGATGTCGAGAAGATGTATCGACAAGTGTTGCATCATCCTGCCGATCGAGTGTTCCTCCGCATACGTTACCGCAGACATTCTTCTGACCCTATCGCCACCTACGAACTGCAGACCGTTACCTACGGAGCATCAAGCGCTCCATACTTGGCAACAAGGACTCTAGTGCAGATCGCGAAGGATTACGCAAATTTGTATCCAGCAGCTGTTGATTCACTAATCGAAGATTTCTACGTCGACGACCTTCTATCAGGGACATCGGACGTTGAATCAGCTATTATTCTCCGACAAGAAATCACCGCTATGCTGAGCTCCGCTGGGTTCATCATCACCAAGCGAAAGGTGATGTCGTACATCGCCCAAATATTCGATCCACTGGGACTGTTGGGTCCAACAACAACCAAGGCAAAGCTATTCATGCAACGACTTTGGACGTTGAAGCGTGATAGCGTCCTCTGCGAATGGGATACTCCTCTTCCAGAGAAATTGCAGACCGAGTGGAAGGTGTTTCACACTACTATTCACATTCTCGCTGATATCCGTATTCCTCGATTGGTACTGCCTTCCAAAGCCTGCAATATTCAGCTGCACTTCTTCGCCGATGTCAGTGTCTGAAGGACCGTACTTTACAACGCAAGTCCGATTCTAACTACGCTCAACTAGCAGTTTGTCAACGATATCATTCATCATCCGTTCAACGACTTACGACCACTGAGCTTCAACAAGCCGAGCAGCTGCTGTGCCGTTTGTCACAAGGCCAAACTTTTGCTGAGGAACTTTCGGATGTCTGGAATAGTGAACGTGTCGCTAAGTCCTCATCACTAAAGTGGCTGAGCCCGTTCGTAGATCAAGACGGTACACTCCGCGTCGGTGGCCGTATCCGCAACGCCGTGTTATCCGACGCTATCAAACATCCGATCGTTCTGTCCGCTAAACATCCGCTGTCGGCTCTGCTGGCTAGCAGTTACCATAAAATGCTACTGCATGCAGGCCCGCATTTCCTGCTAGCCACTCTCCGCCAGAAATATTGGATTCTGGGCGGCAGAAACCTAGAGAAATCTGTCTTCCACCAATGCCACACTTGTTTCCGATTCAAGCCCACTCTAGTGCAGCAGAGCACAGCCGATCTACCGGTATCGCGAGTTTCGCCGACGCGTCCGTTTTCTGTGTGCGGTGTCGACTATTGCGGACCGTTCTTTATTAAGTCTGCAGTTCGAAAGCGTGGTCCAACAAAAATCTACGTGGCCATTTTCGTCTGCTTCTCCACCAAGGCTGTCCACATCGAGTTAGTGAGTGATTTGTCGACCGCGGCGTTTCTAGCAGCACTACGTTGGTTAGTATCTCGCCGAGGGAAGGTCGTCGAACTGCATTCCGACAATGCTACTGCGTTCAAAGGTGCTTCGCATGCTTTGAACAGGATTTATCGTATGCTAAAGGTTGAAGCAGTCGACCGTGAGCAGATCTTCAACTGGTGCTCAGAAAATGAAATTACATGGAAGTTTATTCCACCCCGTGCCCCACACTCCGGAGGTCTCTGGGAAGCAGCAGTGAAATCTGCGAAAACGCATTTGCTGAAGACCGTTGGTAACGTGAACTTGGCATACGAGGGCCTCCTGACATTGTTGGCACAAATCGAGATGTGCCTTAATTCTCGACCACTTACGCCGATACCCGGAGACCAATCTGACCTAGAAGTCCTCACGCCAGGACATTTTCTTGTTGGAGGCAACTTACAAGCGATTCCTGAACCAAACTGGAAGGACACCGCTTACAATCGTTTAAATCATTGGGAATTGACCCAGAAACGGCTGCAGGTCATCTGGTCCCGCTGGTATCCTGAGTACCTTCAGCAGCTACAATTACGTGCAACTGAGGGTTGTAATCCTCCAGTTACCATCGAAGTAGGCGTCATCGTCGTTATTAAGGAGGACAACCTTCCACCGGCAAACTGGTCGTTGGGGAAAATTGTCAAACTTTATCCGGGGAAAGATGGTGTCGTACGAGTCGTGACCTTACGAACTGCAACAGCTAACGAAGTCGAGCGCCCCGTAGCACGAATTGCTCTTCTTCCATCTTCAACCGTATCTATGTAACCAGGTAGAGCAACCCTCTATGGGAGAACTTGCTCGAAGCGCACTGGCACTTTACAAAGGTAATTGCAGGTCCAATGTTATATATTTCTCTCGAATGATCTACCTGGTGTCTTATTTGTTCCCGGTATCCATCGACGAGTTCCCGCTTCTGCATCTATATCGTCCCAAAATTCATGGTCAAGCGTTCAACTGGTGGATCACGTGCAGCAACAACCACTACACCCAATAAGTGGAAGGAAAGGAAATTTTTGAATTTTGTATATAGTACAGTAGCGTTAAGATTGTTGAAATACTGAATATTTCAAGGTGGCCGGAATGATAAATGTATAAACGAAGTAATGTAGTATACCCAATCCAAATATACTGTAGTATACCCAATCCAGTTATGTTACTTTTTTATTTCAAATTTGCCAACATTATTGTATCTAAATGATTTTTATAACTTAAAAAGATAAAAGTTTTGACGTGTAAATCTTGCCGATGTCTCATACCGTTTACTTGCTACGCGTTCTACTCGCTTTTACTCTTATAAAATTACGCCCTTTTCAGATGTGTTTTACTAAATTTAAAAAATAACCTATCTTTAGTTTTCGGACGTGATATGAAATATTTAAAACCCTCTGAAATGTTGTTAAGAATTTTTTTTTGGTTTGCTCCAACTAGAAAAACCAACATTTGAAAAAGGCCTATTTTGTTTACAAAAACCATAATAACTTGTCCTACGATAGAGACAATTTCAGCACACCAAAAGTTGTTACTTTTATTTTTCTTGAATTAATGGGAAGACAACTTTGCTGAGAGATTTAAAATAATAAAGTTACAGCAAAATAACTGATTTTTATAGTGAAACCCTTAGCCACGCAGGTAAAAATACTCTTACTCGGTCATATTAAAAGGTACAGAAATTTTGCTCCAAAACTTCAAACTTAGGCTGAAAATGTATCTTTCCAGCTATATTCGCATTCTGTACCACTGTGCAGTGAATCCACGATCTATAAATCGACCTGCTTCACTAGCACAAAATTATCTTTCCCTTGACAATTGTGGAGACGCTGAAGTAAACACGGCCTCTAACCAATTACTGTAAAACTAATCATCCCCCCCTTCCCGAAGACCATAAGGTCGTGAACGGCAGCGGTACTGATCTATAAATAGAATGAACTAGTGGAATTATACATACATTGAAGATTTAAAGCTTCTCCCGAGCTCCATCAATGTCGATCACAGTGCAATTAGAGATGAGTCTAAGACACTAAGAGATGAGTCAACAAAGATAAGTTGCTTAGAACAGTGTGCCAGCCAAGATGTCTTACACACTAAACGAATATGTCATAACTGCGGCACTTCGATTTTCAATCCACACCACATGTGTGGCACACTGAGGAACACTTTTGACAGTTGAGCTTATAGAAATAAGAAACCAGCAACCTTGCCAATATGCATTGCTTGGTTGCCATGCTCAGCAGAAAATAACAATTCGGGGTGTCCATCCAATCCTATAACATTGCAACGCTTGTAGACACATAAAAAATAGCTCAGGAGAAAAGTGTCCGGAACGATAAATCCTTTATCAGTCGATAATTATTGCGAAACTTTCAAGCTTGCGTAACTTTATTCAATCCTGACCGAAATCAACCTAATTGTGACATATCTAAAAAAAAGTATAAAAAAATCAAATTGTGCCCAGTTTCTCTTCAAAGTACATTGTTTACATCCGCTCAATTGTGCAGTTGTCTGGGAGATTTCTGGTACTTGACAATTTAGTCCTTATGGTTTTTGGCTACGACTGGCAACAAGGCGATTGTTTTGTTTTGCTGTGCCAAATTTTTGCAGGCGATTTAGATTTGGGTCTCAGTCAAGGTTTTTGTAGCGAAAATTGCGTTTTAAGACTCTTGTGTTGAGACAGCAATTTTAGGTGATGCATTGATAAAACATGGAGCTCAAGAAGCTAATTGCTGGAAGTAAGTGCGAGATTATTATGATTGATTTATCCGCTTTCCCTGCAGTCCACATACGCCTGCGAAAACCAACGAACTCCCCTCTTATAAGTAGTCTCCAAAGATGTTCCTGCGCTGCAGCAGGACTAGTTACACTTGATGTCGATGTGTCGGCAATGTTCGATGTCGTTTCCTTGAAAATAATTCCGGCATTCGAGAATGAAGGTTATTGCTATGACTGGTCAGGCTGTAAAACTGTCAGTTTCCTCTCTCGTCCATCGACAACTTCGATCTTAACCTATTGATTTAACAAATGATTTTGTATGATCCAGGAGGCACATCACTTCTCCACTTAGAAACCGGAGCTAATCTGCGGCTGCGGATATTCCAGCTGATCGGAGCGAGAAGGGTCGGAGACCCTGCAGACCCTCGCTCAGCATACAACGGAATGGTACACAACGCATCCGGAGCTTTTGTGACCTGCCCAATCATCTCAGTAATGGCCGAAGCTGGAACTCTCTCTTTCGAATTCCTCGCAGTTTAATGCGTGACACGAACGGCCATCCGAATTCTAGATAAAAGCCGAACAAACAGGCAAACTTCCATTGAACCGGCGAGCATCTGCCCGTGTACTCGAAGTGACGGGAACCGAACTTCTCGCTGTCGGCCATTTAATGAGACAGAACGGTCGCGTCTGGCATGCATGTAAACCGTCGATAATATGGGACGTAAGCAGCTACTTGCGACCGGATTCCACAAAACGATATATGTCTACACCGACGGTTCGAAAAGTGAAGACACTGTTGGAGCCACATTTTACACTACCGGCTTCACAGGATTGTTCAGCCTCTCGAAAGCATGCAGCATGCCATAAAGAAAACGGTTTCAATCCAGTGCCGAATCGGTGATCTTCACGAAGAAGAAGAAGAAGAATGGGCTTTCGCCAAACACATAGCTTCATTGAAGAATATTTCGTTGAATGGATGATAAAATTACCCAACTTTCTGAAGATATTCTGAAATTAATAACCGATAGTAAACAATCTCAAAACTTGTTAAAAAGCCGTTTCAACCTAAAAGAATAAAATCGAAATTGAGATTTCCACCTGGTTCAAGTGTTTCAAGCACAAAATAAAAATGAAAAAGATTTTTCCAATCACCATATTAGTGCTTCTGGAGAGTTAACCATAATTTGTAATCACACAGGACTTTCTGATTCGTATCGGAAGCAATTTCAATTTGGTGATTCGCTTGAACTTCCTTTCTCAACCAAACTGATAGATTCCCCCATTGAATTAGCTCGAAAAATGGATGCTTCCTGGCGTCGCCATCATCATCATCGTCGTCGCAGCGCACCACCAACCAACAAAGACAAAAGATAAATTCGATTAGTGCCAGTGTGTTTCGGAGGCTGCAGGCTTCGGCTAATTTCACATGCATCGCTAACGGATGCTGTCACTGCCGTTGTCGTTTGCGATGCCAATATCTCATTAGAGGGGTATCGCTGGAAAAGCTCTTGTGCTCTCACTGTCACATGCAAGGCGCGCACTTCTCATATAGCGAACGAGTGTGTTTGTGTGGCAAAAGTTGATGTTCTATCGAGGAGTTTCCGGGATAGGATGGTTTCGGGAAGCTTTGCGAAAGTACTCACCTAATCCAATCAACGCTTCGATGCGAACTTACTGCTAATGTAGTTAGTTTTGAACGCGAAACAGGTGAACTTATGTGCGTGTGAGGGAGGGAGACACGCGAGGATTGTTGATATGTTGTGGGAATAAGTGGCTTATTGAATTCCACTCTGCTAAGCTGATTGAATTTGCCTAATTAATGTGAGCTGTAAATGTTGGAAAACAATTGGCTGAATAGGTTTCAATTTTGACTTCTGTACTCTTTTTGGTTTATCGACATTCGGTTCAAGGCAGGAAGCTACGAACTTATGTTAAAAATAGATTATGAGCTTCTTGGTAAACAAAGAACCGAATCGTATGCACTCATTGAACCTGGGCCTTAGAACCGGTGAACAAGTCCTATGTTTTGCGTCAACCTCTACACATTTATTGCAGTGCAAGCATACAACTCACAGAGAATTTTTCACGATATCACATAAACCTCTTTTTAACCGCAGTAGAAAAAGAATAAATTACAACTAAATCATCGACCTCTCCATTGCAACGACTGTTCCCTGTAACCAAATACCATACTGACCCATCCGGGAAAAGCTTATGGCTTTAAAGTCGTAACGTTTCATGACACCGCTGGCAACATTATCCTCACCGAAAAAAAAATGGCTAACGACGATAAAATACTAAAACACCGCCACCGCACTTATCCTTGAATCAACTTCAAATCGCTGCCACCTCCCAACCCGCGCCATTTTAGTGCTGATCCGTCTTCATGATCATCTCCTCCGTTTAACCTTTGCAAGCTCGTAAGAGCATGATACGAAAATTGCACTCTTTTTTTTCCCATGGATTTGGAACAGTAGAGAAAAAAAACCTGAAAAGGACGAACACTGCATCGCCGGCCAGAAAAGAGATACCATAAATTACGTCTATAATAATTTTCATTCCGCTCGTTACGATGCTGTTCTGCTCGCCGGTCCCCAGTGCCGGAATAAGTACAATGTTGCGGAGGGATAGGAAGGGTTTGGCAAGGCTGCACCGCACTATTCGGTCAGATATTCGAGGCGCGTTCCGTTTCCGATGTTGGCCGTAGTTATAGTCGCCGACAGCGTCAACGGTTTGGCTTGTTCGGTTGTATGCGGGGTTTTTTCATTACCCTGTATGCAGATATGTTTTCGTACAATTTTGCTCTGGCCGAGTAGTGTGAGGATGCAGTAGGGAGCAGGGGGAGATTGGAGCAAGTTGGGAATGTCAGTATTGCTGGTGAGTTCCGCCCCACTCATTATTCAAATGGGGTACGTGATTCTAATATTATCATGTTTTCTTTTTCTGCCTGTCATGATTAAAGTTTTTTTTTCCTTCAATCGAGAGCGGTGGCCAGAGAGTCCATTTTATTATGCTGGTTTCTCACGAATATGGGGAGCATTGATGCTCGGGAAAATGGCTTCGAAGATGACCTCGTAATGTAACACGTAGCTGTAATTGACTTTGGCAATAGGGCTTGCATTCTAATGAAGGATGGTGGAAAGGCAATTAAATTTTCTCTCATTCTGTGATTTGTTGGTTTTCGGAATCTTGAGCATTTTCGTTACAGAAAGTAGGTACGGATCTTGCTTTTTTTCGTTTGATTGCCATATATTTGAGAAGTACTGAGACTCCTGGCGTCGCTGTCGGCTTGTAAGACTTTTGTAGTAGAGATCAATCAATTAGTTAATAGACTGAACGAACTTGTTAACGGATATCTAAACATCTGATAGCAAAAGTCGTTGCATAAGTCGTACTTGTATGGGTCCCCTCACATTGCTCAATTCCAGGCAATGAGCAGGCGGACTCGCTACCAAAGGTGGGCGCACAAGAAGGCGAGATTTTTGAAAGAAGAATGTCACATGATGAACTTTTCCCAGAGCCAGAGTTCTCTTCAAGCTGGGAAAACGATTGGACAAGCAATTGTTTTGGGCGGTGGTTACATTCCATTATTCCAAATGATCTACGATTAACGAGCTTTCTGAGAGTTGAACGACGGTAGATGATATGCACACGTTTGTTGGATACAGCAACAAATTTGTCCGGAATATGTACGAACGGTTGATTTAGTGCAAGACTTCAAAAAAAAAGAAGTCTAGATCGGTTGATTCGTATCGTTCGGTATCGTTCAAAGTTAGCTCGTCGATTCTTTGATGAAAGTTGGTTTGGTCGGAAGAATTCGCTGACTTGGAATTCAGCTGAGATCGATAGAATGTCTTATTGACCTTGCGAAGGTTTCCGCCATAGTTTCCAAATCGAGTGTTCATTGAATCGTTACGAATCAGCAAATTGCGTAAGGCTTTCATCATCGTCTTTTCACGGTCGTACACTCAAAATAAAAAAGCAAGATTGTAATGCAATTTCGCATGATTTGGTTTCATTTCTCGTAATGGTTCGTAACTTGGAGAAAAAATGCAACATCGGTCGTGGGCAAAAAAGCAACACATCAGTAACAGAAAATTCAATGTGTGCGTGAGGTTGTACAGTGTATTAGTAGTAGTAAATGCAATGGCGCACAAAAAAAGCTTTAAATCTGCAACTGAGATTGCGTGAGCGTGACGGTTCTTCATTGTAACCATCCAGCCACCATTGCTGATTGGAATAAAAGCCCTTACAGTACTTCGGTTGTCGAGACACTCAACGTTACAACAATGAAGCGTCGGTCGCACACACTTACATGGCTTCGTTTATTTCATAAAACGCATGGTGACTTGATGAGAGGGAGAAGGGAGTGTGATGACGAGTGAAAATAGAACACTTGACAGCGAATAGCAACAGTAGCAAATGGCGTAGCGGCGTTCTGTGTCATTGTCTCACCCATTCTGAGAAATTGTTGACGTTTGAACAAAAACCCAACGATTCCTGCGACTCTCGAGGCACTAAGCACATAGCGATAACCGCTTGCACACATTGCATGGCTTTGTTTATACCATAAAAAGCTTTGTGGTTCATTATGGGCAAAATTGCGTTTTCAAAATCATGCGGATTTCTCAAGATATGATTGCAAAAACTGCATTTTTTGCTACAATTTCAACTTTTGGGTGTAGGCAGTGGGATCGAAATTTAATCGACAAGATTTGCCGAACCACAGCAGTCCAACTTTCACCGTCCAAGCCGAGTAATGTGATTTGGTTAGCCCTGTGCAGATGAAATGAAAACCCGTACCACATGATCCACTACACCAAAATAAAAAAACCTGATTGTAATGCAATTTCGTATGATTTTGTTTCGTTTCTCGTAATGGATCGTAACTTGGAGAAAAAATGCAACATCGGTCGTGGGTAAAACAGCAACACATCAATTCACTGTGACAAATTTAATGTGTGAGTGAGGTTTGTGCAGTGTTTTAGTGTTGAGCATAAGATTAGAGTCCGGAAATTCAATGGCTCACAAAAAAAAATAGACAATCACGATACGCAACCGAGATTCGAACCGAGGTCGCCTGCGTCATGGCTCTAAATAGTTAACATTCGGCCACTTTAATAAGATGAATTGAAGAGAATAAAAGCTCTACAGTTGCTTCGATTGTCGAGGCACTCGGCGATACAGCAATGAAGCAAATGTCTCTCACACACACACTTGAATGGCTTCGTGTATTTCATAAAGAAGGGCAAACTCTAACAGTTGCCAATAGCGTTGCAGCATTCCGTGGTATTGTCTCACCCATATTGACAAGTTGTTGACGGTTGAACAAAGGCCCAACGCTTGTTTCGACTGTTGAGGCACTAAGCACACAGCAATATTTTTTTCCGAGGATTCTGTGTTCTTCCAGCCGCTTGCGCACACTTGCATGGCCTCGTTTATGCCATAAATCACTTTGTGGATCATGATGGGCAAAATTGCCGTTTGCGAATCATGCGGATTTCGCAAGATATGATTGCATTTTTTGCCACCTTTTTAACTATTGGGTGTACAAGCGACTGCTCTTCCAGAATCCACAGTGTTCGAAAATTTTGCATGATTCCATAATAGGTATTTTCACGGAATTTTACCAGGAGTTACAATGCGTCGTAATGTTACGGTTCAGAATATGATTTTTGATTCCATATTCACATAAACTGACACCGATGATTTTTTGACGTAAGAAAGGGAATAAAATTATACGACAAAAAAAAAGAGCTTCAAACAGCTGTATGCTGTATTCGACCGTGTTGCCTCTAGGCTAGAAATGGACTACTCAACAAAAATCATAAAGTTTGAGCCATCGAAAGGCGTGTTTCGGCAAAAATCTTTATTGGCCCCCTCCTAAACGGTTCTTCTGAGACTTCCGGATTGTCCTGGAATGGTCAATACATTAATTGGCCCATTTCTAGTATAGAAGTAAACTACTTATAAAAAATCATGAAGTTTGAGCCGTAGAAAGGCATGTTTCGTCGAAAACCAATATGGTGATTGGTCCATTTAATGGCTAGAAGTAGACTTCCGGCACAGATTCCATGTGGCCAATCCAATTTCAAATAGTCAGTACTTATTTGACATATTTAAGTACTGACCATTTTCCAGACCAGGTCAGCATTTTGACTAAAAAGACTTTAAATTTGGTTGAATAAATTTTCCACAATGTGAATTAGAAATTCGGGTCAATATGACCCGAAATACCTTATTCGTCACATAATGTTAACAGCAAAGGAAGGTTAATAAAAAAAGAAAAAGGAGAAGTTTTCCTAGCGATTTCCTAAGCCTGCAATCTGCAGCGTAGCTGTAATGCCCATGACGTTGTTATTACACAGAGAACCAACAGATGATGCTTGTGACTAACATACATCTTCAATGTGTAAAAACTGGTGATCCCAAACTAAGGCAATACCGGCGCCGGCCCCGTCCGAATGCAGGTCAAGTAAGGAAAGGGTAGGAATATGTTGACGTGATACTCGCTATATTGGAAGCCGCGGAGTCCACTGCACTTCCACGAGAAATCACTGGGATTTTGGATAACAGGATTGGGTAGCAGCAGGGTTCGTTTCGGTAAACGATATGCTGTTAAGTGAAAAATTTGAAAATTAGTACCGATTTCCGATTTGAACCGATTCAAACCAACATTAAGGATGCCATTGGAGCCACTCCCAAAGTGTGATTGTGGTTTTTCATTGGAAATACAAAGTGATTTTCAATAATGCTGAAAACCCGATTTTGACCGGTTCAAACCAACAGTAAGGATGCTATTGGAGCCACTCACGGAATATGATAGTGGTATTTCATTTGGAAAACAAGGCAATTCATCTCAAAGCCTGAGAGCCAACTTGGACCGATCTACACCAATAGTACGGATGCCACTGTAGTCACTTAAAAAATGGGACAGTGGTTTATTTGTTTCAAGATAGGGTGGCCCGACGAAGATGGCGAAGGAATAATTTGGATCACAATTAGTTATGTACTCACCACCGACCCATCTTACCCGGCGAACCACGACTTTTCACGCTCACTCGATCACTCGCGCAACGAACAATAGACAACCGAAACAATAGTTAAAACGCTACGCCCGATAACAAAACATTGCGGAACGAAGTATCGACACAACCGATTCAACAAATAAAACTGATGGTTGACGCAAACCTATTAAAAATAAATTTATTTAATATAGATACAATGGTTAATATAGATAACAATTACCTGCCTTGCTCCATGTCTTTGAGAGCACTTACTACCTTACGAGTCACCTGTACTCAACTCCGCAGGCGTCCGTCCAGTTTCTCACTGGAATCGTTCCATATAATGACAATTAAACCTTTCCGCAATCAACAGAACGAACACTCTTTTTGTACCAAGTGCCTTGTTCAGATCAAGAGCGCACATAACTTCTTCGAAATAGATACCGAGCTATGCCCGATAGAAAGGGCACTTCGCAACAAAACATCGAACACGCACTCACGCCACCGAACAATATATGACCGAAACAATAGATAATGCGATAATATATGTCGTAATTAACTAGCTAACTAATAAAGATCCAAACCACGCGATCACAGTACAATCAGAATCATATCTCACAATTTTCATTGGGAAAACAAGGGAATCCTTAATTTTATGGTTCGGCGACTATGGTGATCCAATAGTACGGGTCAAAACCAACCATAAAATCAATCACGGTCTACACCCATCATGCGTTCAATTGAACCGTCCCACACTGGGACCAATCTGAAAAAAGACGGTCAAAAGTGTTTTCACACTGTTCCTCACATTTTAGCGCTTTGGTGTCTACGGAAAAGTTGTTAGAAATGTTATTTCACATTTTTTCAAAAACGTATCAAAAGTTTTACTTAAGTGATACTTTACTTAAAAAAACTAACTTTGTGTGGGTACAAGATAGAAGGTTGAGGTCTTCAACAAAGTTTTAGAACTATATATTTAACGAAACTTTGCTGAAGATTGTTAGTACCTATATCGAAAGCATTCTGATATATAATTGATTTAGTATATAGACTTACTTAAAACTTGTTTTTTTACTTTATTGTGGCTAAAACATTACCAGATTGGTTGAAAATGTTCAACAAAGTTATCAATATTATTAAAATGCACAACTTTGCTGAAGACGTCATAAGTCTAAACGGCTTTATTTGAGTTTTAAAGCGGATTTAAGTTAAAAAATATACATATTTTCAACAACAATAACTCAGACACCGGCAAATTTTTGCAACCAAATTTTGAATAGTTTGGTCAACCATCACTTCAAAGTATACGTGTACAAAAAATCTGCGCCGGGTATCATCGGGTACATAAAGTTTTCAGTCCGTCTTTTCGGGTGAACCAATTTCATTTTCTATCAATATTTTTTAAATCCCTGACATAATTAACCGCACCCTTGAATGCTTTTGCGCAAGGGCTAGCACATTTAAAGGTTAAGTAGCCCAGGATAGTTTCGTTTGTTTACAAACTGCAGTTGAGTTTGAGTTTCCAGTTGATTCAGATTGTGTAAAAGTGTTCAAAGTGTGGCTGCAAAAATATGGTACTTCAAGTACCATCAAAATGCAACATATCCGTGATTCCGTTCTGAAAAAAAAAAATCAAACTGTTTGTCGCAGGACGAAAGCAAGCGTATAAATAAATACGTGTCCAGGTTGTGCTCTGAATTTAACACTCGCTGGAAAAAGGCAGGAAGAACACAGTAAAGTTTTGAAGTAATCAACAAGAGTTGGTTGAATTGTAGTGCATTTACTCGTGGTAATGTGAAAGTTGGAATGCCCAGAATACCGTTTTCTGACCTGAATAAAAAGAACAAAAGGCGGAGAGTTGAAGGATTGAGGCAGCAGGGAACCGCGAATGAATTGGCGTATGCAGCAGGAATGAATTCTCGAAGTGAGGGATGCGAAGATTTGGCTAAACTTTTGCAAGAAGAATTACAGGCATCCGTTCCTAGGGACACCACTCAGTCTTATAACAATCCCTCGTGGTAAAACTACCGTGACGCGTCTAACTTGGCACTATATCAAGCCCGTCAGTATCTTTTTCTAAGTGGGTAGATTTCACTCGAGTAAAACCGTGATCCCTTATATCCCTTGGTGTTTATAGAATATCGTATTAGAACGAAAAAAAGCCCCTTCTTGACTTGGCAATTTTTTTTTTTGCAAAATAAGGATGGTTTACATCCGTAAAATTGTTATTCCAATTAACCTCAAGACGGCCACGAGTAATCGGTTCTATCCCCGTAACTTTAGTTTTAAGATAATTGATGTTTATATGTATAAACTTGGCTCTGTAAAGTTGATTTGATTGAGCCTGTACAAATGAAGGATGTTTCAATCAAAATTTGGTCGACTTAATCTCGACGCATTTCCTTTCATCGTGTATTAAACAAATTTGCACACAACTCATTTTGAAGATGTGTGCCTTTAGTTTCTTTTTGAGATTAGCACTTCAGTTATTAAAATGTCGTCGAAGGAAGAGAAGCAACGAATCAAAATTTTGCACGTGCATGGCGAAAATCCAAACTACTCTCACGCCAGGTTGGCGAAATTGTTGAATGTGGCTAAATCAACTGTTACCAACGTATTAAAAGTGTTCGGAGAACGTTTGTCTACAGCCAGGAAAGCTGAATCGAGAGGAAATCGAAAGTTGGAGGCCACAGCGATGACAAAAAGAGTTGTCCACTGTTTCGAGCGGAACCCCAACCTCTCAATCTGAGATGTTGCAAAGAAACTAGGAGTGGCGCTTTCAACCGTAGATAGAGCTAAAAATCGAGCTGGACTGTCGACTTATAAGAAAGTGGTGACTCCAAGTCACGACGATAAACAAAACACGTCGTCCAAATCACGATCGCGTAAGTTGTACACGACGATGCTGACGAAGTTTGATTGCGTGGTACAGGACGATGAAACTTACGTCAAGGCAGACTTTAAACAACTTCTTGGACAGGAATTTTATACGGCAAGCGAACGGAGAAAGGTGGCAGATATTTTCAAGCACATTAAACTGTCAAAGTTCGCGAAGAAATATCTGGTGTGGTAGACCATCTGTACCTGTTGCTTGAAGAGCAAGGTTTACATTGCGACCGGAACTGTCAACCAGGAATTTTTTCTTAGCGAGTGCCTACAAAAACGTCTACTGCCTTTCTTAAAACGATACCATTGTTCCGTTCTATTATGGCCGGATTTGGCATCTTGCCATTACGGAAAAAAGCCATGGAGTGGTATGCTGCCAACAATGTTTAAGTGTTGCCCAAGGACTCTTAACACGCCCGAACTCTGCCTAATCGAACAATATTGGGCCAACGTCAAGCGGAACCTTAACAAGACTCAAAAAGCTGTTGTGAGCGAGAAACAGTTCAAGGCAAGCTGGTGTTATGCGGCGAATAAAGTGGACAAGGAGACTGTACAAAATCTTTTGGCAGGTATTAAACGAAAGACCCGGCAATTCGCATTCGGTAAAAAGGAAGCTTAGCTGAATATTTCTCCTGTATTCTGTATTAAGTGAACTTGAAAAAAAAAGAATTTGACTTATTGATAAAAACTCGGATCAACTCACACACATTACTGTTTGACCAAATTTTGATCGGAGCACCCTTTAGGGGATCGGAACAAAATATTGGGCAATTGTCAAGCAACAACCTCGAGAATGCGGTAAAGCGTGACAGTTCGTTCGAAACGGTGAAATGTTATATATCGTCTGAATAAATAATCTTTTGTGTGACGTTTTGATCAAACGTGTACGTTATTTAATATTGGAGTTATGTTCACTTAAATGCGTCCAAATTAACTTGGAATCGGGCTTCAACTTGAACCTGGACGAGTCGGGGGAAAATCGAAAACCGGAAGCCGCTGAGACGACAAAGAGAGTTGCCGGTAGTTTCAAGCGAAACCCTAACCTATCCCTCCGAGATGCCGCAAATAAGCTGGGTGTATCGTCTACAACCGTGCATCGAGCCAAAAAACGAGCCGGACTATCGACTTACAAGAAGGTAGTGACTCCAAATCGCGATGATAAACAAAATACGACGGCCAAAGCGCGATGCCGGAGGCTGTACACGACGAAGTTTGACTGCGTGGTAATGGACGACGAAACCTCCGTCAAAGCCGACTACAAGCAGCTTCCGGGACAGGAGTTTTATACGGCAAAAGGAAGGGGAAAGGTAGCAGATATTTTCAGGCACACGAAACTGTCAAAGTTCGCAAAGAAATATCTGGTTTGGCAAGCCATCTGTACCTGTGGCTTGAAAAGCAGCATTTTCATAGCTTCCGGGACTGTCAACCAAGAAATTTACGTGAAAGAGTGTTTGAATAAACGTCTGCTGCCTTTCCTGAAGAAACACGGTTGTTCCGTACTGTTTTGGCCGGATTTGGCATCTTGCCATTACGGTAAAAAGGCCATGCAGTGGTTCGCCGCTAACAACGTGCAGGTGGTTCCCAAGGACAAGAACCCTCCCAACACGCCAGAGCTCCGCCCAATTGAGAAATACTGGGCTATTGTCAAGCGGTACCTAAAGGAGACCAAAAAACTGCTAAGGACGAGCAGCAGTTCAAGGCAAACTGGCTTTCTGCGGCGAAGAAGGTGGACAAGGTGGCTGTACAAAATCTGATGGCAGGGGTCAAGCGTAAGGCCCGGCAATTCGAATTTGGAAAAGCGGAAGCCTAACTGAATATTTTTCCTGAATTTTATACTAATTGAACTTGAAAAAGAAATTTAATTTGATTTTTTAAATAAACGATTTCACCGATTTACACGCGTTTTCCCTTGACCAAATTTTGATCGTATCACCCTTTATAATGGGTAAAGTTATCAATAAAATCTGGATAATCGATTTGAAATAAATAGAGTTTTTTTGTATGCGAATATATTGGACACGGTCTATATTCACCCAAAACTTGAAATAGTGGCAACAATGCAAAACGCCAATTGATGCAATCATTTCTTGAGAAAGCCGCATTGTCCGGAAAAGGCAACTTTGCCCATCTTGACCACAAAGTTTTTGATGAAGTAAACGAAGTCATGCAACTGTGTCCGAGCCACTGGCTGCACAAAGATTCCTCGAAAACCAATTCATTTGCTTAAACTCTGTCCCACTTAGTGCCTTGGTAGTCGGAGCAACTGGAGGATCTCTATCAATTATCATTAACGTTACAATTTGGTTCTGTGATTACCACAGAAAGTTGTAACACTATAGGAAACTAGGCTGCCTGAAAATCCCTCTAATTTCCTACAGATGGCGTTGGTAATCGCCAATGTGAACCATTTTCTATGAGCCTCACTCCTTGAATGACGGCTGTCATAATTTCAGCCATTTCTGTCCACGCATTCATTAGTAACAACAGTGAGAAGAGACCGATCAGCATGTTTTTTAAAAATATGGAAAAATCCAAGTTTCGAGTATTGATAAAGTACTATTTTCCATGCAAGTTGGTGTGAGTGACAGGTTGCATGCAGCAAGGTTGGTGGAAATTATACAATTTGCCTTCATTGCTGTACCGCTAAATGCCTCGACAATCCAAGCAACTGTAGGATTTTTATTCCATTATTTGGAGCTGGATGTTGTGGTTCAATGGTTAGCACCTAGAGCCGTCACGCTCATTTTTTCTGGTCATCAGATATTCATGCTGCAATCTCACATTCTACAACTAATACACTGCTCAACATCCCGCACACATTTAATAATTCCTAGCAAATGGATGTGTTGCTTTTTTTCCCCAAGAGCAATGTTGCACTATTCCTTAGAGCTACGAGATAGAACGAAAAATGAATCAAAATCATGTGACATTGCATTATATTCTTGATTGGACAATTTTAAATTCATCGAAAACAATTTTGAATTACTATGGTTATTTTAGATTGATCTTTTATCTTTGAAAACTGCTCTTTGTTTTGGAAAATTTAGCCTGAGCAAATTTGAATACCATTCACTGGAATGGCAAACAATTCCATTATGAGCAGAAAACGGATTTTCGCTTGTAAAACTGCTCTGAAAATAAAATTTATTTTATACCACAGAATCTTCAATTTTGCTCATTAATGTATTCTCCATTATATGAAACGAAATTCATTTGCTTCATTTTTTAAGCTGACTTCGTATTCAACACTGGATGTGCTGTCATAAGAACGATACATCTCAAGTAACACAAAACTGACATATCTGGTTCCAGTCCTCGATTGTAACTTAATTTAGTTGCATTCAAGTAATTTCAACTGATAAGCAACAGGTGTGCTACTGGAGATTCGTATATTATAAAGAACATTCGTGCATTGTCCGAAAATAGTACAAAGAGCTACGACAAGTTTGTCCATGGAAGATTAGAGCCCAAGTAACAAATTCAATTTTAAGGTGCACTTGAAGATGTTTTCTAGAATCCACACTTAAAACTGGATATTCTACATTACATCGATAAAACAACCATAAAACTCTCATAAGTTCGAAAGGGCCCATACTACAGGAGGTTCTCAAGGCTATTCCCGAAGGTTCGCTTGAAACTTGATAGTTTTATCGTTACATACTTGTAATTACATTCAAGACATGCTTAAAACTATGATAAAACTACCACAAGTTCTGATAGTTCTATGATTTCCCCCTTTAAGAACACTTCCAGTCCGTCACAAATATGTTTCGAAGATTTCATTTTTGGATTTGTTCTGCTGAATGAGGACTTTTTCTGTTTATTGTCGAGTGGAAGCTAAGAAAGAAAAAAAAAATATCCATATTCATATGACGTTTCTTTTTTAAAGTGGATACGTATGTAAATTAATTGTTAAATTAACCATAAATGCATGAGTTCTATGCCTGCTATTATTGGTGTTTTATAACATAACAGTTCGAAAATTTTAAGGTGCCACGGAATTATTGCTAAACAGGTCTGTAGTTCACATAAGCCTCGTATTGGTAAAATTTTGTGCATGAGCTAGGTATAGAGTTAAAAGGTAGAATATAGCCGAGGTAATGAATATATGATTTTCAAACATCTATTTTGCAAGACTTGTAACTTCTTCAGTTTAGATTTGCAGGCATGGCCCCAAGCAATAATCAGATATTGAAGGTGTGAATGTATGTATCCAAAATAAAATTGAAGATGTGCATTACGGGGAACAAACGGTTTGACACGGAATATTACACCACAAACAGATGAAATTTTTCTTTGGATATACTCTATATGACTTCCCCAAGATGGGATCCAATAGTCTAGGTCAAGGTCAAGGTACTTGAATTCTGCCACTTTTTCGATTATTATGTCTCCAATAGATGGATTTAGATGAGAGTTAATTTTTACCCGCGAAGAATGGAACAACAAATATTTAGTCTTCACCACACTTAAGGACAATAAGTTGTTGTTAAAAAACCTCGTTAGAACTCGTAAATCATCATTCATGCCGGAAATAGTGCAGGAAAGATTTTGGCCTGGATGGAAAATTGCTGAATCATCAGCGAATAGCCCAGGTATTCCCTTTTAAGGCAATTTTCCAATATCATTGATGTAAATGAGGAATAGAAGAGGCCTATATTACTGGCTTGAGGGACACCAATGTTCAATGTGCTAAAATAACTCCGTGGATCCTCGATGGCAACATACTGTTGCCTATTTACTGAGTAGCTTCGAATAATATCATTTGCAACAACACGTACTCTATAGTATTCCAGTTTTTGCAACATTATGTTATGGTTCAGTGTATCAAATGCTTTTTTTAAATCAAGAAAGAGGCCACCAACAACGCTCTTACTATCAATTTTAGTTAGTAGGAACTCAACAAGTTCAACTATAGCTGTAGAAGTACTACATCTTTTTCTTAAGCCGTATTGAAATTTGTAAAAAAAAATGATGTTGATTCATAAAATTTACTATTCTATTAACCAATAGTTTTTCATATTTTTTACTGCATATCGAAAGTGTAGAAATTGGTTGAAAATTACAATGATCGGACACGTCACCGAATTTGAAAACGGGAGTATCCTTAACATTTTGTGGATGACACGATCACGAATCTTTCATACAAAATATGATTCATGTATTCAATGAACGAAAATTTTGTAAACAATATGTTGAAAATGTGCATGACTGACCGCTCAAGATTGCTTCTCCGAAAAAAAATGTTCTACGCATATGATCAAATCTCAAAAATCACTGAGTTATTAAACTTTTTCTGTTTTGGTCTATGCTTGCCAGAAATTGGCTCTAACTCTAAAACTATGCCATTAAACACAAAACTGTTACCTTCATCGGATAGTTTGGTAAATTTCCTACTTAATAGCGTCCTTTTTACTTTCAGTAAGTTGCATTTAGGCACATTTCAGGGATAAACGAATCTAAAACTTTTGTTTTTCTGCGGATTTTCCCTTATTATTTCAAAAAATACGTAATAAAGTTTATTGTTTTGTCTAACCAAAAGATGCCTCTCAAACCGCTCTACAACTCTCTTTTTGACACCAACTTTCTATCTTGTTTAGTTTTGTCGCAATTTTGTACTAAACACATCTGGTTGGGTCGTTAATCAACGGTTGCGTAAAACACGAATTCAACCCACCGTGCGTTGCTGTTGACGTCTGTTTGCAGCGCGCATAGCACACTTGATCGCCACGTGGAGTGACGGTATGAAAGAAGAAAAATCTAAACAGAAACTTACAGCTGGCAGAAAACAAACATGTATTCTCCAGAAGAGCTGGCGGATATTCATCTCTGTTACGGTTTTGCCAACTGTGTGGCAACGACAGCCCAACAAGAATATGGACGCAGATTTCCCAACCGTCGACTGCCAAACGCAAGTATGTAAAAATAATACAAGTATGTAAGATGTTTAGTTTGTAAACATTACGTTGAGACAGGAACCTTCACGTCTACACACCGTCGGTTCCGGAATGGAACGTTATTTTGGACTGCAACTCAAGCCGACCAGCCCCGCCGGTCGCTGACGCCGGCCATGGAGGAGAGAATTTTAAGAACTGTGAGAAACGATCCCAAACCCAGTACAAGGCAAGTTGCAGCTCAGTTACCGGTCTCTCACTGGAGCGTATGGAACGTTTTAAACAAAGAGAATATGCATCCGTTTCATACGCTGCAAGTTCAGGAGCTTCTGGAAAGAGATAAACCACTCCGGCTTGAGTTCAGCAGGATTATGACAACGAAAAAGGATGAGGATGCATTTTTCTCGAAAAGCATCCTTTGGACGGACGAGTGCACCTTTACCCGTGCAGGATACTTCAATACCCACAATGACCACACGTGGGCGATTGAAAACCCAAGAGTGGTCAAAGAAACAAGAACACAGTACCGGTTTTCCGTTAATGTATGGGCCGGTATAATTGACCGACAGCTCATCGGGCCGTACATTATCGAAGGTTCGCTAAACAGTGTGAAGTATTTGGAATTTTTAGAGAACGAGCTTCCAATCTTGCTGGAGGATGTCCCACTTGCTGTGAGACGGCGCTTGGTGTTTCAACAGGACGGAGCCCCACCTCATTCCACAAATGCGGTAAGACATTTTCTGAACGCCAACTATCGGGAACCGTGGATTGGACGGAATGGGCCGATTCCTTGGCCCCCAAGGAGTCCGGATTTGACTCCCATGGACTTCTTTTAATGGGGGTGCATGAAGGAAGAGGTGTATTCGGTGACAATCAATACTTGCGAACAGCTAATTGACCGAATTTTTATTGCTGCCCGAAAGATACAAGAGAAAATGAATAATATTAACCTTGTGGAAGAGACCGGAAGGAGGATCATGTACTGCATCCAAGAAAATGGAGGACACATTGAGCAACTATTGAAATAAATTTATGAAAGAAACGAAGATCAGTGTTTTAATTTGAATAATCATTGGAAAATACCTAATTAGTTCAATGAACAAGTTCAATGTACAATGGTATCGAGAAAAAAAGGACATTTTCAATTTTCATCATGCGTTCAATTGAACCGTCCGCAGCATTGTTTTTTTTTTTGTCACACTTTTCATACCGTCACTCCACGTGGCGATCAAGTGTGCTATGCGCGCTGCAAACAGACGTCAACAGCAACGCACGGTGGGTTGAATTCGTGTTTTACGCAACCGTTGATTAACGACCCAACCAGATGTGTTTAGTACGAAATTGCGACAAAACTAAACAAGATAGAAAGTTGGTGTCAAAGAGAGAGTTGTAGAGCGGTTTGAGAGGCATCTTTTGCTTAGACAAAACAATAAACTTTATTACGTATTTTTTGAAATAATGAGGGAAAATCCGTAGAAAAACACAAGTTTTAGACTTGTTTATCCCTAAAATGTGCCTAAATGCAACTTACTTAAAGTAAAAGGGACACTATTAAGTAGGAAATTTACCAAGCTATCCGATGAAGGTAACAGTTTTGTGTTTAATGGCATAGTTTTAGAGTTAGAGCCAATTTCTGGCAAGCATAGACCAAAACAGAAAAAGTTCAATAACTCAGTGATTTTTGAGATTTGATCATATGCGTAGAACACTTTTTTTCTTCAAATATGATCTTCTATCACCCCTTAAATTATTTGCACTAAGGAACCGAACACCCTGTATATCACTGGACTGCAACTTTATTGTTCAATTTATTCGCTCACTCGAACAATCGCGTCGCTGAACAATAGATCATGCGCTATGCCTGATATTAGAATAGTGAGCATCTCTACGGAGAAAACTGAGTTGGTAGTTTTTTCTAGGCTGGGTTATGCAGCACAACCGAAGCTTCAAATTTGGGGTAAGCCGATAACTCATTCCATGTCATTTAAATATCTTGGGGTCTGGTTCGATTCTAAGTGCACCTGGAGATCCCACATTGAGTATCTGAAGCGAAAATGCCAGCCAAGGATCAACTTTCTCTGCACAATTACCGGAACCTGGTGGGGAGCGCATCCGCAAGATCTTCTAACGTTGTACCGGACAACGATTTTGTCGGTTATAGAATACGGTAGTTTTTGTTTTCAATCGGCGGCTCGGTCGCACATCATCAAACTGGAACGTATTCAGTATCGGTGTCTTCGTATCGCGTTAGGTTGCATGCACTCGACTCACACCATGAGTCTTGAAGTGCTGGCTGGCATGTTGCCACTCTCGGAACGGTTTTCAGAATTATCTCTCCGTGTGAAGTTATGAACACCCAGGTGATCGAAAATTTTGAGAAGCTCCTTGAGTTGAATTGAGTTGAGTATTAAGTTAGGATTGGAATTGTTTAATTCAAACTAAATACAAATATATGTCTAGCTTTGAAGTTGCATATGAAAAGCTGCATTTAGGATGTTTCTCTTTCCCGACCCGAACAACTACAGTAAATCCTAACTTCAGAACTCCAGGGCAGTTTGTGTGGCATAGAATATCCCAAGATTATCTCATAACATTTGTTGGTCTTCCAGGACATACAGTGAGTATGACTGAATTCATATCGTAACTTTGTATAGAATGCTACTGTTACAGCAGTAAATCTTGAGTCCTGAACTCCAGGACAGGTTGGACAAAAACATATTTCCTACTTTTTTAAACCATTTCTTAGTTATTGAGCACCAAATCAAATTGCTCGTATAATATTGCTTGCAAAAAAATATACCTGAAAAGGTACAAACCATCTTAACACGTACGTCCCCAGCCTCGCTGGGAAAGAAAAAATCAATTTTAAAATAAACGAAACTTCATTGTTAGCCATCGGATTTTGATGCGGTATGGTCAGACACCATCCGAATGTTCTTTGAAAGCTAAGTTTTGCAAAATCATGAAGTTTGATATGTCGCTGGTCACGTTTGGTAACGATTTGAATATGGCAACTTTTTCGGAGGAATTCGGATCCCGCAGGGCCTCTTTAAGTAGCCATTATGTTCAAAAATCCTCAAAATGTCTTCTTATGACCTTGGTTTGTTAAGTAAGGAAGTTTGGTATGCCGTATAAATATTTTGTTCACCATCCCTGAACAGATGCTTACCCCAATACTCCCACTTTTGAACCTGTAGCTACTGTTATTTTCGGAATAACCAATGCAGATACACAAACAAGGATAATTTTGTGATCTAAAGGGCGATACGGTCAAAATTTGGTCAATATCAACTTGACGTATTTCTTTCAATTTTGCATTTAAAAAACCTGAACACCCCTCATTTTGAAGGTGTGTGTGTGTGTATAATGTTGCTCCTATTTTGATTTTGGAATTCACTCTTCAGTTGTCAAAATGCCGTCCAAGCAAGAAGAGCAGCGTATCAAAATTTTGCTCGCGCATCGCGAAAATCCGAGCTACTCGCACGCAAAGTTGGCAAAATCGCTAAAAGTTGCCAAATCAACCGTTACAAATGTAATTAAAGTATTTGGGGAACGTTTGTCGACAGCCAGGAAGTCTGGATCGGGGGGAAATCGAAAACTGGAAGCCGCTGAGACGACAAAGAGAGTTGCCGGTAGTTTCAAGCGAAACCCTAACCTATCTCTCCCAGATGCCGCAAATAAGCTGGGTGTATCGTCTACAACCGTGCATCGAGCCAAAAACGAGCCGGACTATCGACTTACAAGAAGGTAGTGACCTCAAATCGCGATGATAAACAAAATACGACGGCCAAAGCGCGATCCCGGAGGCTGTACACGACGATGCTGACGAAGTTTGACTGCGTGGTAATGGACGACGAAACCTACGTCAAAGCCGACTACAAGCAGCTTCCGGGACAGGGAGTTTTATACGGCAAAAGGAAGGGTGAAAGGTAGCAGATATTTTAAAGCACACGAAACTGTCAAAGTTCGCAAAGAAATATCTGGTTTGGCAAGCCATCTGTACCTGTGGCTTGAAAAGCAGCATTTTCATAGCTTCCGGGACTGTCAACCAAGAAATTTACGTGAAAGAGTGTTTGAATAAACGTCTGCTGCCTTTTCTGAAGAAACACGGTTGTTCCGTACTGTTTTGGCCGGATTTGGCATCTTACCATTACGGTAAAAAGGCCATGGAGTGGTACGCCGCCAACAACGTGCAGGTGGTTCCCATGGACAAGAACCCTCCCAACACGCCAGAGCTCCGCCCAATTGAGAAATACTGGGCTATTGTCAAGCGGAACCTAAAGAAGACCAAAAAAACTGCTAAGGACGAGCAGCAGTTCAAGGCAAACTGGCTTTCTGCGGCGAAGAAGGTGGACAAGGTGACTGTACAAAATCTGATGGCAGGGGTCAAGCGTAAGGCCCGGCAATTCGGATTTGGAAAAGCGGAAGCCTAACTGAATATTTTTCCTGAATTTTATACTAATTGAACTTGAAAAAGAAATTTAATTTGATTTTTTAAATAAACGATTTCACCGATTTACACGCGTTTTCCCTTGACCAAATTTTGACCGTATCACCCTTTAACTCAATAGCTGGCCTTGGTACTTAGGAGCTCATATTAAGAGGTAATTATTGCAAAAATCCGCATCAAAATCCGATGGCCAACGATGGAGTATCATCAATTTTAAATTTGATTCTTTTCTATCTTAGAGAGGTTGGGATAGAAAAGGAGAAGTTTGTCAAGCGATTTTCTAGGCCTGCAATCTGAAGCATAACTGGAATGTTTAAACCATGCCATTGTTATCGCAAAGCTGTGTACATTACCTATCTACAAAAAACCATGCCTCAACGAACAAATAACCAGTCAAGCCAGCATCACTCACGGTAACCACATTAGCAGATGATTGACTACCTGCTCGTAAATCTCAAAACAAAAACTATCGAAATCCCATTCCGCGCAATATTTCTCGAACTTGAATGCACTTCCCATCAAACCGTGGAATCGTGACTGGGAAGAATTTTATGATTTCGCGATTTCCACCTAGTTGGAATTGGAAAAGTTTGTTTTCCCTATGAAAGCGATTGTTTTTACGAGTTCTGTAAAAACTGCACCGTTGGTGGATTATAATGGTAGCTGAAAAAAGGACCTCGCCTCGTTGGAATTCACAAATCCAATTCACAATAAAATAAATCAATGCAATCGAGTTCGAATTTACGACTTGAAGCTGAAGGCGACTTTCGTGAAGGAGGAATAATGCTGTTCGAAACACTCAATTCCTGTTTTGAGACGATTTTCGTTCTCTCGGTTTGTTCAAAAAGTGACACAATTACCGGCATTCGTATCCACAGTTCTAGAAAAAGGTTTTCAAACGTCTCTTACTGTGATAACACAGAAGCTGGCATGATTCAGGGTCTGATCCAATTCAACAAGACAATCACTAACGAGCACGGGCGTTTCCTTGACCTGATTTCCTAACCTCAATTATGCACATAATGTGTACAGAAATAACGTTCTCCTTGAGTCCGAGCGTATCGGTTTTCCAGCATCGTCGGTTACATCATCATCATAGCCATCACCATCGTCATCCCGCCTGCACAGCCGATGATCGTAGTTTATCATCCCCATCAACCCATATTCAACTCATGTCTTTGCTTACTTCAACTCGATTCCTTCTGGCGGCTTCTACCGAACATGCTCGAATAACCGTGAGCGTTCATCATCCCAGCTAAACCGCCCCTCTCCCCCTGCTCTGATTCCTACGGTGAAGACAAACGGACACATTCGTTCTACTTTTATGCCGGCGAATTAAACAGAGTGTCAGCAGTGCCGTCGTCATCGTCGTAATAACCGACATCATCATTGTTGCTGCCGGTGCGGCCATCGAGAGATCGCCAGCTAAAGTGGACAACGATTTAGATGTCCTCCTGTCCTACCCGACAGAATGCCGTCTGTTCCGGATGAACGAGCGATTATCTCAACTCCGGACGAAAATGTCTAACGCCTTGACGCCTCCGCACGAGATGATTATCAGAACCAGAAGCAGCGGCGGCAGCAGTTTCAGCTCGAGCGACAAGGCGAGTTGACATGTGAGATGGGACCATATGGCATAATATGGTGTAATTACAACGCACCCGGTAATGGCTTCTGCGAGTTGCCATGGCACCACAGTTAAACTCCTTTTCCAGCTGAGCGGGGAAGACGACGACGACGACGAAGACGATGGTTTGGTGGCATTGTGTAAGTAAACGAGAGCTCATGTCGTGACAGCCGTCCGTCCGATGCGAGATCTGTCACGGGGCCCATGTGGGCTGATGGATCAACCCTGGAGAGATGTGATTTATTGATTTTTCGTTAACTGTTGACGTCGGCGGCTGAAATTTGATGGATTGAGTTTCAAAACAGTGGTGAATCGTGGAAAAACACATTTTGATTTGATTATGTTAGGTTGGTATATTCCGAAAGTGCTTACTCGAACCGTTCAAGACAAGTTCTAGGGGGGAGAATTTTATTGAATAGTTTTGAAGGTCAATTTGACAAAAAAAAACTTAAAAACAAATTTCGCAGATAAGATATGCTTCGTCAGTCAGCTCATTTATTAGCAAACACTGATCCGCGGTGTTTTCGCCTCTTCAAAACCCACTTACCGGCGACCGTTAATGGGAAGCACTCAGTTCAAAATTAGCAGCAAATTATCGACCCTAATCGTGATCATTATTTTTCTTTGCTCAGCCAAAAGTTTTCCGACGATTCGAAGGGAAGTTTTGTCCAAAAAAAAAGCATTATCCACCCCTCGCTAATGACGCCCTAGCGTGCACAAAGAAGGAGCCTAGGTGACAGGAAATCGAGAGCCATTTCACCATCCGTACCACCATGGACGAATTTCACGCCAACTCATCCAGTGGTTGGCAGCACCCTCTCAGAATCCAATGAAACTTTGTGGCTGTGTAGACTATGTCTTTTCAAACAACTTTGCATGCTTTGTTTTTTTTCAAAATTTATGTGGACTACCATTTGAAAAGAGTTTAAGTTTTTTGATCGATTTTTTTTTAAATCAACATTAATCAAGGAACACAAGACATACAAAAAAGTGATGTATGGGTGACTTTGAGAAAATTTTCTGAACTTATATGAAAAACAATGAAAAAATGGAAAATCGATACAAACACGCTAATTTCTTTTTTTAAATTTCATGTCGATTTGCAAAAATTGTCTATCCTAGAATTTGTCGAAATTTTTTCTTAATAAAGGCAATATAATGGTTTAAAAGTACGCCTTACATTGTAAGATGGGCACTTTTAAGGAATTTTTTTTTAAAACACCTCTTCGTATACTACTTTTACCGAGTAACTTGTCTTATAATCGGGTCCTAGCAACCTCACAGAAGCGAGTAAAATGTAATTATAATGAAAATTTGGATTTTTAAGGACCTTCGAAAGATTGAAAATTCAAGGCTGCCATTTAAGCCAAAGGGTTTATTTTGATTTTTTTTTTAAGCTTTAGTGATAATAAGGCCTGTACTCGAAATGCACCAGATAAAAGTGTTCGCCACAAATTTATTTTAAGTTGGATTCTTTTGAAACTTTCAGAGAATGAACTTATACATATGAATTATGTTTCGGCATAATTACTTTGTTCAATTTCCTTTCCATCGCTGCAAGCCCACACCTTTTCCTTAAGACCCCTCATTGCATTTTGTACAATGGTGGAGCCGACCTTTTTGATCACTTTCAGCCATTCTTTCTTCAACTCCAGCTCGTTTTTAAACACCTTGGACAATTTTCGAACTTTGGCCTGCATTACGGACCAAAATCTTTCCACCGGACGAATCTCTGGTGAATTTGGGGGTTGGCGGTTTTGGTACAAAAAAAACGTTGGGGTCTCTGTACTAATCCAACGTCAATCACGCGAAATGGCATGATGCCAGGTCTGGCCAAAATAATGTCTCGCCTCCATGGGACCGCAGGAAGGGCAACAGACGCTTCTGGAGGCACTCGGGCGGTAAATTTTGCTGTTGATGGTACCCGGTTTGATGTACGGTTTACTCAGTTTACAGCATTGGCATATGGCCTGCCAGAGCAAGTATTTTCTGGCAGATTTGTCCACTTTCTTTCTTCCTTATGTCTTCGGGAACATCAAACCATGACTTGGCAAACGTAGAACTCCAGCCCCGGTATTTTTTTTTAGATTTTCTTCCACTTCCTGCCCGCCGCTCAGTCATTTGGGACTCTTAAACGATTTTACTACCCAAGACACAGTTGTATGGGTGATTTCCAGTTGCCTTCCGGTGAATCTTATGGTCGCAGTCGGATTTTTCACGACTGCATTCTCCGGCAATTTTCTTCGTGTTTCGATGACATCTCAATAACTACTAAATCGATTGTTATGAAATTTTGCACATGTAAACAATTCACTTTAGACTCGAACTTTGCAGACATGAAGCAGAGTGTTTGATCTTCTCGAGTTGATGTTGCACAAAACCTTTTAATAAGCAGGTTCCAGTTTGTACTCACGGAAAGATCTTCTTGAAAATCATCAGCATGGTGGTTCTTCTTACAAATGGCACAGGATATATTTGACTTGCATCCTCCACGGTTGTGGTTTCCTTCCAAACAAATATAGGAAACCTTGCATTTCCTTGCGATCAAACGACGTTGCTCTACAGATGACTTGACAAATTTTCCACATTTGAGGAGGCTCTTGTGCTCAGAGGAACCACACACAGGACATTTCCTCCTATGTAGGTCTTCTTCTCGGGAGTTGATATTGAGAACCGATGGCCTTGGTTTAGCGCCCATCACATGCCTCTTGCTGAACGACACAGTACTGATGCTAGCTGATTCTCCATCTCATACTCCAACCACCGAGAAAATGCGTCGAAATCAACATGTTTATTTTCTCTCATCAACATCGCTTTGTGGCGGATCCACATCTGCTTACTAGAGCCAGGGAGTTTTTCAGCAAGATGCGAGACCAATTCAGGATTCATTAGGTAAATTTCGGCTTTCAAGTTCTTCAGTGCCACTGCTGTACCAACCATAACGTTGACGAATGACCGAAACGATTCAATAAAGTTTTCATTTACCTGATTCAGATTCCGCAGGATTTCAAGTCGGTTGCCCACAATCCATTCCGTGCGACCGAAATTCAATCTTAGCATCGTCATTATCTGCTCTGCGTTTTCAGGCGAGGCTACACACTTAGATTTTTTTACAGAAATCTGTAAAGTTTTACCGATTTCTCAACAGCTGAACGTTCGGTAATCCGATTTGACGGATTTCGGTAAAATTTTACCGAAATCCTGTAATTTTTTCACAGATATCTGTAAAATTTTACCGAAATCCGTTAAATTGGATTGCCGAACGCTCAGCTATTGAGAATTAAGTAAAACTTTACCAATTTCTGTAAAAAAATCAAAGTGTGTAGCAGGACTTGCACGGCTTTGCGGGCTTTTCCCTGAAGGGCTTTGTTGAGTCTTTTCAAGTTGTCAGCATAACTCAGTTTCAGCTCTTTTGTCGACGTTTCGAACTCGTTCTGTAAAATTGGCCAATCCATAACGTTGCCGGAAAATGATGGTAATTCTTTCACATTGCAACCTTGCAACGCTTTGAAAGCTTGGGACAGGACCTCAGCCATTCCAATAGGAGCTGCAAAGGACTCAGGAACAGGTTGACGCCGAGGTTGACGCTCTGGCTCACTAATCGGTCCGACGTCGGATTCCAAATCGTCATTCTGGTTTACCCAGGCTTGAACACGACCCATTGAATAGCAACTAGAGGCCCCAGAACGCGATTGCAGCCGCTTATTTGAATTTCATGTTCTTTGCGCTTCTTTAGATTTTCGGGATTTTTTGCTTCCTTTTCAGTTCATGCTCCTTTTGAATTCTGAGCTCTTCCAAACGTTGCTCGGCTAAAATCCGGTATTGCTCCAAAGAGGCTTCCAGTTCTTCTTCCTCGATGAGATTGGCTAACTCCAACGCTCTGAGCTGGCTCTGCGTCTCACTTACTCCAGATGATGAAAATTTGATCCACAAAAAGAAATAATTTACAAAATTCTTTGCAGTATCCCAATTAAAACTATAAATTGTTATTTCCGTGCATGTGAAAAATGTATTTCTACAGAAAGTATCTAGGGAGAACTTTTATCAGCATTCGTATGGGTTGGCCAAGAAGATGTTGTTTTTCAACATTGGCTAACAACTGATTGTTGTAACTTGGAAACAATTATAAAGCCTGTACACGAGTTTGTTCCGTATTTTGTTGAAAAATTTGACTTATAACTCATCATTTCATTTATAAGGAATAATCTACAATAAAGATTCCCAAAAAAAGGTTGAAATTAATAAATATTTTAAATTTTAACACTTCTGAACTGAAATGCTTTTGAAAAAAAGTAAACCCATGAAAAAAACATATGTGATGCTTTTCTGCAGGATTACTAACGAATTTACACAAGTACTCGATAATTTGAGAGAGTTTTATCGACTCTGCATAGAATTCAAATTGGAAGGTAAGGAAAGAATTCAATAGTGGCAAAGGATGTAACAAACTAAGTATTCAAACTAACGAAACAAAACTAGAGAGACAAGCATCCACAAATTTTACATTCGATTAAATTATATGAAAAATATATAGACTACGTTCTACGAAAAAAAAATATTAAATTTTAATCGATTAAAAAATAAGATCGCCCACTTTTTGCACGCATTTCACACATTATCCAAGCGGCGAATAAAAGACTACGAAAAGAAAAAGAGATAAAAAACAGAAGTCTAAGCCTACACTCCCGTTTTATTTTACTCAATTTTTGAGTATTATGCTATCTCTTTTTCTCACATGGAAATGTTACACAATTCTCATGAAAAAGTGGATCTTCTTACAAATTGAGTTGATCCACTTTTTACGAAATCTATCTCTTTTTCTTTTTTGTAGTCTTTTATTCGCCGCTTGGATAATGTGTGTAATGCGTGCTAAAAGTGGGCGATCTTATTTTTAAATCGAGCCACATGCACAGATTTATCTAGATTGACACCTATTTTTTTCCTCTTTTTTTCATACAGATACCTTTATGTAATGATAACAGATATTTTAGATAAACCAAGATTTTTAAGATTTTTGGAAATTGTTTATCCACTCAAAATCCACAAATTGTAAAATTAGAGTACATTTCAGGATCAAATTTTTAACAATTCTTCTTTAAATGTGCTTTCTTAGGCCCATAGAGCAAAGAAAATAATGACAGATGACAGTCAGTTTGTGTGTGTGCTCTCAAATGCTTCTGCCATATTTTTTTAAAGAATTTTTTTTAGAATTTCCTTGAAATATTTTCCTACTGGAGTTTCTATAGCTATTCTTCAGGAGTTTGTAGGCATTCCTCCAGCGATTCTTTCAGAAGTGTCTTCTGGCAGTTTATCGAAAGTTTTTCAAAACTTTATTTTGATGTATTTTTTTAAGGACTTGAACTTGTGATGTTTCGTGATCCTAAAATAATTCCTAAAGTACACCTGAAAGCACGACACATAAACTGTAAGGTTATTCTTAAAGAAATTCTTCGAAAAAAAAACCCTGATATGTTGGAGAAATGCATGAAGGTTTTTTTCGTCTTTACGCCAGCCTATCAAGCATTTAAATCACCTTAAACACAGAGAACAGACATCCAAGTCAAATTAAAAAACTGTGTAAGAAATTCAACGGCCATTTCATAATCGTAATGAACTGGCAATAGCGTGGCGGCGCTGGCATCGCCATCCATTGACCAGCTTGAAATCTTATTCATCAACTAAATTTTTTTGGCAGTTCAGTGCTTTCACCGCACGGTCAACGAATCTTACCCA
The DNA here is from genome assembly GCA_034211315.2 of Aedes japonicus. NCBI lineage: Eukaryota > Metazoa > Arthropoda > Insecta > Diptera > Culicidae > Aedes > Aedes japonicus. Next base: position 443,311 of record JASCZW010000842.1, on the reverse strand, counting down.
TGTTTGATTAAAAACCGCAAGTGGCCACAGCCCGAGAGATGGCAATAGTGTTTTAACGTATTTTAATTTGAATCCTTACACAAGTTTTTTTTGACACAAGTTTTTTTGAAATGCAGCTTTACAACAGATAGCATTCAAGATGCTGATATAATGCTAATATAATGTTGTAGTATCTGAAATGCAGATTTAGGGTTGATTTACTGCATATGCTAATGCTTATTGATTACCTGGGTACTCAAACAATATTTTCATGTCAGATGGACCCAGCGGCCAATACTTATGAGTTTTTATTGACATAAACAATTGACATTAAATTGATATGCATCGAGTCTTATGAAATTAGAATTTTCTAATTTGATATGACTTGATGCATATCCATTGAAAGACCAGTCAAATATGACGTCCGCTATTTTTTAGATTTATCAGCCCCCCTCTATCACAATTTTCCCGTACCTTTCACAGATACTGTAATAAATCTTCATCTTTTTGCGAATTGACTTTAAATATTAAAATACTTATTTTAGCATGTTAGAATCGATTTTACAATGTTTACAATTTTTTTCCATATAAGTTCAGACGACTTTCTAAAAGTCACTGATACATAACTTTTTTATAAAACTTTTCCTTTTTAAGTTATGTTGATTTAAAAAAATATCGATCAAAAAACTTAAGTCCTTTTGAAATGGTAGTCTAGATATATGTTGAAGAAAAAAGTAAGGTACGCAAAGTTGCTTGAAAAACAGAGTCTACCCACCCACAAAGTTTCGTTGGATTTCGAGAGGGTGCTGCCAACCACAAAGACGAGTTGGCGTGAAATTCGTCTATGCTGAATTCCTTAAAGCGTTTAAGGTGCACGAACACACATACACTCTTAAAGGGTTCATCGCACATCCATGCCCTGCTCATTCCGAGTGTTTCGCACATTAGAAAAGGCAGCAAAAGTTTTCTCGCAAAGAAAGCTCAAGGGCAGCACACCAAACAACGATTCTTAATGGCGCTATGGATTTTGGTTCTGGCCGGAAAGGGGTGCAGATGGGGGTGTTATCTGCTTTGAATGGCTTTATCTTCGTTTTGAAATACCAGCTAAAACACAAATTTATTCATTTCCACATTCAACACAATAGAGGCTTTCAATTTGCTCTTGAAGTCTTGATATGAACCGGAGGTCATAAATACACGAACAGTCAAGATGAATTAAGGACATATTACTGGCTTAGTTTTCATAACTGCACCTCCAACAATCTTCAGCAAATTCAGTTTCATTCATGATACTTTTTGATTGTGTAGCAAGTTTGTTCTACAGACTGTTCCGATAATTATACACACACTAATGATTAACCGTCAATTCAAAATACGTGCAGTATTCAAGCAACTTTTGACTGCGCCCTGTTGTTTACATCCAAATTGAGCTGATGTTGTCATTTTTCGCAAGGTATTTTGATAATGCGTTGCCTTTCTCCCAAACGGTCAAACGGTGCACCGGCAGTGGTCTTTCGATCAGAAAATTGGCTAAAGAAAGAAGGTGTGAGCGTTGGGGCAGTTCAAATCGCATTACGGAAGCATCAACAACAGTGCGCATTCGTAGATTCCCCAAAACGGCGACCCCACAATCGACAGAAAGGAAAGGAACTATTTCAAGCATCATCCTTCAGCATCAGCCCGAGATGTGGCGAAAAGGCTAAGTACTTCGGTAACTTATTTTATGCGTGCCAAGGAGAGAATGGCCCTGCAGAGTCGTCGGTAGCAGAAGCAGCTAAAACGAAGCACTATACAGACTGAAACTGTGAAATCAAGGACTCGAAAGCTGTACGAAAAAATGGTTATCATGGACGATGAAACCTACATAAAACTCGATTATAAATCTCTTCACACTCACACAGTTTTATACGTTACCGAAGGGAAAGTATGGTAATGGTGTGGCAGGCCATATGCGAATGTCGAAAAATATCTCGTCCATGTATTACGACAGACACAATGAATGGCCAAATCTACGTGAAGGAGTGTCTGCAAAAATGGTTGCTGCAAAAAGTCTCCAATCTTTTGGCCTGATCTTGATTCCTGTAAATAATCTAAATATGCCCAAGAGTGATACAAAAGGAACAATGTCGTATTTGTACAAAATGAGATGAATCCACCAAACTGCCCAGAGATTCGCCCTATCGAAACTTTCTGGGCTTTGATGAAGGCGAAGCTGAGAAAACACATGCAACCTGCGGTAGTGTTGGAAAATTTAAGAAAAATTGGTCAAAAGTGGTGCAAATGGTAGGAGAAAGCACTGCGCAGAAGCTTATGAGTAGTGTTAAGGGATGAGTTAGAGAACTAGCCCTACAAAAAATCAAGCAGATTGAAATGAAGCTGAAAATAAAACATTGTTATTTACTTTGTTTGAGAATAAAATAATCAAAAATCAAAGTATCGTCTTTTTTACTTGAGAAAAAATGTGTATTTATATTTTTCGGAACAGTCTATATGCTTGCAAGACTTGTTCTTGTTATTCAAGAGGAGTGATGAATTGTATTTTTTTTCTCATATGGCCGAAGTAACAATAAATTTGTTGAATCCTAGATGGTTTGAGCTGTTTAGTGGAATACCTGTAACTAGAAATTAGAAGAAAAATTAATATTCTCCATTTAATTCCAACTACCTTCGCTTATCTTTGACAGATCCGCGTATTTCATCTACAATGTGCAGACTTCTTCATAGTCTCGTACTAAGTCGAGTTATTAGTACGAGACACTAAAGAAGTCTGCACATTGCAGACGAAATACGTACAGATACTATCTGTCAAACATAAGCAAAAGTAGTTGGAACTAAATGGCAAATACTAATTTTTCTTCTTATTTCTAGTTAATAAAGTTGTTGCTAAAGCCAGAATCAATGATAATTCCAAAACCTAAGCAATGCAACTATCAAACAAAAACACTTTTTGATGCCGGTTCAAGTTAGGGGTAGGTTGGAGAATGATTGAATTGAAAAGCAATAAGAGCTTGACTTGATGACCTAATATTAGCTGTCAGAGTACTTCCAATAATCGTTGCATTTACCTTAAATGTATTCTATTCTATTCTATTCTATTCTATTCTATTCTATTCTATTCTAATCTAACGCTAACACAGCCAATGATTAAAAGCATTCTGGAAATTACTAAACCAGTGTTTTTCTTAGCAACATCAGTATTTGTGACATATTTGTAATATATCACAAATATTGAAAAGGCCAGGCCCGCTCTGTAGTATTGGGAGCAGAGATCGAAATTCTCACTCAGCTGGGTGATAACCATGCTCTCTCTCAAGCAGGTTGTCGATGAGTAGCGAACCGTTCACATTTTCATCTCTCCTTTTTCGCCGAAAACGTATTATCCTCTCTCTTGCATATGCGAAAATATCTCTCTCCGAAATTCAACGATAATATTTTCTCATGTCACATTTTTCACTGAAAACATGCTACCTAAATCGTATGATCTATACGAGGGGCAAAGCTCGAAAATAAGGCCAAGCCGGTGCACACTGGCAACCATCATTGTAGAATTATAATGTCAGAATAAAACAAGCTTGAAGACTGGTGCATTTTCAGGTGTCAAACAGTAAGTGAAAAATAGTTATCGGCATCTAGGATTCACTGAAAAAGAAACGATTTATCAGCTTCTCATGCTCTCCGAAAATTATATATCGCCGTTGCTTTTCTCACGAAAACTGCTGTGAGCGAATAATAGTCTCTCGCTTCTCACATTCTCATCTGTTTCTCCAAGCGGGTGGAAAATGCCGTTTCTCTTCTCAAGTAGGCGAAAATTTCGGTCTCTGATTGGGAGTAAAAGGATATTAAGAAATAAACGGCAATTAAATTATCCATTTAATGAAAAAGTTAATCAATGAATATTTTCGGATCATAAGAAAGAGCCAAACGGGGACATGTGAATCGATGGAAGTGACGTAGCTAAGAAAGCTAATGTCACTCCATTTGCCCAGACTGCTTCGAGAAATACAAAGGTATTTCCACCTTGTGCCCTAGCTTACGAGCATAAGTTAAAGCGCCATCGCTCGCTTTCTAAAAGGAGTAAGAGAGAAAAAACTGAGATAGGTGAGGTTTCCTTGGTAAATTCTACAGGTAATCATCTGAAAACCCCGCACTGCACGAAAGTTTTGGTTAGATTCAGTTTATTCGCCACATTTCGAACTGAACTGTTGGGATTTCTTTTGAAAGCTTGAGCTACCCTTTTGTGATCTTTAACACTGTACGGAGATCCATTTTTGGCACTTTTTACTTTACGATCGATGGTCAAACGTTCGTGGTGCCAATTCAAAACTCGAGACACCGTAGAATGTACCATTCCCAGCTTCCTGCTGATGGCACAAGGAGAAAGATCTGGATTTTCGAGGAACGAGCGCAAATTTTTTTGGCGCCGCTGCTGTTCTTCCAACTCTATCTTTGCAACGATTGCCTATCTGCTAGTACATAAAACTTACACAGCGTAAACAAACACACATTGAACTTATTCCACCCAAAATTTTAATAGAAAATACCCAACGGGTAAACAGTTACAGCCATTTAAAAGTGATGCAATTTGATTCCGTACAATCTTTATTATTGCAATTCACTGTATTTCTCTGATAAATTAAAGGCCTTCAATAGAACTTTCTAAAAGTATTTGCACAATTCTGGATTTCAATAATTAAACAGATAGTTCAAGCCTTCTGCAGTTGCAGGCAAGCTTTCAAAGAATTCCTAGATACTATGGTCCGGCTAGCTGGGTTCATTTCTTTTATTTCTTAGCTTCGTTGTGGTGCAGAGAGGTAGCATGGTGGCGCTGGTGTCACAAAAGGTAAATTCAGTATGTTTGAATATGTATTTTAACTTTGTATGTATGTATGTATGGTAGCCACCATCCCCTCTAGCCCTTGGCTTGGATGCAGCTCCACTTAACAGCAAGATCAAATTGGGCCACCGATCTGAATTCGCACTATCGCTGTATGAAGGGCCAAAAACGGAGGGGTGGACCCGTAAGCAGAGACACTTACACGAAATCCACGGGAAATTAAGAATCTCCTTCCAACGATATGATCCAACAAATCGAATAACACAATTCGCAATACTCATTAAGCTTTCTACAGGATGGCTTGTTAAGAAGGGCGCGTCACTCTCCCTGAAACTGTTGGAGTAGAACTCGCAGCACCACACTCGAATCGGTAGGATAAGAAATGATACTGTTTGTTCCCTCCTAGACTCAGGCAGTCAATCAAACCATCGTCCAGTTTCAGCTTGAATGATACCCTGGTGCTCCCTCCCAACCCAGTATTTATTATATTTATATAAATATAGATGTAATGTAATAATAATATGTTATATATGATTATATAGTAGAGCAAAAATTATATAAGGATATTTAGTTAAATTATGTAATAGTTGGAGTTCACGAGCCTATGATAACCATGTTAAGCTAAATTAATTAACCTGCTGAAATAATAATATTAAGGCAGTAATAATAATATGCAGCTTCGTACCACTTTGTATCACTGATGGGTGACTGTATCTCTGGAATGTGAAGGTCATCTTGTTATTCATTGAGGTATAAATATCAATAAAGCATTCAATTGTATATAAAACCATAATATTATATTATTACGTATTTAATCATGACATATAGATATATAACCTTCTGGAATGAAGAGCATTTATTAATTTTGATTATTATTTGATATAATTTAATAAAATAATTATACCGGCCGGATCACCAAACTGAAGCAATTAAAATTTTATTAATTATTTTATTACTTCTTCCATAATATTATATGTATGATATGCAATTAATAATGATGAACAGCTGTGTTCCTCTGAACCGCTCAAATAGTAGTTGATGATCGTGTACTGAAATGTTAAGGTCATATTACGCCATTTAATGGAAAATATAATGAAGGAATTAAAGGTTGAGCGGTCGAGAGAGTCGTCAACATTTCTATTAATGAAAATATGCTAGAGCTTGTAAAAAACATGCATCATATAATAACACATACTAGTATCTACACATCTATATATACATCCATTGCTACTTTCGAGAAGGCCACTCCGACGGTGCTAGATACAGCTGAAAAATGATCCCCATTCTTACTGATGCTTCTACCAGAAGATGATCATCCTATAACCGCAAGACCTCCTCTCCTAAACTGTATGGTACCTGAGAGAAATTTACCTTTCTGGCGTAATACATGTAATGAAATATACAGAATTAGGCTATGAATAAACAATGTCCTATAAGATAAAATATATAGTGAGGGTATATTGTAATATGAATTGAAAATTACATGTGTGCCGACTGCTGTTTTGTTGCAATTGTAGACAAACTTGCGCATCCATTATGAACCAGAAAATTTAGGCAATGTATGACCGCCATGAAAAAAAAGAATTTTAAATTTTAAATTATTTTGTAATACCTGACGACCTGGAAGACCTGAAAGATATGAGAATGGAAAATTATGATATGATGTACCGGTCGCACCCCCTCACTTCGCTATTGTCGGATTGACAACATTGCCCAGGCTACGCCAACCAGCGTCTCCATGTTTCAGCTGGCAGTCTTTTGTGATCATATGACTCGTGGAGGCGTGAGGTAGGAACTTGTGAGGACCAGAGGTCGGTCGCACCCTCCTGCCAAGTTGTCAACTCACCATTTGAAGCCCAATATGTATTTTAACTTTGTATAGCCCAAAAAGTTACTGCTACAGTTGGAAAACTTAAGTTTTGAAGGAAATTTTGGATGACCTGAAACTAACGAAAATTACCTTTGATGTCTGTGAAAGCTTCAGAATATTCATTGAATATGATTGAATGTTTTGAATATCGTAGCTTTGTATAGCCCAGAGGTCTAAGGTTACTACTGTACATCTAAAATTCTGAAATCAATGTCAGTTTTTATGAACTTAACATCCCAAGATAATCTGGTGATGATCTTAAAAAAAAATCACTGAATGTGTGCATATTGTCACCTTTCATAGGTTATAAAACTACTGTTATGACTGCAGATCCAAACTTCTGAACCCAAGGCCAGTTTTAGTAACCTAGAACATCGCAAGATATCTCATTATATCTGTTGGCCTGTCATAAGATTCACTTAATTTGGTCAAATAAACATTGTTACTTTGTTTAGTCCAGAAAACTACAGTTACAGCGGAAGATTTTAGGTTTTGAGTTCCAGGATAGTTTGGACATCCGAAGATTATCTCATATTGTCTGTTGTTCTTCCTAGATGTTCAATGGATATGTTTCAATATACATCGTAGCTTTACATTGTCTGGAGAGCGTGTAACAACTGCAGGCTTTCTGTTCTGATCTCTTGTATAGTTTAAATGACCTAGAACACTTCATATTACATAAAAAAAATTGTTAATCTCTAAGCATATTGTAGAAATCTGTTTGGACATTTATTTAAACTTTGTATTGCCTCAAAATTAATGTTACAACTGTAAATATTAAGTTCTGTACGTCAGGACAGTTTGAATGACCTAGACCATCTCAAGATATGGTCTTCTTATGTATTTTTTTAAATCGATAATATTTACAACAAACGCATGAATACGTGACGAAATTTTGTTCAGTCCAAAAAGCTACCATTAGTACCGTAAATTTAAAATTCTAAGCTCCCGGACAGTTTCGATTATGTAAAGGATAACGCAGTTATATAATGAGGTTTGTATCCGCAATAATCCAGACACCTCAAAACATGAATCACACATAAATTCCGCATTATATTTCCATCGTTGTTGTTTATTTCAGATTCATGGAATGTGTTTTAACAATTCGTGAAGACAAAACATAGTTATTCGGTATTTGCATAAAATTTTCGAACTTTGCGCTTATTTCCATCCATTAGGGTTTGTACAGACTCTTCAGAAATCGTAGAAGCCGTCCAAATATGCTAGAAGTGTTTGATGTCTTTGATTCCTTGCTTTTTTCCAGAAAGCTTCCGCTTCATCAGAGCCCAATATCGCTCGATTGGTCGTAGCTCTGGACAATTTGGCGGGTTTGAGGTTTTTGGCACAATTTTTACTTGATTTGCTTGGAACCACTCCATTACAGTTTTTGCATATGCCAAATCGGGCCAGAACAAAGGTTTTTCGTTGTGATTTTTGATGAAGGGTAGCAATCGCTTCTGCAGACACTCTTTCTGATAGATCTACTTGTTGATTGTGCCTGTAGTGACGAAAGATTTACTTTTTTTGTCAGACGTGCTAACTGCTTGCCACACAAGGTATTTTTTGGGAAATTTCGATGCCTTCTTCGTCCTGAAATGCTCAGCTGTAGCATTTCTGGCCATAGCAGAATACAAAGCTAGCCCTGGAAGGTACTTGAAATCCTCCAGGACATATGTTTCATCGCCCATAACAACGCATGAAAACTTCGTCAAATATTCGCAGTACAAACGTCGAACCCGTGATTTTGCTGCCAAGCTCTGTTTGTCGTTTCGATTTAGAACTGCTTTAACTTTATACGATTTAAGTCCAAAACTTTGTTATGATTTTTGGAAAAAAATCATTTGGGGGTTTTAGTTAATATCTTTTTCACCTTTCGAATAAAGAATGTGCACACCAAAAAGTAGTCGTCGGAAATGCCCTAATGCAGTCTTCTCCGTGTACGCTTTGCTAATCCAATCACTACTACATGAATATTAATGTATGTGTGCTATGATGAAGACGTCGTTTGGCTACAGTAACCTTTATTCAGTAAAATGGCGTCGAATCAAGAACGCGTGCGCGAAGCAATTATGCACAAAAGAGTGGAAAATCCAGATATGTCGCACGGCGATATTGCCAAGTCATTAAAAATCGCAAAATCGACGGTTACTAAAGTGCTAAAAAACTTTCAGCAGCGCTTAACTTTAAAGAGAAAGGTCGGTTCCGGAGGTAACCATGATTCTCGTTTCGTCGCGGAGAGGAAGAAAGAGATTAAAGATCTCGATCGAGAAAATTTTATGACACTATGCTGAAGGAATACGACTGCATAATATTGGACGACGAAACATATTGCAAAGCTGACTTTAGGCAGATACCGGGACTACAGTTTTATACCTCGTTGCAAAGAGGAAATGTTGTTGATAGTTTTAAGCAAAAAAAATGTCGAAGTTCCCAAAAAAATACCTCGTATGGCAGGCAATATGTGGATGCGGTCTCAGAAGCGACATCTTCATCACGACTGGCACTCTAAAGTTTACGTAAAAGAGTGTCTGAATAAACGACTGTTGCCGTTCATTCGGGAACACAACGGTTCGGTACTGTTCTGGCCTGACCTGGCATCTTGCCACTATGGAAAACTGGCTAAGGATTGGTACATTGCTAATGGTGTAAATATTGTCCCAAATTATTGCAATCCGCCAAATTCGCCAGAACTCCGTCCGATCGAAAAGTATTGGGCTCTGGTCAAGAGGAATCTTCGAAAAACGAATAGCGTAGCAATTGATGAGAAAAGCTTCAGGCGTAACTGGCAGAAAGCTGCAAAATTGGTGACGGATGACACTGTGCAAAAACGGACGGAAGGTGTCAAACGAAAGGTGCGGGCATTTGGATATCACAGGTCAAATTGACTTAACTGTATATGTTTTATATTTGTATTTTTATGAAGTCTTAAATAAATGATTTACTTTTGACTTTCTCATATTTTCCATTTAATACCACTAATTTCCCGTTGACTACTTTTTGGTGTGCACATTCTTTACACATCGTCATTATATATAAAGGGTGTTTCGATAAAAATTTTGTCGACTTGAACTTGACGCATTTCCTTTCATCGTGCATTAAAAAATTTTGCACACCCCTCATTTTGAAGATGCGTGCATTTAGCATCATCCTTCTATTTTGATTTTGAGATTAGCACTTCAGTTATCAAAATGTCTTCGAAGGAAGAGAAGCAGCGCATCTAAGTTTTGCAAGTGCATGGCGAAAATCCAAACTACTCTCACGCCAAGTTGGTGAATTTATTGAATGTGGCTAAATCAACTGTTACCAATGTATTAAAAGTGTTTGGTGAATGTTTGTCGACAGCCAGGAAATCTGGATTGGGGGAAAATCGAAAACTGGAGGCCACAGCGACGACTAAAAGAGTTGCCCGCTGTTTCGAGCGGAACCCCAACCTCTCCGTCCGAGATGTTGCAAAGAAGCTGGGAATGGCGGCTTCAACCGTGGATAGAGCTAAAAAACGAGCTGAGCTGTCGACTTACAAGAAAATAGTGACTCCAAATCGCAACGATAAACAAAACACGTCGACCAAAGCACGATCGCGAAAGTTGTACACGACGATGCTGACGAAGTTTGATTGCGTGGTACAGGACGATGAAACTTACGTCAAGGCAGACTTTAAACAGCTCTCTGGGTAGTAATTGTATACGGCAACCGGACGGGGATAGGTGGCAGATATTTTCAAGCACATTAAACTGTCAAAGTTTGCGAAGAAATATCTGGAGTTGCGGACCATCTGTACCTGTGGCTTGAAGAGCAACGTTTACATTTCAAACGGTACCGTCAACCAGGAAATTTATCTGATCGAGTGCCTACAAAAACGTCTACTGCCTTTCCTGAAGCGACACAATTGTTCCGTTCTATTTTGGCCAAATTTGTAATCTTGCCATTACGGAAAAAAGGTCATGGAGTGGAATGCTGCCAACAACGTTCAAGTTGTGCCTAAGGACAAGAACTCTTCCAACACGCCAGAGCTCCGCCCAATCGAACAATATAGGGCCATCGTTAAGCGGAACCTTAAGAAGGCTCAAAAAGCAGTTGTGAGCGAGAAACAGTTCATGGCAGACTGGCGTTCTGCGGCGAATAAAGTGGACAAGGAGACTGACAAAGAAAAAGAATTTGACTTATTAATAAAAGCTTTGATCGACTCACACACATAACTGTTTGACCAAATTTTGAGTGGAACACCTTTCAGCCCAAAAAACTACTATTACAACTGTAGATCGTATGTTTTGAACAAGGCCAGTTTGGATTGCCTTTAATATCCAAAGATTGTCGCATTTTGTCTGTTAAAATTTGAATTATTTTACTGTGCATCTCTGTTCTCTCAGAGGATAAACCAGGAACATATTAAAATATTTCATTCGCTGCCGACGTCCGTTGAATGCAGCTTATCGTTTACCGAAACGGATCCTGATGCAAATCCAACCATTTTATCCAACATTCCAATGATTTCTCGTGGTGTTTCTACCCTTTCCTTACTTGAACTTGGGCGGGGCCTGCGCTGGTATTGCCGTTGTTTGTGATCACCAGTTATTACACATTGAGGATGTATGCTAGTCCCAAGCAACATCTGTTGGTTCTCTGTGTAATAGCATCTAATTTAGCAATCACGGAGTTGCAACCTCAGGTGGTCAATCATGCTCATGCTAACAACATTCATACAAACAGCTCACTGTTCAACCGCAAAACTGGAAAATCCCGATTTGTTGGTAGAGGTGCACGGCATCCAAAACGGCATGTCGAGTTCAGTACACTCGTTTTATAAAATATATTAAATATCTTGTCTATGGATAAAGAAAACAAAACTCATGTCGATCCAATTATTGTGATTTGAATTACTCCAATTCTCCGTGCATCAAACGTCGTTGTTTATGCAATATATGAGCTCTTATTGAAACATTGACTACTACGGTCTCCCAGTGATTAGTTTTCCCTGATGTTGTGCGGGCGTATGTGACAAAGTGACAAATGGACTAAAAATGCAAATAATTTGAGTTTCCTTGTGGGTGTGGGTGTTAGTAAACGTATATCGAACATGAGTGATCATATAGATCTTGGTTCGGACCGGTGATCATTGTGCAAACTCATCACTTTTGATGAAACGTAACATGTTCTATTTAGACACGAACAATGATTACAGTGAAAATGGTAACGAATTTGTTTTGCTAAACAGATAAGTGGGACACGACAAAGAAATAACAACGCATTGTTGCTGCATATAATTCAATTTTAGTCATGATCAGTCGAAAATCCAACACCGAACAAAACCCCCAACTTATAACAAAGGCAATACAGATTTCAATGTCCGTCTAATACGACAAATTGCATCACCCATTGTACACAGATCGAAGGATTATATAAATCCAAGCTGCAGTGCCTTCGTAGCCAACTTCCAATAACTGTTCAATATAGCCTCTCACAGAAAAAAAACAAGGATTACACAGGAGTACAGATTTCTGTTTTGTGTAACCCCATCATCGATGCATTGAATTTCACTTACTAAGCCGACACAGACTAACAAGGGCAATACACTGTTCTTTCATCACCGAAATAAAAACAGATTCTCCGGATCATAAATGAATTTTCCGGCTTTTGCAAGTAATGTTCGGAAATCCTCCGGTCTGCATTTCTCTTCCGTAAGCCATGGCAAAAACCCGTAACAAGAATCCTTATTGATGGGAATCACTAATACCATTTCCTTAACTGCGAAACGAAGTAACCATCCGCTCCACCTTCTCGAAAAATGTTCCTGCCAACTCAGATTGCATCCTACGTGAGTGAAATGTAGCAACAGCAGCAGCAACAACAGAAGCAGCAAAAAATGATGCCGTACGATAAATGGTCCTGTGTGAATTTATTTATTGCTCAACACACTGCCTTACACATCGTCTGCATCCTCTGTGTTTTTTTGTTTGAATTTCTGGTGTTATTTTAAACGGACCATCCCCAACTATTCCCGCACAGTTGAAAGCAGGGGGATTATCCCTTTCTAGATGATTAATGGCATTCGAAAAGGGCTTCTCGTCGTTCTCGTTCCGCAGTTCGAAAAGCATACATGGCGGAAAGGGGGAAAAAAATAAAATTAAATATAATATAAAATATCTGCCAACACAGCAGCGTTTGCCCAGAACGAGTCGAATAATGCCATCCACATATGAGATCTTGGTTCGACGACGGTGGCGCGAAAGGCGTGAAATGAAAAGCTCATACATACACTCCCTGGTTCATGCTGACTGGTTGCGTTTGATGGAGTTTCTGTTGGAAATATGGGAAAATGAAAATGGATTGAGCGGAAGGGGGGGGAATTCAATATGACGATGACAGCTTCAAACAATAAAGTGTGAAATGGGGCAGGGCATTGGCATCATTTATTACGATCTGCTGCATCACTCAAGATGATCGGTTAATGCTGCACTACCATTGACTCGCCAGTTTCTTGGGAACATGGACATGAGGTAGTGGAAGTACTGCGGCTTGGTTTGGTTTCGTAGGAATGTACTGTCAAGCAGAAATCGTTGATCATGTTTATTCCTGCGTTGACGAGTTCGTTCAGCTCAGTAAAGTTCTTTAAAATGCAACCACACTCTGCAAAAGCACTGCCTACTAAGAATCCTACATGATTTTTTTTGACAGCGGTTTAATTATAAAGAATTTCGTGCAGTGAGTCAGAAGTTATTCCAGATGGAAGACGAGAGAATAAAATGTATCGCTTTGAAAATCCTACATAGTCAAACCCAAAACAGTTGAATATCGCCAAGATAACTGTTCATGTAAGGAGGTTAGATTAGAAGTTAATTTCTAGAGTTAAATCTAGAAAGACCTAGTTTTAAATATATTTTTTTAGGTGCGTAATGTTGGATCATAACTGATCGAATGGAGGCATTTAAATTCGAATGAAACCCAGGTTACCAATAAGCAGTTCCAAAGCTTCTTTACGGTAGCATATGAAGCAATTAAGCCACCTTAAATGCAACATAAATTCCGCTTGTAATCAAAGGGGCCAGAGCTATGGAAAATTATGGACGAAAACGGCTTTCCTGGGAAGCGGACCAGACTCATCAAAGCAACGATGGACGGTGTGCAAAATGCGTAAGGGTTTCGGGTGAACTATCCAGTTCATTCGAATTTCGTCGGGGACTGCAACAAGGTGACAGACTCTCATGCCTACTATTCAACATGGCTCTGGAAGGTGTAATGCGACAGCCGGGGTACGATTTTCACGAAATCTGGTCAATTTGTGTGCTTTGCGGACGACATGGACATTATCGCAAGAACATTTGGAACGGTGGCAGAGCTGTACACCCGCCTAAAACGCGAAGCAGCAAAGGTCGGACTAGTGGTGAATGCGTCGAAAACAAAGTACGTGCTGGTAGGCGGAACCGAACACGACCGGATCCGCCTAGGAAGTAATGCCACGATATAGGGGGATACCTTCGATGTGGTGAAGGAATTTGTCTACCTCGGATCCTTACTGATGGCTTACAACAATACGAGTCGTGAAATTCGAAGGCGCATCATCAGTGGAAGTCGTGCCTACTACGGACTCCAGAGGAAACTGCGGTCTGAAAGGTTCATCACCGCAACAAATGCACCATGTATAAAACGCTAATAAGACCGGTGGTTCTCTACGGACACGAGGCATGGACCATGCTCGAGAAGGACTTGCAAGAACTCGGAGTTTTCGAGCGACGCGTGCTAAGGACAACCTTCGGCGGTGTACAGGAGAACGTTGTATGGCGGCGAAGCATGAACCAAGAGCTCGGTGAACCCAGCATCCAGAAGGTGGCCAAAGCCGGAAGGATACGGTGGGCAGGGCATGTTGCAAAAATGCCGGACAACAACCCTGCACAGTTGGTGTTCGCCACTGATCCGGTGTGCACAAGAAGGCGTGGAGCACAGAGAGCACGATGGGCGGATCAGGTGGAGCGTGATCTGGCGAGCATTGGGTGTGACCGAGGTTGGAGAGCGGCAGCCGCAAACCGAGTATTGTTGCGTACTATTGTTGATTATGTCTTATCGTAAATGAGATGTTGAACTAATAAATGTAATGTATGTAACAAAAGGGGCACCAATGAGACCCCCTTCTTCCAATCGCCTCGGTTTTGGCCGGCGCACTTCACTACCACGTCCAAGGAATCACTTGAACACTTTTCTGAACATTCACCAACTTATTACACACATTTGCACAAATGTTACGACTTCTCCCACTTCCTTACTTCCTATCTCCTACCTATTTCCTCACTTTGTCTCATACTCCTATCGTCGGGGCCCCTTTTCACGTTCCGCAACTTCGCCAGTGCTTCTCCTACGCTGCTTCAAGCTGTGCCTGGTCTTCGGGTTAAACAGCCAAACAGAACTCCTCCGTACTCCTCCAAGTCTCGCCAATTCGCGTTTAATATGGCGTCCGCGCCAGCTCGAGACGGCGTACAAAATGGCCACGTCTTCAACCCAAAGCTTGAGACGTCACTAGTTTTAGACACTAGGACTCCCACAACGACCGGGAACTATCGGACGGTGAAGTTGGCTTGGCAATATGGACGACGGTCGGGAGCTTGACCAGCTCAGGCCAAACTAAAGGCAAACACTGGGATCCTGGTGTTATAATATTATGGCCGTTAGTGATGGGGCAGTCGAGATTGGGGTTTAAATGGTTTACCTGTATGCTCCATCCGCTTCACTTGATTTTCCTTCTTCATTTCAAGACCTTAGTCGATTACTTTCCAAAAAGCTCTCTACCTCGTATTTTTTTCAATTTCAGTTTTTACGTAGTTACTACAAGCTTGCTACAGACTTAATGGCAGATAAGCGATGGCTCTTTGGGTCTTCCCTTAGTTCAGTCGGTGAAGGCGTAGCTACAAAGCAATACCATGCTGGAGGTAATCGGGTTCAATTCCCGGTCTGGTCCCTGAATTTTTCGTTAAGGAAAATTAATCGACTCCCTGGGCATAGGATATGATTGTACTTGCCACACAATCACACTAATGCAAAAATGGCACCTGACATCAACAGGTCCCAATTAATAACTGTGGAAGTGCATTTAGAGCACTAAGTTGAGAGCAAGCAATAATCTTGAAATGCTGAAAGAAGAAAGAAGAACGATGGCGGATGGATCTTCAACCGTCTGTTGAGGATTTTTTTTTCGATAGCATTTTCGCCCGATCATGGCCACCCACGCCTGATCTCCTGCGAAGTCTGGTGGCAAGTAGCAGAACTGTTGATGAGTGCCTGCTTTCTTGGTTTTAATTTAAAAGCCGATGCATTAATTCCCGAAAATCTCACTGTTCATGGACACTTAAACACTCTGCTTTTGTTTACAACAGATAGCATTCAAGATGCTGATATAATGACTACTGAAGTTCGTGTTTACTCCCTTTCTGTACTGTGAACATAAACGCACAGCTTTCGACGTTTTGTTTACCACAGAGAAAGCGAATGTAATCGAACTTTGTTGGTCACGTAACTTCAGCTTTCGACAACGTAACCTTTCAGGATATCAAAGATCTTACAAAAGTTCTTTCAATATTTTCTTAAGACTTCAAAACGGGTAGGAATTATGTTGAAGATCTTGTGTGCGTCATTCATTTAAGTCACGTATCTCTGATATTTTTTATGTTACCTGGTTGGTCAAAAATTATTTCAAATAAGAGATCCTTCTTAGTTACGAAGGCTTCTATGAAGTTCAATCAAAAGATCTTAGGACTTGTCTGAAGTTCCGTGAATTCCTTTGAAGTTTTGTAAACTTTCTGAAGTTCCGTGAACTTTTGTGAAATATCGAGGACCTTATTGATGATCCGTTTGAAGTTTTGTGGATTTATCTGAAGTAGCGTGGACATCTCTAAACTACACAGTACAAAATAATGAATTTCAACAAACTCGTAAAATTGCTTCTCGTTTAGTTTTAAGCCAAAGCAAGCGTTAACAACGTAAACTTTTGCAATCTTTCGTACAGCATACAACATTATTTGCTATCTCCCATATAATAGCCCTGATTCCAGCCTAATCTAGCTTAAATTAACTTGAAAAATCGAATTTATGCCAAATCTAGCATTACCTTAATGTGCATTTGATAACGGCAAATATTTTTTTTTTTCTATCTGTGTAACGTGAATCTTTTTATGGTTCGTGAACTTTTCTAAAGTTCTGTGATTTTTTTTCAAATTCACTCGCAAGTGACGTAAACATCTCTCATTAGTTCACTGAAGTTTCGTAAGATAATCCGTGAACTTCTCAAAGTACCGTGATTTTTTCTTAAATTGCTTGTTTTTTTTCAAATTCCCTAAACCTCTCTGAAAAATCCGGGAACGTCTCTGATGTTCTGAAGTTGAAATCCTTTGAAGATTTTTTGAAGTCTAGAGATCGTTCCTGAAGTTCCGAGGATTTCTTCCGTGTCCGAATTCCGTGAACTTTTCTATTACACCATGAACATTGTTAAGATTCCATTAACTTATTTGAAGTTCTAGAAGCCCCTCTAAAATTCCGTGATTTTTTTTAAATTATTTCATTCAGCTCCATATATCTTTAAACTTATCTGAAGTTTCCTTAATTTCTCCAAAATTTATTTCGTAAGATTCAAGTATTTCTGAAGTTTCAAGAACTTTCATTTATCTCCCAATACTTATATGAAGAACCCTGAACTTTTTGGAAGTTCCCTGAATTTTGATAGAGATTATCTTTTAATCTTATCCGATAACTTTCTTAAGTTATGGAAACTAATCTTATGTTCTGCGGACATCTCTAAAGTTCCATGATTTTCTTTGAAGTGTCGAAAACTTCTCTCAAAAACCAAAGATTTATGAACCTCTCCCGTGTTTATTTCTTAAGTTCGGAGGACTTTCCTGAAGTTCCGTTACAAAATCTGATGATCTGAGGACTTCTCTGAAGTTTCGTGAGATTCTCTGAAGTTTTAAGGAAGTTTCTGAAATCTCGAGGATTAATCTGAAATTTCGTGGACTTCTCTGAAATACCGGATTCATATACTAATTTGAAGTTCCAAGAACCCCTCTGAAGTTCCGTGGACTTTTTTGGAGTTGCGTGTAGTTATCCTAAGTTTTTTTTTTTTCTTCTGCATATTCCGTGAATTTCTCTTAAAATTATCTCGTAAGATCCAAGAACTTTTCTGAACTTATGTAGTCTTCTCTGAAGTTCAAATGACTTTGATTGAGCTCCGAAAACTTATCTGAAGATACGCGAACTTCTTCTTCTTCTTTCAGGATCTTACCCGATGAATTTTTTAAAGTTATGGGAACCAAACAAATATTCTGAAGACTTCTCGAAAGTTCCATGATTTTCTTTGAAGTGTTGAAAACTTTTCTGAAGCACCAAAGATTTCTCCAAGGTTCCGAGGACTGTTATGAAGATTCGTGAACTTCTCCCGTATTTCTTCCTTTAGTTCTGAGAACTTTTCTGAAGTTTTGTTTCATAATCTGAAGTTCTGAGGACTTCTCTAAAGTTCCGTGAGCTTTTCTGATGTTTTGAGAACGTTTCTGAAGTTCCAAGGATTAATATCAAATTTCTCTTAAATACCGTGAACTTCGTTAAGAATCCATGAACTTATTTGAGTTCCAAGATCCCCTCAGAAATTACGTGAACTTTTCTGAAGTTTCGAGAACTTATCTTCAGTTTTGTGTACTTTTATGAATATCCGCGAACTTATCTGAAGTTCCGTGAATTTTTCTAAGAGTTATCTGGTATGATCCAAGAACTACTCTGAAGTCCTGTAGTCTTCTCTGAAGTTCCGTGAGCTTCTCTGAAGTTTTTGAGAACGTTTCTGAAGTTCCAAGGATTAATCTCAAATTTCTCTTAAACACCGGAACTTCGTTAAGAATCCAAGAACATATTTGAGTTCCAAGAACCCCTCAGAAATTACGGGAACTTCTCTGAAGTTTCGAGAACTTATCTCCAGTTTTGTGTACTTTTATGAATACCCGCGAACTTATCTGCTGGAACTTATCTGGAACTTATAGTTCCGTGAATATCTCTAAAAATTATCTCTTTAGATCCAAGAACTACTCTGAAGAAGTCCTGTAGTGTTCTCTGAATTTCCTGGACTTTTGTTTTTCTCCGAAGACTTATTTGAAGATACGTGAACTTCTTTGAAGTTTCCTGAATTTCACTGATGAGGATTTTGATAACTTCTTTTAAGTTATGAAAACAAAACTTATTTTCTGAGGACTATTCTAAGGTTCCATGATTTTATCTGAAGTGTCGAAAATTGATCTGAAGTTCTAAAGACTTTTAAAAAGTTCCGAGGACTGTTATGAAAATTAGAGAACTTCTTCCGTATATCTTTTTTTAGTTCTGAGAACTTTTCTGAAGTTTCGTTACAGAATCTGAAGTCCTGAGGATTTCTCGGAAGTTCCGTGAGGTTCTCAGAAGTTTTGAAAACGTTTCTGAAGTTCCGAGGAGTAATCTGAAATTCCTTAAATTTCTCTTAAATACTGCGAATTTTGTTAAGAATCCATGAACTTATTGAAGTTCCAAGAACACTTCTGAAGTTCCTTGAACTTCCCTGAAGTTTCGAGGACTTTTCTTATTTCTTGTGTACTTTTCTGAATATCCGTGAATTTATCTGAAGTTCCGTGAATTTTTCTAAGAGTTATCTGGTATGACCCAAGAACTACTCTCAAGTCCTGTAGTCTTCTCTGAAGTTCCAAGAACTTTTATATAGCTCCGAAGATTTATCTGAAGATATGTGAACTTCCTTGAAGTTTCCTGAATTTCACTGATGATGATTCTGATGACTTCTCTAAAGTTATTGGAACTTCTTCTGAGGACTTCTCTAAAGTTCCATGATTTTCTCTGAAGTTTCGAGAATTTCTCTGAAATTCCAAAGACTTCTCAACAGTTTCTTGGACTGTTTTGAAGATTCGTGAACTTCTCCAATGTGTTTTTCTTTAGATCTGAGAACTTTTCTGAAGTTCCGATACATAATCTGAAGCTCGGAGGACTTCTTTTAAGTTTCACTTTGAAGTTTTGAGTAATAATTTGTAATTTCGAGGACTTCTCTTAAGTTTTGTGGAATTCTTAAAAATTTCTTGGAATTTTTTGAAACTTTCTGAAGTACTTGAAACATTGCTTTCTTGTAGCCATTCTGAAGTTTTTGGAAGTTTCTGAACTTTTCGGTACTTTTCTGAAGTTTTCAGAATTTTTCTGAGGTTCTCGATGCTTCTCTGAAATTCTAAAGGGTTTTCTGTAGTTTTAAGGAGTTCTCTATAATTATAGAGAGTTATAAAGGCACTTCCACAGTTAATAATGAAGAACCTTCGATGCCAAGTACCATTTTTGCATAAGAATGATTGTGTGACAAATACAATCATTGAAGTTCATTTAACTTCTCTGTAATTCAACGGACATTCCTGGTGTCATTGAAATTTCAATGAAGATATTGAGATTTGGGTGTATTTTTTTTTCTTTCTTTTTTATAGTGCCTTTCAGCCTTTGGCAGGTTCGGCACTTAGATTTGGGTGTAATTCTCGGCACTTTGCTGACATTCTATGGCCATTAGAGAAGTTCCAAGGAGGTATTTTTAGTCCCATCAACTTTTCTGAAGATCCGTGAACTTCTCTGAAGTTTTGTGATTGTTCCGCCTTGAAATTCTCTGATGTTCCAATGATTTCTTTGATAGTCCGTGAACTTTTTCTGAAGATTTGATGACTTCTCCAAAGTTCTGTGATTACTTCTGTGAAGTATCGAATTTATCTTAAGTTTTCGGTTGTTTTTGAACTTTTTGAATTTTCGGAACTTTGCTCAGGTCCTCGGATTTTTTCTGAACTACTCGGAACTTTTCTGAGGTTTTTGGGGCTTCTCGGAATTTTTAGAGAGTTATCTGCAATTGTAGAGAAATTAAAGAGAGATTTTTGAAACTACATGATTTCCTTGAAACTTTGATTTTTTTACATATGTTCTCAAAACATCACTGAAGTTTTTTGGAATTTGCTGAAATTTTCTGGTATTAGCGTCAGCTCATCGAGTTTCATTTAAGTTCTCGGGACTTTCCTGAAGTTATTTTAACATCACTGAATAAAGTGGAACTTTCTTGTAATTCTAAGAACTTTCCTGATATAATATGGACTTTTCAGAAGTTTTTTGAGCTGCACTTAAATTCTTGGGACTTCTTTTTTGAAAATCTTGGGACTTAGTTAGAACTTCAACTGATGATCTAGGGACATCAATGAAGTTCCTTGGATTTATCTGAAATGCTTTAAACTTTTCTGAAGTTCCCAAGGCTTTCCTGAATTTCAATGAATCTCCTTGAAATTATCCAGACATTTCTGAAAATTTGCTGAATTCAATAATGTTCTCATGGCATTCCTGAAGTTTTCGCGAAATTTCTTTGAAGTTCTTGAAACTTTTTCTCATATTCTATAGACATATCTGAAGTTTTGAGTTTTTTTAATCTTTTCTAGATTTTTTTCTGCAATGTTTGGGACTATTAGGTCTTAATCTTTTCTTAATTTCTCGAAAATTTCCTGAAGCTCTCTAGACTTCGTTGAAACTTTCTAGATTTTTTTAAGCTTCACATAACTTCTCTGGACTTTTGTGAAGTATTCTGCCTTCGATGAGGCTCTCTGGACTTTTCTGAAGATCTCGATATTTCAAACAAATTTTCGGAACTTCACCGAATGTCTCTAAAGTTTTTCGGACTCCATTGAAGTTATCGGAACTGCCTTGAAATTTTTAGGACTTCGTTGATTTTCTCAATTTTATCTGAAACTATCGAACTTTCCTAAAATTCTAATAATGCTGTAATTTTGGGAGCTTATCGTTGGATTTAGTAATATTTCTGACATCTTAAGAGAACTTGAGAAAAGTGAGGAAACCTTTTAACCTTTTAGAGAATCTAAAGAGCTACGCAGTGAAGTTACAAGAATTACATGTATGTTTCAATATCTTCAGTTTAATTCAATTTAATCATGATCGAGTTGAAGGTCGAGACTTCCTAGTCCCTAGAATATGAGATAATATAATGGAAACTCCGAATTCTTCAGTGAAGTTCTAAGAATTTCGGAGAAGTCATAATAAAGGTCTTCGAAATCTTCAGTGGTGTTCCAGAAACATTAGGCAAGACTTTATAACTTACAGCTACAAACAGCTAGTCGAAACAGTGTCAGGAAATGTCCCATTGCACAAGATACAATGCAAAACATTGATTGCGATCATCATATTCAGCAGGCAATCAAAATCAATAGTTGTTATCCACACGATGTTTCGGAAAAGCTTTGGATGGTCGCATCATAGCTCGTTTAGCAGTTTAACTTAGCATCCATCACTTCGGAAGATTTTTGCTGATTCGTCTTCTTCCAACAGCAGTAGTGCAGTAGTGATCTCGAGATAATCTTCATACTTTTTTCACAAAAACTTCTCAACCTAATTAAACACTGCCATACAAAAGTAGCGATCAAATGACAAACAAACAACCAAATATACACACTTAGAAATTATGAATTTTACACGAGACATAATTCATGTTTGTAAATAGTCCGGGAACGTAAAGTCGGAGAATGTAAAGAAAGATTTCGTGTAAAATTATGTCTCCTGAAACTGAAACATACGCAATTCGACAAAAGATGTGTTCGGTTGAATTTATTTTCTCATCTCTTTCAACACCTTCTTATGCGCTAAAGGACGCTTGCATGTGTCGGTCTCGAGGACAGAAATTTACACGAGATTTTGGTAGTGTGTATATATGCAATCATTTGCAAACAGTGTAATAAGTCATCAAATATATTTGATGAACGATAATCATAGTCGATTTCCATATTTGGCCAACCGATTTCTAGTAAAATATTTACCAAAATGTGATAGTGTGGACAAACAACATTGCAAACAACAGTATTTGGCAAAAAATAACGGCACAAATATTTGGTGTATTGTCAACCAGTGTGATATTTGCTTAACTGACATTTCACTTACCTTTCGACACGAACACATATATACTGGCGGGCTCGGTGTTGCTCGCCGAGCAGGTGTAATTCCCGGAATCGTTGATCTGAGGCTCCCGGATGATAAGCCGGCTCTGCGTTCGTGGGCCGGGCACCGTTTCGATCGAGATGTCCCGCCGGGAGTCATCGTAGTTGATCATTCGATCGTTTCGCTGCCAGTACACGTACTGGGGCGGTTGTGGACTCTGCGAAAAAACCAAAATCATTGTATGATTAATTTTAAAATCAACTGTAAATTTGTTTGATAGAATCTGAGTTCGCTGCAAGCGGCAGACAGCAGTTTTTGCAGCCGTATCAGCACCCAGCAACAATGTGAGCGTTTCTCCTAGTCGAAGAGTGAACTGAACTGAAACTTTGTAATTTTATTAAACTCTTTCAATTTCAACTTTTCAAATTAACTCGCATCGGGGTGGAAAGTTTCGGTCGAAAAAAAAAACTGAATGTTTAAACTATGTTATGCCGGGAGCAGACAACTAGAGCTATGATCGAAAATTTGTAAGTGAAATATTGCAATTTCGCTTGGTAGTTAGTTGATTTGCCCGACAAAAAACAACAACCGAGCAGAAGTATTTAGTAGCTTGTGAGTATCTTTGTTCCTAATTTACTTCAGCAAATTTGCTCTGGACGGAGCCAAGGAAGCGAAACCGTTTCAACAAAAAAAAAAAGAGAAGAAGCAAATTGCTCGTCATCCCCACTGCTCTACCAAGGGTCCACGGCTCGTGTCCACGTTTACAGCACACTGAAGCACACGCTTTCAATTTTCTCGTACAAACAAGGTTCCGCCATCGGCCGGCCGGGACCATTCTTGTTCTTCGGAGAAATGCGTCGCTGTGAGTTCACTGTTTCGCTTCAATAAACACACTTTCAGATTTAAACACAGGCGTTCTTGGAATCGGAGCGAAGGATGCCTGGTTTGTCTTGATTGCGTTCATCTTCCTGGGATTGACTGGTTGGAGAGCATTATTGTAGGGCATCAATAATTAATTAATCAGTTCCCCCCATTACTTATGGAAAGGTGAAAAAGGACGTTCGTGTGCTGTTGGTAGAACAATTTGAATATTTTTTAAATTGTATTTTCCTGGTAACCTTTAGTGTTCATTCCCAGGTACATTACTGGAGGATGATTTTTAATTTAAAAATATATTAATTGGGTGATTACGGCTCTTCTTAACGAATATACTCTCTGCATTTTTACTTTGCCTATAGACACATGACTAGTCATTACGAAATATTGTTTTAGACAAATGTTTTAGACCACGAATGGCCTGTCAAGGTGGCGCATTCGTTCCTGCCTTGACCTACTCCGCATGGGGATGCTTGACAAAAGATTGTGTGCTTGTTTCAAAATACTACCTCACAATGCCCTCCGCTCAATTTCAAACTACTTCTATTCAATTTTCACAGCCTGCCGTGCGCTAACGGAACTAGGGTATGTGTCCCTTAACTCAGCCTATTTTGCAACCAGCGATCACATTCTTCATTATAACTCATAAAGTTTTTAAGCTGTAAGCGAGATTCATCTAGTTATACACTTGCAAAGATATGTTTGATAAGTCATTTTGTAGCATGTATCATAAAAAGTTACACAACTATTTTTATAATGCCATAAATTTTCGAGGGATGTGGTCTATTGGCACCAAATTGGGTCTATTCGTGGATGCAACTTCGTCCCATTCGATGGATTTGTTACTAAATGCCGTCTTTGTACGTTTTATTTTTCTAATTTTATGAATAAAGGCATTGTAAGCTGTACTGGATGTACTTAATACAACATTTCATAACACAATCTAAAGTAAAACTGCCTCGAAACACTTAAATGATGTTCATATAGGATTTATCAGCCATTCAATAATGAAAGCATTATAATTCACTATACAATGATTTTGTCACTTCGATTTGTGTTTAGATGAGCCACTCGAATATAAACAAGCGCAAGTTCATGCATTTCCACCGCAAGTTCAATTTTACCAATAACAACCATTTTACTACGTTATTGATACAATAGGCCAGATTTGGGAACATACAAAAAAATATGTACCCAACATTGGGTCTACG
The DNA here is from genome assembly GCA_034211315.2 of Aedes japonicus. NCBI lineage: Eukaryota > Metazoa > Arthropoda > Insecta > Diptera > Culicidae > Aedes > Aedes japonicus. Next base: position 418,593 of record JASCZW010000842.1, on the reverse strand, counting down.
ATTTTCTTGTAAAATCATTGTTATTTTAGCTATGTAAACAGTTAGTTTGTAACGTGTAACTATTTTCTGCACATCCAGACTGCATTACTTGCTTTGTCGATTCAATTAAACCAAATTTAGATCACTTGAAATCGTGTAGATCATCTGTTCAGCATAACCAGTGAAATCATAATTCCCCAAAACTTCAAGAAACCGAAAATTACGCGGGAGTGAACAACTATAAGATGATTAATATTGTTTAAATTGCTTCGGATTACATCTATCATGCTAATAGCAACATTATTTTGTTGATTATTGCAAAATTAATGACACATTTGGTACAAAGGCCGAATGAAGGAGCTAGGCTAACATTACATCCCCTTACCCTATCAATATTTTCTCTTAACAACTTTGTTCTAGCAAAAAAATGCTGTCTACTCCTAGAGCCTCATGGTGATGAGAAATTATTTCCTTCTCAAACAACATCATCAACAGTTTATTTGTTCAGAATTACTACCTGCGAGTCAATCAATATTACACTTAAAAAAAGAGTCAATCAATATACACTTGAAAGAAAGTCAGCCTTTAATTTGAAAAATAGCAAATCAAATCGGGTTATGTTGTTAAGACAAAAAGGTAAAGCCTTCTGAAAATTAAATAGAACTAGGGCGTTAAAATTTTTTCACTGAATGAATTCCGATAAAATATTTTTGTTTGCTAATGTGTGTAATTTCAGCAAAAAAAACGAAGCTTTGTGATTTTAGGTTAACCCTTGGAACGGTAGTTTCTACTAGGTTTTCTGTCTGTGTAGAAGCATTTCATAGAAAAAAAACATTTATCTTCATTTCTCTTCCATAAACTTAGATTAACTTCTTGTGCATAGTTTAGCACTGAGTGTAACTCAAGCATCCCCCATTCTTGACTAAGAAGGGGTTCAAACTTCTATCAGAACACGCTGCCTACCCAAGAAATACATATTTTGTGTTTTAGTTACATTGATAATTGTCATGATCGGTTCAAATTGCTGTTTCTATTCTTTGAGAGAGCCCCCCCCCCCCCCTTTTTATAGAGTGGGATATAGTAAAGGGGTCTAAAACCACCTAAAAAAATACTGCCTCATAAATTTCCCTCGTGCCAAATTGGGTTCCATTTTCATGATAAGTTCTCGAGTTATGCAGATATTTGTGTTTTATTTGTATCGTAGCCTTGCTTTCATACGGGGGAGGAGTCTCGATCCATCATGAGGGTTTTTTCCGGTGCCAAAAACCACTGCATACACATTTTCATAACAGTAGGGATAATGTTCCTGTTTGGTTTAAATTTGTGTTTCATTTGTATGGAAGCCTCCATTTGCAAAGAAGGAAAGAATTTCAAACCACCGTAGAAACATTTTTTGCCTTCCAAAATTTCCACAAGCCAAATTTGGTTCGATTTGCTTGATTAGTTCTCCAGTCCGGCAAAACAAATTTTTATTTGTATGAGAGCTATCGATTCCTTATAGGGGAGATGTCTTGCACCACCATAGAAACAATCCTTGTCGCTAAAAACTCCGATATGCCAAATTTGGTTCCATTCCATATGCAGAAACCTCTGTTTCATTTGCATGTGAGCCCTCTCTTCTAGATGGGGGAGGGATCCCAAACTATCATAAGATCCTTTCCTGGCCCCAAAAACCCCTGCATACAAATTTAAATGGTATGATTGAAATTTGTGTTACATTTGTATGGGAGCCCCCTTTCCAGAAAGAAAAGGGCTCTCAAACCACCATGAAAATATTTCTCGCCTTCAAAAACTCGCCCATGCCAAATTTGATTCCATTTGCTTGATAAGTTCTCGAGTTATGCAAAACAATCTGTTTCATTTGTATGAGAGCTCTTCCTGATAAGGGAGGGGTCTCTTATCACCACAGAAACATTTTTTACCTCCGAGTCTCGAACTATCTTAAGACCTTTTCCCGGACCCAAAAACCCCTGCATACAAATTTGCATAGCAGTAGGGATAGTTCTCATGTTTGGTTGAAATTTGTGTTTCATTTGTATGAGAGCCCCACTTTTCAGAGAGACGAGGGGTCTCCAATAACCATAAAAATATTTTTTGCCATCAAAAACTCGCCCACGCCAAATTTGGTTCCATTTGCTTAATTAGCTCTCGACTTATGTAGAAATTTGTATGGGAGTCCCCCTCCTCCTCACGTCCAGAGGGCGAAGAAGTCCCAAACCACCATAAAAACATTTCTTTCTTTCAAAAACTTCCACATGCCAAATTTGCTTCCATTTGCTTGATAAGTTCTCGAGTTATGCAGAAATGTGTTCTTCATTTATATGGGAGCCCGCCTCTTCCAAAGAGAGGAGATGTCTCAATTCACCATAGAAACATTTTTGTCCTTAAAAAACCTCCACCTGCTAAGTTTGGTTCCATTTGCTTAACTATTTTTAAACTTATGCAGAAATTTATGTTTCATTTGTATGGATGCCCCCATCCCCCTTTTCTTTCAGAGGATGGAGGAGTTTTAAACCACCATTGAAACATTTCCCGCTTTCATGTGCTGGGGTTCTATTTGCTTGATTAGTTTTCGAGTTATGCAGAAGTTTGTGTTTCATTTGTATGAGAGCCCCCCCTTTTGAAGAAAGGAGGGGTCTCAAATCACCATAGAAACATTTTTTGCCTCCAGAAAACTCTGCCTGTCAAATTTGGCTTCATTTGCTTGATCAAGTTGTGCAGAAATTTGTGTTTTATTCGTATGAGAGCCCTCCTTTTCTTAGTGGGTAGGGGTCTCACACTACCATTACAATATTTCTTGCTTTCAAAAACTTCCACATCCATCTGCTTGATTGGTTCTCGAGTTATGCCGAAATTTGTGTTTCATTTGTATGGGAGGCCCCCTTCGCAGAGATGGGAGAGGTCTCTTACTATTTTAAGAACCTTTCCCGGCCCCAAGAACCCCTGCATACAAATTATCACGCCGATCGGTGTAGAAGTCTCCGAGTCTATAAGGTTCAGACAGGCATATATGTTAATTTTTTTATATATATTCATTGCTAATACAGTGAAATGGGAGGTACCAGCAGGGCACCCGATTGAAGCGCTCTTAATGAGGAGTGTGGCAAGGTCAACTTCCCATTGCTAACAGTTTGTGAATAGAGGGCGGTCTCTTCTCCCTGCCCATCCTCATGCAAGATAGCTCACTTTTTCACTCACTGTTCAATCTTATTGTTGGAAGGAGAGTCTTTATATCCTTGTGAGACGTATAACTGATGTTACCTATCGATCCACCCAACCCGGTTTTGGCCCTTCATACAATAGCATGATGAGGATAATCAGTGGTCAAGTCTAATAAAGAGAAAAGCCCATTGCTGTCGGACTTAGTTTCCGTGCTACAATGGTTGGTAGCCTATATCATTCATTTTGAAAAGTTCATCGCGATTCAATTTGTTTAAAAAAAAGTTATACTTGATGGAAGCTGCGACCCAAACCAATCTGGAAGTTGTTAAAGTTGGCTATATCGACCGCGTGCAGGGTTCTCAAACATTTCCGTGAGCGGCATACTATCGATAGGATCATAGTAAGCGTCGTAGTATAACCAAGGATCGGAAGTTGCATTTGAAGGTGTTGCGAACGATTATGGCAGACCCAGGGCTTTCGAATTATGTTCCAAAGCACCGTCTTGAAAACTCGTCTGCCAAAGGGTTTTTGGGTCAAGAAGCTTTTGGAGAATGTTTTGGGTCAAGAAGCAACTAAACAGAGATCTGAAGCGGAATGAAGTGGCTAAAAACGTGTCCGGAAGTTGTTTTAGTGAATTTAATAAAACTCAAAACATGTCCGGAAGTTGTACATTGAGGTTGTTACGAAGCACTAAATCTAAAACCATCAGTTTTAGACATATGATGTCTTCGGAAAAAATTATCTTAAAAATAAGATTTATCTCTTAGTTTAGAAAGTGACAAGAGTGGTCCTTTAATGGTAATGATAAAAATTCTAGCTGTTTATCTTATGATTGAGAGGTTTTTTTGCTCCCACTAAATTGTAGATAGTTAAATTTATTGAAATTTTGCTGAAAAAAACGTAATTTCATCTCATCTACGTCTAGTTTAATAATAGTTTTTCTAACTTTCCTTAGGGTGTCACTTAAACCAGCAGTTTTTTTGCTCGAACTTTTTTATTTCCATTTTTTATTTGAAAACTTTGTTTGGATTACTTCCAGGGCATAAAATGACGAACATTTTGAAGAGTTGCTAGTTGTTGTAGAAAATTTTTTGTAGAGGTTGAAGCGTTAAAAAAAGTTAGTTTTTTTTCAGGACATCTTACTTTCTTATTTGCTAATACTTGCAAACAAGGAATCCGTGAACTAAAAGTACAAACTTTCATCAGTAAGATCTATGCAAAATCGTTTTAACCTTCTGGAGTAAAACTCACATTGAATTTGGCATAAATTTTGATCAGTAGCATCAAAAATAATCATCAAAGAGCGTAACAACGTGAGTTTTTCATGTCAATGTTTGAATTTTCATATCTACCCATCTTCATTTATTTATTACCACTTATATCATAGACAAACAGACATAACACACTCAAATTATTATGTTTTGTATTCTCCGTGGGTGGAGTAACGATTATGATGTAGAAGAAGATGTTCACCTGTTGAGGTGGCGGATTCGTCCGTATCTCGACCTACCCTACACCAGTGGGATGTTAGGCAAAGGTTACATCCTTGGCTCGAGTACTACTTTAACCATGCCCTTTCACTGAATTGTTAATACTTCTATTTTATTTCCAACACTTTCTTTTCATAACTTTCATTCTAGCAAACCTTACTGTCCACTATAGGTGCCTGATGGTGGTGAGCGAACATCTCCTTCTACATCAGACATAACTCATTGAACGTTTAGCACTACAAATCATCGTCACTTACACACCTGCACCATTTGTTGAGCACACTGTAATGGGTGATAAAGTTGAACAGATGGCGGTAGTATGCTAACATAAATAACACAGTTTGAGCAAACAAACTGTTGGTTTGAGTAACATCTTAAGTAAAGTTAGAAAAACTGTAATTAAACGATACGTATATGAGAGAGAAAAAAAGTTTTTTCGGCAAAGTTTCACTGAATTAAATTATCTATAATTTTGTAGAAGCCAAAGGAACACCCTAGTTGCCATCTAAACCAGATGATGGATCTTATTTTTAAGATTAAATCTTTCGAAGGCATTATATGTCTATAATTAATAGTTTTCGAATTATCGAATTTTGTCGCGAAATTTGAACATTCATACCATAGTGCAAAGTACGAAGAGCATCCCCGTAGCAGCTTCTTTGACTAGAGGTGGGGTCCTTAGTAAGTTGAAATTCATTTTTACCAATAAATTCGTAAGTAAGTTTTTCATCTGGCATGGTGTTTGCAGCTGCGGACAATAAACTAGATTTTTGTTACATATGGGTCATTCCACATCAAGTGCCCGGAGAAATGCATCGACCCTCTTTGATTCGAACCAAAATTGGCTGATATACTTGTTCTAAGCTATTAATCAAAAATCTAAAGTTTTAGACCAATCGATGCACCCCTCGGCCCATGGGTTCCCCCATTTTTTTGAGATTTTTGAAAAGTTTATATTTTGTTTATTGAATATCTCAATAAATAAAAGAGCTTCAAACAATATTAGATACTTTTCCGAATGCAAATTAAATTTGATTTCAAATAAATATTTTTTATATTTTTAAAGTGTTGCCAACATTTTCATTTTGTGGTTGAAATATTAAATAGCGTTTTTCTCAAAATGCCCCCACTTTTTTCAATTTTTAGGGCTGCAATGTGTTCAACGAACATTTTTACATAAGAAACACTTATCGAGAAAAAATAATTTGCTCCGTCATGGAGATAGTTCATTTGGGATAAATATGAACATATTAGAATTTAATAATAAAGGGTATACCGTCTAAAATTCACACACACTCGAATTGCTCTAACTTTTGATCCGATGGGTAAAATTTATTGAAATTTTAATGTGTATTTTTTACACTCTGTGAGTTAATTTAAACAGGTAGGCGAAAGTTTTCAAAACGCCGACGAAATAACTGTGCGTGTGCGAAGCAGTTTTGCACGAGTACTTTGAGAATAAGGATCTGTCGCATCGTGCCAACGGAACATAAGTTAAAAATCGGGAATGCCACGGTGGCCGGTATTGTTCAACGGTTTAAAGAACGTCTGACTGTTGATCGGAAGCGAAGATCCGGAAAAAAGGTGAGTGTCTCCAAAGTCTTCAGTGTCTTTAGTGTCGTGTACTTATACTCGACTATGAGTATTATCCATTAGTACACGACAAGTTTGCACATTTTAGACGAAATACGCGAATCTGTCAAGATAAGCAATAAGGGTAGTTGGAATTTAATTGAATTTACTAATCTTTTTTCTTATTCTTTAGTTACATATATTTTTTCTTTCTAATCCTTTTCATGTTCAGTATGCCTAGGTTCTAGGCATTAAACTTGTATGTTAATTTTTATTTTTCACAGATAGAAGATGTAGAACAAATTTGCCCATGACAAGGTACACTTTTATTCAGCATGTAATTTTATACACCCATTTTTACTTTTGGGGTATGCCTCAATATGTTAAAGCACCCAATAGACAAAGCTGCCACTTCAGCGGAAAACTACTGCAGTGGTATCGAGAGATCGGGGTGGATTTTTTCGAAAAGCACATTAAGACACCCAACTGACGGGCAATTGTCAAACAAAAGTTGAAAAAAAGTGGAAATGTGACTCGGGATACAACAGAGTTAAAGAAATGGTGAAACAAAATGGCTGCTCATAAGAAACATTGAGTTTTGTGTGTTATCCAATGCACATAAAGGGAATTCTAGATTTGGCAGAAAATACTGGGCTATTTCATGTAAATTTAAGCTAGATAACGCCTGAATCTAGCCTGTTGTAAAGAAGATTGCAAACATTGTTGTAAGGTGCATGAAAGATTGCAAACAATTTCGTTGTTTACGCCTCTTCTGGTTTGGAACTGAACGAGAGGAAATTTTATGCGCTTGTTAAAATTCATTTTTTTTATATGCAGATTATCCTTTAAGGTTAGTTGAACGTCCAACCTACAGTTGAAAACAATTTTTTTTTTCGATGTTTCAGTAGCGTGAAATTTACAATCCGCAACCGAATTCACCCATTTTGAAAGGCCACAGAATCATAAAAAGTGCAATTTCCCCTGAAATTCACCAAAAGAACGGACCTCCATTTCATTCGGGTCCACTGATGTGCAAAAAGCAATTATTTCCGTTACTTTCTCAAGTGCCTCCTCTCCTTATATGTAAGACCTATTTTCCGGTTCCAAACGCATTGCAGTCCACGCTCGAAGGAAGAAAAAACGCATTATAAGTGTTTTGGCCAGCTAAAACGAAGGAACAACAAACAGAAACAGCAACTGCTGTGGGAATGACCCTTACAATGTGTTGTTCAAACCTTTTTTTTTTGGAACATATTTGGTGTACTGCTTATAGATCGTTTCTTCGTAGGATGGGTGCAAAAGACATCCTCCCAATGGTTGTGAAAAGCCTTATTTTTTTCCCTCTTTTGCTGTTTAATGGTCATACCAAAATACATGCTGGCACACATGGCGTCATGCTAGTGCAAATTGTCATGAACTTGTCCTTTTTTCAATTATTTCTCTTTCTATATTCCACATTCCTAGAGGACAATTTCAAGCATTCCTCTGTTTCCAGAGAGCGAGTAAAAGTTAAGCTGATACATTAACTTTTACCCATTCAACAGCTCCATAAGCTCATGAATCAACTGAACAGATCCTTCCATTTGTCCAAAATCACCCAACCTGCCAATGCGTTTTCCACGTCGATAAGCCCTCCACCCGCCAAAGGAAATCAAAGCAACATAAATCGCTATTTAATACTCCACCTCCCGGACCGTGTCCCCTCCTCCCGTTCCGAAATCGATCCAACAGAGTACCGAAATAGCCATGTGATAACCCAAACTGACGATTTGCCAAACAATGAACGACGACAGCCATCCAAACAACCATCGCATGGGAATCTTTGACGTCAACCATCGGTGAAGTCAGAGAAGGGCTCTAATTCCAGCAACTCTCTTGCCTGTCCACAACGACGTCCATGGCTCATGCCGGCGAAGAAGCCAATGCCGATGTTGACTAGGACGAGATTTAGAAATTCTCCGGAGGGCTGCGGAATCACTTAGTGAGTGCGTGTCGCAACCTGCCCGATCGAAATCGATCGAAAGGTCAGTAACACGGGTGACACTTGAGCGGTCCAGATACGAAACAAAGTTATCATCAAGACGACGACAAAGACGACGACGACGACGACGACGACGATGGAAACAGTCTGAGGACACAAGTTTTCCACTTTGGCCGTCGTCGCCGCCGTCTCTCAGCTCTGTCACACTAATTAACGTTTGATGAGGTGCTTCTGCAGCCATTTTTCCAACCCAGATCCAGTTTTCTTTTGTGCCAGAGCATACGTTCCCTCCAACCAGTAGTCGTCTGCTAGTCGAGCTACTAATTGGCCCTCGGCAAACTTGGAGTGACGACATTGATCCTTCTCCGATGGTATTAATTTCAGCGAGCGGTTTTCTCCTTAGCCGGGCAGGACAATCGAGGCGGAGGCTTCACTTTGATAAACCCTTTCAGCAATGGTACTTGTTTGATGGGGAGTCTTTAATTGATTCTTTTGAGGAATTGATTTATTCGGTACATAATTTATTCGTCTGCGGTCTTGTCTTGATGGGGAGATCTGTCTATAATTTACGCGTAAATTAGCTCCTTGTGATAATAGCGGTTCGCTAGCAGGCAAGCCTGTAGTAATTTTATATTTTTTATTACTCTACTAAAACATTAACTAAACGAGACTACTTCCAATTCTTTCTACAATTGGTCTGTTTACTTTTGATTTTCAATCGTCAGTCGTCACGGCAGACTCTCGTGTGATTATCGTGTTTTTTTATCTGCAACTTCGCTCCCACACACTTACGATTGGCATTTCGAGGAACCGCCATTGATAACTGTTGATACTCATTCCGATAATCCGTCTGAATCATTCAATAGCGTCACCGAAGTAATTGAAAATCAATAAACTTGAGAACCCATCCACTCTACTGCATTACTAACACCAAATGAAAGTCGTTCATTCATGTCTTCAGTCCGGTATAAAAGCATGATAGTAGGCCAAGCTTATCGCAATAGTTTACAGACTGTTTTCCAATAGTGTTCCACCCTTGGTGCATCGACCAAACAAGAAAATGAAAGGTATCTTCTCAACTTCAGTAAGTTCGCAATTATTTAACTAATTCAAATTCAATTCTTTTACAGCTGAATTGTGTCTCCTTGTCCTGCTAAATGTTGCGATCTACAATGCCTTCGCAACAATCACTTGTTCTTCGGGGAACGGCGCAGAAGATGTTGTATACCACCCTCACCCTTCTGATTGCAACAAATTCTTGACCTGTCATTCGGGTGCATTGATTGAACATCAGTGTCCAGCGGGAACCCACTGGAATGATGGCATAAAAACTTGCGACTTTCCGGAAAATGTCAACTGTGGACTGAAACAACCAGCTTCATCGACCGTTGCTGAGAAGTGTCCCGAAGAATACGATCCAAACACCGATGTATTCCTTCCCCACGTCGATTGCTCCAAGTTTTACATCTGCACCCAAGACGGTGCTGTACAGCAGAACTGTCCTGCCGGACTACACTGGAACCAGAAGGCAAACGTTTGCGATTGGCCTCAGAACGCTGACTGCGCCGCTGGCACTGACAGTCCTCAAACGACAACAACGGAACAACAATCGACTACGACCCCTTCGAGTGAAGCTTCTACAACCAAATCTGCTCCGGTTGGAAAATGCCCCGAACTGTACGATCCCAACGATGAAGTTTTTCTTCCGCATGCGGATTGCACCAAGTACTATCTCTGCACCTGGAATGGCCTACCGGTGGAGCAGAGTTGCCCACCCGGTCTGGATTGGAACGCGAATGCCAATCGGTGCGATTGGCCAGCACAGGCCGGATGTCGTGCTGTCTATCTTGTTGCGAGTGGAAGCGAGTTGACACCCCTAAGGTGGGAAGAATTTCTAAGCTCGATGCGTCGTCGACTTCAATGAGCGGATGAGTCATTTCCGAGTGTTCGAGTGGAGGGGTTTTGTGATTATGGTTACATATTGTTAGTGTTGAATGAGATATGACAATGGAGAATGTGAGTGCAATAAAATAGTGATTTTATTTTAAATTATTGATCTGTTGATGGTGGTAATGGAAGTCTAGACGTATGGTAATGGTTGTTTAAATTTTGAGTTATAGATGAATTTTCACAGATTTTAATTAAGAGCTTTCTTCACTAATCGTTGCACGAATTTGTACATGACTCCCTAAGAATTTATGAAAATTAGATATAATAATAGATCTTTTAGATCGGCTCAAGAGTCGAACCCTAAACTTAAGGTTTTTATTTGAACTTATAGTGAACCTCTTGAAAGACTTCCCTCATGATGAGCAAGTGAAGTAGGCTTAGATAGTTCCTGTTCATTCAATAGTGATAACGTCTTTCTTGGTAAATACACTGTAACGAAGTTACAATAATCTCCATGAAACAACTTTAAAATCATTACAGTTAGATATAACATTGCTTAAAATAAATATAGAGCATATCAAAATTTCATTATATTTAAAGTAATTTTCGAAACAGAGGGTAATCTTCTGAAGATATTGCGGTCCACGCATTCTTTTTTATTTTTAAACCAATCGGACTTTTCATCGCTGTGTAGGTGCGCACCACGTGCATTTTGTGTACTGGTATTGGTGTCAGCTTTGGCCTCATATATAGGCCAACCGACACGCACGAACTCGACTTGCTATCATTTGTTGTTTATTTATCGCGTACGATGAAGGAGTAAACTATCCGTCGGTACCGGGAGACGGGCTCGGCTAAGGACCGTGTGAGATCCGGGCGGCCACGTTCGGCAAGGACGCCAAAAGCCATCAAGGTAGTGAGGGAGTGGGTTCGTCGAAAAATGAATCGCTCGATCCGGAAGACCGCTACTGACCTTGATGTGTCAATCAGGACTGTCGACACCATCATGACGTAGGACCTGGGCTACGAACCGTACAAGAAACGCAAGGTTTACGGAGTAACGGAAGCTACAACTAAGAAGAGGGTTAACAAAGCCAAACTGATACTTTCGCGTCACGCACGTCAGGAGTTCGTGTTTTCTGATGCGAATCTCTTTGTCTTGCAACAGCCGCACAATGTCCATCGACGCTGACGTAGGCCAACCTCCCCTCGTTCCACAAAAACATCCCGTAGTTCCAAAGTGCCACGTCGGTGACACGGCGCTTGAAATATATGCTATAGTTTACTATGATGTAGCCGTTATAGATAACTCTTTCATAGTTCTATGAGATTAGAGAAACAGGTTTGCGAAATTATGAACTATGAAGTAAAAGTAGCTATATAATAGAAAATTCACTTAATTTCTCGGTGTACACACAATTGATTCCGCGTCTTGAAAGCTCGGGAATTTAGGCTAATCTGCTGAAGGAACTGGGTTATCAAGATTCAGATTACTAGTTCAGTGAAACTCTTCAGAGAAGTTCAGGGGAGTTGTGCAGAGAAGTACGAAAAATTTCTGCAGAAAAGTTCAGGAAAGTTCTTCAGAGAACTCCAGATAACTCCACAGAGAAGTTCGGAAAATTGCTTCAGAGGATTTCAGGACAGTAATTTCAGGGAAGTTCTACCGAGGAATTTCAGGGAAGTTCTTCAGATTAACTACAGGAATGTCCTTGAGAGGAACTTTAGGAAAGTTCTTCACAGTAATTCAGGAAAGTTCTTTATAGATATTCAAGGAAGCTCTTCAGAAGATCTTCAGGAAAGTTCTTCACAGAAATTCTAGTGAATTCTTTATAGAAGTTCAGGGAAGTTCTTTAGAGACATTTGGAGATATTTTTCAGAGAACTATAAAATGAGAAGATAGATTAATAATTTCTATTCAATTCAAACTACCTGTATTGCTGATACGCGTATTTCGTCTACAATGTGCAGACTTCTTCAGTGTCGTGTACTAATACTCGACTATAAGTTCACAACACTGAAGAAGTCTGCGCATTGTAGACGAAATACGCATATCTGTCAAGATAAGCAAAAAAGGAATTAAACAGAAATTATTAATCTTTCCTCTCATTTTCTAACTACAGGTATTCCGCTAGACAGCTCATACTCTCCAGGATTCATCTTCGGGAAGTCCTTCAGAAAATGTCGGTGAAGTTCTGCAGAGACCGTTCGGGAAGTTCTACAGAGAACTTCGGGGAAGTTCTTCTGAGATCTTTGGGGAAGTTCCTCAGAAAACTTTTTGGAAGAACTTCAGAAAAGTTCAGTGAAGTTCTTCTGAAAGGTTCTCATAGAAGTCTTCATAGAATTTTAGGGAAATCAGTTCAATTCATTGCTTTGAGATTTCAAATTATATGTTTAAAATTCTTTTATTATTTAGAAGAAGAGTGGTTGCAATTTCACGTGATTTTGAAGAATGTGGTAATGTTTCAATTATGTAGGAGCGTTAGACTGAAAGCGCGTTAGTATGAAAGCCCTTGCAAAGAGTGTGAGTGATCATTTCAATTAAAAAAAAACAGTTCAGCATCATTCTTATGGCTATGGTAATTTACGTCTGTCAACATAGTGGCAAAAGGAACGATCAGTGATGGTGGGGTATTTGCCGATTGCTGTTGGGGAATCTGATGCAGGATCTTTGGCTCCTGAGATGCCTGTTTCGGCTCCGATGGTGAGCATGTTGTGTGGCTTATCGGACACTAGGACGATCAGTTGCTCTTGAGCCATTCTGAACAATATTTCCTCTTCTAGGTTGTCTAGATAACCAATAAGCAGTTCCAAAGCATCTTTACGGCAGCTTATCAAGCAGTTAAGTTACTTTAAATACCACTGTTGGCCCAATACATGGATGCTTTAGTGCAGTGCTATAATAATGCTTCATCAATGCAACTTTGCATTCGAAATGCTTATAACTTGCTACAATCATGTGAATAGCATCCAATTTTACAACAGATAGCATTTAAGATGCTGATATAATGCTAATATAATGTTTGCATTATCTGAAACGCAAATTTAGGGTTCATTTACTGCATATGCTAATGCTTATTGGTTCCCTGGGTGGACAGTAATGTTTTGCTAGAATGATAGATATCGAGAAAGAACGAGAAAGTGTTGATAGTTCCGTCAGTGTACGGCAGGTTGTGAAATTTGAAATAGAAGTATTGAAAATTGCGTGAAAGCCTTAGATATAGCAGTACTCAAACCAAGCACGTATTCCTTTGCCTTACATTCCACTGCGCGGTAGGTGCTAGCTGCTCAAATTTGTTATTCAAGTACCTTAAAGCCATCGAATATTTGCTATATAAGGCAGTCTTCATCCTATATTCCAGCAACAAGTTGGTCGATTTACCCAGAATAGTGACCCGATTTTTTCGTTTTCTAAGTTCCGTGGGTTGGGATACGATTTTGACGCACTTCGAGAAAAGCGTCATCATATCATATGATGACTTTTTACGCTTGAAATTGCGCTTTACTGGCTTTGGTTTCTATCCACTCGGTTCTTCAAGTTTCAAAACATTGTACGTTGGAGTCAGGGATCAAAATCATAGGTTGATCATCGGAATGGGTAGAATCGTAATCTGACTCTCAACGTTATCATCTTGAAAATACTTAGTACTTAGGTAGGTATCGAAATCTACTGGTCTAGACTTTCTTTGGATTTTCATCTTCACCTTCTTTCAAAGTTTGCCAAGAAATACATGATTTGGCAAGCGATCTGCTGATGTGGCAAACGGAGTGCGCCGTTCGTGACTACCGGGGCTGTAAACGGGAAGATCTATCGCAAGGAATGTCTACAGACGCGTTTGCTTCCTCTGTTGAAGCTACACGAGGGCCCTACGATCACGCACCGGAACTAAGTTCTATAAAAAAATACTGAGCTAATATGAAACAGCCACTACGAAAGAATCCCAAGGAGGTCAAATCTGAAGAAGACATGAAGAAAAAGTGGGTTTCCCTACAGAAGAAGCTGCAGCCAGATGTTGTTCATGTTGGTATTTAAGTTGAATGAAATAAGTATGCTAAAATCATACTAATGGGTTATTTTTTATTGTCTGTAAGTTTGAAAAGGATCGGTCAACAATTCCGTGATGCAATTTGATATGGGACACTCTTTATCCCCGTAGTGTTTTAGCTCTGTACCGTTCCAGGCGTTGCCGGTGAACGTTAGACCATGGTGGTTTCGGAGTTGGGCGAGAAAGAGGAACGAATTCAGCAATAATGTCAAACATCTTTTGGTTGAAATAGTGAACGGCGTCCAGTAAACTTGAGATATAGCAGCACTAAGCACAGCATAGTCAGCTCTCCGGAAGTCAAAGGCACGTGTTGCTTCAGAGTTCTCCTCAAAAACAATTGGCACTGAACATTTCACTAGCACGTTAAAAGCCGGATGGTTTGGATCTAGTGGGATGAGCGGTTCAATACGTAGTGCTCCATTTGTGACGACTACAACCATGAATGGCCAAGGGTACGTAGAGGAATGTCTGTAGATAGGGCCGCTCAATAGCTCACCAATCTTTTGCCCTGACTTTGCGTCATGCGCCTACCCAGAGTTGAGACCATTCGAAAAATATTGGTCTATTATAAAGCAGGGATTATGCAAACAATTATTATTGGTTGCTACTCCGTAATTGATCAAAATCAGTGAAATTGCACAATGAATCAACTGAATGGGGCTGGGAGTAACCGACCATTCTCACTGTACACGTTTTAGTGACTCAATTTCTATAAGAATCAATAACGACGCCGGCCACGTCCTTGCAACCAGGTGGGAATAGGGAAGGAAAGTTAGTGTGACCTTTGCTGTTTTGGGACCGTGTTTACCTCTGCATCCCCACAAAGGTCACAGGAAGGAGGTTTTCTATGTTAGTTTGGTAGGGCTTGATCGATAAGGATTCACCTTGATAAGAGATGTGATCAAATAATATAGTTCATAAAATTCAGGGAACAAAATGGTTAACAATTACCTGTTTCGCTCCGTGTTTTTGAGAGCACTTATCACCTCTCAATTGTCTAATAATCTTTTGCAGGATCCAACTGGTTGGGGTTCTGCTTCTTCCAACTTATCTAAATGGTGCCTATCCTAACCCGCCATGCTTGCCCCATATGACATTGCAGGTGACAGAAAATAGCATCGAATCTCGAGCTTAACTCCTTCAACCCATCAATATCGTCACTACCTTTTCGTTTTTTCAGAATATCCAACTGCTCCGACAAATGTTTGGTCAGAATTTCCACCACCGTAGCCATTCTTGGCTCAGCCAGTTTGCACTTGTCTTTCAAACTCAACTTTCGGCTTTGCTCCAAGACTCGAGAAAATCTCTCTGGAAACTCCGGATACCCGGTATCCAACAAACACCGATGTTAAGCAAACATCTCGTCGTAAACCAGTTCCGCCACGGACTAGTTCCATTACCGACATGGCATTGCTGTAGATACAGTTCCAGTTAAGGGTTAAACTTTAAGTACTCCGATAATAATTGTTTTTTTTTTAATATCTGAAAACACAGCGGAAAAAAAAATGAAAGTCAATCTTGCTATAAACACCGCCTACTCCCAGTACCGAACATTGTTCCTCACTTTACATTGTCCCGGATCTTCATTCTATATACAGTGATTCAATTTCATATTCGTACACTAGTAGCGAATTTAAACAACTCTCTCTCATTCATGTTTTCAATATTATTATTTCGAGGTTATGCGTCTATGTAATAGTGTGGTCTTTACATTCATCAGTACTAGTTCATAACTGTCATATTGTCTTTAATGTGCGGATGCGCGTTGATTTATCTTGTAAACACTGAAAATATACACAAAACCGTATTCGTACAGCCGTGGTTTTCGGTAAAGTGCTCCAATTTATCAGCGGTTTTCATTGTTGGTTGACCTTTGTTAGGTAAATACATGCTGTAAGTACGGAACGGAGCTGATTTACATAGTGATTTTCGTTATGTTTGTAGTTTACGGCCACAATGGCGAGGAAAGGCAAACATACCGCTATTGTAGAGCGAGAGCTCGTCATCATGCACCACAAAGACGGAAAATCCCTCCAAGAAATATCAAACTTGGTGAAAAGACCAAGATCAATCGTCCAGTACATCATAAAACGGTTTTTAGAGGAGAAAAGGATCGTCGATGCACCAAGGAATGTGAACAGAAAAAAACTGACACCGCAAGATGAACGCTTTGTGATGAGAAAAATTATACAAAAACCGAAATCTTCTGCTGTCGACATCACGAAAGAACTTAATCAGCAAAATAAAGTGAAGGTTTGCCCGGAAACAGTCCGTAATGTGCTAAGAAGGAACAACTTTAATGCAAGGGTGCCTAGGAAGAAACCGTTCATCAGCCAGAAAAATAAAAAACTTCGATTTGACTTTGCTAAACAGCACGAGAACACCCCAACATCTTATTGGGAAGATGTTGTATTCGTAGATGAGTCGAAATTCTACATATTTGGCTCAGATGGTCGAAGGTTCGTTTGGCGGAAGCCGAATGATGAGCTGAATCTAAAAGCAACGGTTACACATGGTGGAGGTGGGGTGATGGTATGGGGGTGTATGTCTGCTAAAGGTGTAGGCAATTTGGTTTTATCGATGGTATTATGGATCAAAATGTTTACTTGAACATTTTGAAGCTGATTTTGAAACAAAGTGCCTGTAAAATGGGATTAGATCAAGGGTACAAGTTTTACCAAGACAATGACCCAAAACACAAAGCACTTAAAGTTCGTACGTGGTTACTTTACAATTGCTCAAAAGTTATCGATATTCCACCCCAATCTCCTGACATCAATCCCATTGAAAATCTATGGGAATATTTGGATAAAAAAGTGAGAAACCATCATATTTCGAACAAAAATGATCTTAAGTCATAACTTAAAGGAAGAATGGACAAACATTCCTCCCGAATACACCAAAAAACTCGTTGACAGCATCCCAAAACGGTTAAAAGCTGTTATAACGAGCAAGGGTTATCATACAAAGTATTAAATCTCAAAATTGATTACAATCTCCTAAGTCGCGTAAATATTAATAATACTGTACGAATTTGAATTTGCCCGAATTTTGGCATATGTTTCAAAATTTAATCGTTTTAAGTGGAATGATAGTTATTTTTTCAAAAACAAATTATATATATTAAAACTCACATTTCATACTTTAAATATATGTAAATAAAGTTTCATAAAATCTACTCGTTTTCCTTCATATCTAAAAAGAAATGATTGGGGTAGTGGTGTACGAATTCGGATTTGTATCACTGTAGTGTGGAGCATTCAACGCCACCGAACAATTTATAACCGAAACAATAGATATCTCGCTACGACCGCAGCTGTTTGCAACCAAACACAATTACCGACACAATAGATAACGCGCTATGCCCGATAACAAAACCGATTAATTTCGGTATAAACTGTGATGAACATTTTCCACAAAAACTCTTCGTTTTCAGTGAAATATGACGCAATGTCCACCGATTTCCTCCCAAACTAACTTTTTCCGAATTTTTCAAACTCGAGACACTGGGCCCGTTGACTTTTCGAACGACCAACTAAATAATTGACAGCGAAATATAAACACGTCCGCTCGCGCTTGAAGCTTTCTTCGATCTCGGAAAATTGTCGACTTTAATGTTGCACAAAATCTTATAGAGGGTAGTTATAAAAAAACAAGGGCTTTTGAATTGGAACGCTCGTTAAACAAAGTGAACATGGCAAAATTAAGCAAAATTGGTTTATTTGAAACTTCGAAAATTTCAAGACAATTATAGCCTGTCCACATCAAATTTCGAATGCAACAATATCAACAAAACCAATTCTTTATTTCACAATGAGGCTTGTTCGCGGCGAAATTTGGACACCCCTAAATACGTATATTTCTGGAAATACTTCATCAACGCGTGAAATATTTCACAGACTGATGAACGTTTGTCCGTTTTCTGTGTAAAATCAATTTTTGGTGATACTACAAGCTGATAAATCGAAGATGGCGTCGAAAGAAGAGCAAGTGCGAAAAGCAATTTTGTGCAGTCGCAATGCAAATCCGGATCTTCCAGTAAGAAAACTTGCAAGAAAGCTTGGTTTTCCTGCAAACACTGTCCAAAACGTTCTTTAATCTTTCGATACACGTTTGATAACAGCCAGAAAGGCTGGGAGCGGAATAAAAACAGTTCTCAGGAACCACCAGAAGGACGCGAAAGTGAGGCAAATATTGCAGAAACGACCAGGTCTTTCGGTACGTACTGTGGCTAGAAAAATAAAAATGTACCCAACTTTCGTGCATAATTTCACGCACCGAAATAAAGTGGAGAGTTTCAGCTGTCATAAAGGGTGTCCACGATGAAATTGCCACACTATGAAATTGCTCTAACTTTTTAACCGTTGGGTAGAATTTAATGAAAATTGGATTTAGTACATAGTGCATTATTTACATCCTGCAAGTTTTAAAGTCCTGTAATCAATACTCGCGGAAATGGAGTCGAAAGAACAGCTCGTGCGTGATAAAATCTTGCGCATTTATCACGAGAACAAGGATCTCTCGCATCGTTCCATCGCTAAAACGTTGGAAATCGCGAATTCCACGGTGTCGCGAGTGATTAAGCGGTTCGAGGAACGGTTGACCACCGATCGGAAGCCCAGAAGTGAAAGAAAAAGTATTCCGTACAACACCAAAAATCACAACCGCGTAGCTGGGGCCTTCAACCGAAATCCGAACGCCTCCGTTCGGGATGTGGCTAAGAAGCTGCACCTAAGCCGAAGTTTTGTCCAGAAGGCCAAAACTAAGGCTGGGCTTCGAACGTTCAAGGTACAAAAGGCCCTTAATCGCGACGAGAAGCAGAACAAGTCCGCCAAAACCCGTGCCAGGAAGTTGAACCTCAACATGCTAACGAAAGTTAAATGCTGCATCATGGACGACGAAACATATGTGAAGGCCGACTTCAAACAGATCCCCGGCAACCTGTTTTTCACGGCCAAGGATAAGTTCAGCGTTCCGGAGCATGTCCGCACTCCCAACACTCCGGAGCTCCGCCCCATCGAGAAGTACTGGGCGATTATGAAGCAGCACCTTCTTAAACGACCTAAGGTAGTGAAGACAGTCGAGGAACTGAAGAAAGTATGGGTTTACATGCAAAAAACGGTTGATTCACAGGTTGTGCAGAATCTTATGGCCGGGGTTAAGGCCAAGGTGCGGGCATTTGCGTATGGACTGTAAATAAAATACGAGTAAAATGGTAAAATGAAGTTTAATAGTTATTTCTCAATCCCTGAAAATTTGATGGCAATCGGATGAAAACTCAAATTTTGTGTGTGGCAATTTCATCGTGGACACCCTTTATGAGTAAAACGTTTCAGCGATCCGTGAAATAATTCAAAATCTACACTGAAAGAAAAGTGTCAAAAATTGAAAGTGGACAGGCTATAGTTAAGATACGATTACTCATCAAATCACTTTGTATGTAGGAATTTAACGTAGAAAACGTTTAAATCATAAATCAAATACTTTCTAACTGGTCTTTGTTTGCAAATTTGTTTAAAAAAGCAATATAAATTCAATCTCTGTTTTCGATTCTCAGTTGTTGATCTTCGCGGACACGTCCAACATCCTTATGACAGCTTCCACTAAGCTCCGTAGTAAGTTTCGTGTAATCCAATGACATAGTTGCAAATGTGATAAGACAACAATCTAACATTTGCGGCGGAGCAAAATTGCAATTACCATTTCAACCCTCGGAAAAAAAAGCAATCCTAGACCAACCTGCACAACGACCGGGAAATTGCCACACCATAAACTCAGTTTGGTTTTATGTCATTAAAACCAAATGGCCATTCACCGCCATGTGAGCAGAGCTACCAATTCGGTACCGAGGATTTTTTTTTTCGGCATCCATCCGCGGGTAGCCCCAGTTGGATGGGGTCTTCTACTATGTATACAACTAGAGTAGCAATCCTAGCCGACGATAACAAGATTACTTTGTACCTTGATGCCCTGTTCATACTTCGTCGTATTTTACGCGTTATAGCCTCTCTTGATATCAGCAGGTTCAACCAAGGGTATATAAAGATAGTCTCTATCGCAAACTTCAGTGTGAACGGGGTATGAACCTCGGATTTCGTCCAGTGAAATCCTGTTTATCTAAATAAAAACATTCCTGGGAGTTATCGTTCCCCGGCTGTGAGTTCTATTGAAGTTGATTTGCTAGTGGCAGCTGGAACCGCAGTAATTGCTTGCCAACAGTTGCAGCTACAGTTTCGCAATTAATAGCCGTCAACGCTGGCTGGTTTATTCTACAAGGTCTCAAGGGTGGCATTTATGACTACCGATGTCGAAGTGGGTAGTTGCTTTTAGATTGGAAATTTACTTCCGGAAGTTCATTTTACTCTGTTACTTTGTTGTCGGTAGAAAAGTTCGACGATTAAAAATCATCGGAAACCAACTGTAGCATGGGGTAGGAACAGACTTTTATCCTTATTTTCCACTGACCAGATTTTTCCCTGCCGGATTGAGTACCAAACAGTGCATAAACGGTAAACGACCACGCCAGGGAAAAGTCCACTTCCTGTGGTGTTTTTTTTTGTGCCGGACCCTTCATCCACCTGGTGCTCACAAAATAGAATCTTGGTTTTGGTGAGCGAACATTACAAACATTGCGGCAGAGCTGCTTTCGCCAGGTTTAATCTTATTAAAATAAACTAGTTTAGCCCGGCACGGGCAATCACAGGGATGAGCATAGCGATGAAACCGAGCGACCCACAAACCTTGCAACACCGCTGAAATGTAGACAAATAACTAAAGGGTCAAATGCTGCCTTTGGGCTTCCTGCTTGGAGCTGAAATCCACCAAACCGAAACGAAGCAAGATGCTATGGTGCACACAGCTTTACGATGGTTCATAACGGAAAGTGGCAGAAGAAAAAAAACGCTAGCTCTGACTGCTGACTGCCACCGCTTCATAACCCGGATTCCGGGAAATACTCATCCGGCACAAATATTCAAGTAAAAACGTGCCACCCACGCCGGGCGGGGCTAAAATGGCAACTTACCTTCTCAATTATGCAAACTAAATTGATTGTTGATCCCATATCCACGTGCAGCTCGCCGGAACCGAGTATGAACGCTTCAGGCACCACCACTTGCAGATTTACGAAATGTGAAATAACGCCGGTCGGAGTTGATACCTAGAAATAGAGAACGGAATTGGAGATGTGTGAGATAAAACCAAATATTTTATGCTTCGTGGAAAAGAATATACTGCTGGGTCCGGATGGAGAATTGTTATCCTGTGTAATAGTTAGTTATGCGAGGAGAATATTGAAGAGATAAAGTTTCATTTCGAAGTCGTGTGCAGGAAATATTTCTGATTGAGTCAATCGTTCTATGCAGACCCATTGAAAATGTCACCATGATGCAATCCGACAGAATTCAAACGGCCGACGAACGGTCACTGCACCACACGAAATCCCAACCGCATCAACGGGTAATTCAACCGCATAAAATTCTAACTCCAAATGATGCCCCCATTTTGACCTATAGTCTCTAATGAGACCATCCACTGAAACCGGAACAGTTAACACGCACGTGGTGCGGTGTGTCATCCCGTCCATCCACAGTTGACCGTTGGTTGGTGAACCGCAACCGCGCCAAATCAGCGGAATTCGGTCGGAAGCCATTTTCGATACGGTTGAACTCTTCATCAGACGTAAACACTAGCCGATCCGAGGTGGAAAACCATTGTATGTGTAATGCTGATTAGAGATGAAATGATGCTGCATGGGGCATCTAGTAGGCTCTATCCCATAATACCCACACCAACGTCACCCCCACCTAGGAGTTCGTCTCACCAGAGGAAATGTGACTATTGAAAGTTAAGCTTTCGCTTCCGCGTTGTCCTGGGGGGCTTATGCAATCAAATTGAATTTATTGATGGGGCGATTAGATGAGTGGGCTTTGCTCATACGGGTCATTTAATGGAGGATTTTCAGTGGACAATACCACTTGAGGTTTTTCGGTCTGCACTAGTATGCACACATTGAGTGCTTTTTTGACGTCTTTGTTTTCTATTCTGGGTACGATTTAAAAAAAAAACCTATTGCGACCGTCACGAGAAGCGATCAGGTTTTGATTATTAATATCTTTTGTTGTTTCTCCAAACATTTTCACATTTTAACGTGATGTTTCCAATATTGGAAACTATTGATTTTCAGCATTCAACCATTGAAAATAACGCATTTCTAAAGGGTGTACGGAATAAAATTGCGACACTTACAAATATTCGGTAAAATTCGCCCGTTCAACCAATCACCTTCAAACTTTCAGGTAGTAAAACAAAACATGTTATGAATATTTTCCATGTTTGTTTTATTCAATTTCAATTGCGTACTCAAATACACGAACCTGCTTCTTTACACTACTCATAGGGTCCTGTACAACATTTAGACCAATTTTTTTTGCATGGCAATCTAGTTTTTCTTCATATCTGCCTCCAATTTCACTTCCTTAGGATAGTTCCGAAGTGCTTGCTTCATGATAGCCCAGTACTTTTCAATTGACCACAGCTCTGGTGTGTTCGGGCGGTTGAGATGCTGCGGCGCGAAATTGAACTCCTTAGCCTTGCACCACTCCAAAACCTCTTTCGAGTAATGGCACGAGACTAAATCCAGCGAAAAAATCGTAGGACCATCGTGTGACCTCAGAAGAGAAGTGGAAGTAGACGCTTTTGGAGGGACTTATTTAAGTACACCTGCCCATTGACCGTTGCAGTTGTCACGATTGGAGTGCTCTGCTTTCCACACGAGCAAATTGCCTGCCAAATCATATATTTTTTGGCAAACTTTGACATCTTCTGCTTTCTAACGTCCTCAGGGAAGTCGAATGTATGATGAGCAGTGAAAAACTGGAGCCCCGGAAGCTGCCGGAAGTCTGCTTTTACATACGTCTCATCATCCACAACGAGGCAATGTGATTTACCAAGTATTTTACCTACCGTATTCTGTCGTTCATCGCGATAAGGTGCCTCTTAGACTATGTAGGTGTGTAGTCCTTCCGTTTTTTCACGTCTTGCACGAAAGTTTTAGTTAGATTCAGTTTCTTCGCCTCCACTCGAACTGAACTGTTGGGATTCCTCTTGAAAGCTTGAACCATCCACCTGTGATCCTTAACACTATACGCAGATCAATTCTTGCCACTTTTTTCTTTCCGATCGATGGTCAAACGTTCGTGGTCCCGATGGCAAGATGAAAAAGTTCCGGACTTTCGAGGTACGTGCGCAAAATTTCTTTGCGACGCTGCTGTTCTTCCGGCTCCATCTTCGCAACGATTGCACATCTGCAAATGAAACTTACACAGTGTAAACAAATACACACTGAACAAATTTCTCCCAAAATATCATTAGAAAATACTCAACGGAAAAAAAGTTACAGCCATTTAAAAGTGGTGCAATTTGATTCCGTACAACCTTTATGGCTTTATCAAAAGACAACAGTAAAAAAGGTCAAATCACACTGTGTACTACATGGCGAAGGTTCTTGCTCGCTTATTTGAATCTACTTCATCTGCAATTAGCCGACATGACAAAAGCTTACATTGACGAATTTCACGCCAACTCACCCAGTGGTTGGCAGCCCCTCTTAGAATCCAATGAAACTTTGTGGGCGTGTAGACTACACTCCCGCTTCATTTTACTCAATTTTTGAGTACAATTGCATGCTATCTCTTTTTCTCTCACGGAAATGTTACTCAATTTTCGTAAAAAGTGGGTCTACTCAAAAATTGAGTTGATCCACTTTTTAACGAAAATTGAGTAACATTTCCGTGAGAGAAAAAGAGTTAGCATACAATTGTACTCAAAAATTGAGTAATGTGACACGGGAGTGTATGTCTTTTCAATCGACTTTGCATGCTTTGTTTTTTCAAAATTTATCAAGACTACCATTTGAAAAGGGCTTAAGTTCTTTGATCGATTTTTTTAAATCAAAATAACTCAAAAAGGACAAGAATTACAAAAAAGTGATGTATCAGTGACGTTTATAAAATGGTTTAAAAGTTGTAAAATTGATTCTTCATATAGCTATCTTAGAAATGGACATTTTTTATGGCAGTATAATTGTCTAAAGGTTGGCGATACATCGCCAGATGGCCGGAAAAAAAGTTTTTCTAGAAACAACTTTTTCATGTCCTATTTTCACCGTAGCTTGTCTCATAATTTGGTCCTACAAACCTTGCAGCAGCTAACTAAATTTAATTACAATGAAAATTTGGATATCTTAAGAGTCTTTGAATGTTTGAAAAATCTAGGCTATCATCTGGAGAGGGCTTATTTTTCAATCATTTTTTTTTAAATTTGAATCACCTGTAAAAATAAGAATATCCAAACAAGCAGTTATGAATTACTTTTACTTAGACGTACATTTTTTATTCTGTTTTACTGATGTAAAGGGAAATTGAATGTTTTCGACCCTTTTCAAATGTTACATTCGACGATTCTTGTTTTTTTGCAAATATGTTCAATACATTCAATTCTCTATGACTGCTAAATTTTCTTGGATTCTATAGAGGTGTTGAAAACCACAACAAGACGAGTTTGCGTGATACACGGTAAAAATGGGACGTGACGCAGCAAGCCGTGCTTCTAAACTGACGTGTTTTGTTTATGCTGCGTCGTTTTCGCGAAAAAAAAATCAAACGATAATTCGTAATATAACTCTAACTAACAGTGAAATCATTAAATATACGCGTGTTTTGGGAAAGCCGTAGTGAATACAATCGATTCCCTCCCGAAATGTGTGAGCGTCGGTAGTATTTCCACATTTCTTGGTTTTTTGTTCTTCGCCCCCGCACCCGGAAGAAGAGTTACATCAGCTTAGTTTTGTTTATTAGTGGTAGTATTGAGAAATCCAGAGCAGTGCATGTCAAAAACGGCTATTTGCTTGTCAGAAGCAGTAAACGAAGACAATGCGCATGCATGCGTAAAAGGCTGTCACATAATTTCACCACGTAGTAATGTAGGTTGCATGTTTAACAGGCGGTTTGGTAACGTTAATTTTTGATAGAGAGAGAGAGAGAGAGAGAGAGAGAGAGAGAGAGAGAGAGAGAGAGAAAGAGAGTTCTCGTGGAAGTGCAGAGGTGTTCTCGGCTTCCATCAAAGCGAGTATCACGTCAACATACTCCTATTGCTTTTTTTAATTCAAGATCGCCAGTTTTTACACAATGAGACTGTTAGTTCCAAACATCATCTGTTGGTTCTCTGTGTAATTACAGCCGATCTGGCAATAGCAGAGTAGCAACCGCAATCAGTCAATCATACTCATGTTCATGCTACACGGTAAAAATGGCATGTGAAGAAGTTGTTGTTAGCAAAACTTTTTTTCCCATCTAGCAATGTCTCGCGAACTTAGACAATTTTATTGCCATTATTAAGAAAAATTTTACTTCAAATGACATAGTCTATACATCCACACAGTTTCATTGGGTTCTGAGAAAGTGCTGCCAATCACGAAGGCGTGTTGGCGTGAGATTCTTCCATTGACAAGTGCATAGTCAAATCAAATGCAACGAATGTGTTGTGTGTTCAACGTAATCCGTAATATCGGAGCAAAAAAAAGCCAAGGCGTTGTCATCATACAAGTTTGGGCCGAATTAATAAGATGAATTCAGCATGGGCAATATCGGGTGAAAAAGGAAAATACTCATGTTGGAGCGTCAACTTTGACGCCAGCTGTCCAAACCACTTAATGGAAACAGTTCAAATTTTGTTCACATTAATCTCTGTATTTTTTAGCCATAGAGAAATTTTTAATATGCTACCTAAATTTTTCACAGAAATACGGGTTTTTGAAATTGGTATGTAATGTAATGTAATGTAATTAATAATGCACTCTCCACAGGTGTTATTCCTTTGCCATTTGGAAAACATACAAGCGAAACTCATACATTTCCATTGAAATTTTTACCAATAACAATACCAAAACCAATAACAATAACATTATTCGGTTTATCGAGCCAATTTAGGCAAATTTAGATCATTCGAAGATCAGCAAGATAATCTGTCCAGCTAACTTGTTAAGCTCACGATGTCATCATGAAGAGTGAAGAATCATGATGTGTAAAAAGTTGAGAAAATTGTTAATGCCACGGAAGTGACCAACAGTCCTGAGGTGATAGGTTTGTAGCTTCTTTAGTGAGCCAACTCCGATTGTTTAAAAGTCAACTTAGAGTATTTATTATTTGTTTCCCGTTGGCAGTGGAACTACAATCTTATACAACAAAATCTTCGTTATGAAAAAATAAATACGTTTTGCAAAACATGGTTGGTGTAATGTAATTTCAAAAGTGTTTAGAACCACTTTAAGATTTTGTCCTGTTTATATTTTATACATGTATGGAGCCATGTGCTTAAGGGCAATAATACGGTATTAATCACTTGCAACACCGGAAATGTATTTCGGCTCGATCGTTAGTTAGAGTGATATATAGAATACGAGAGATCTAAATCGCCCTGAACTTCACATGTTTTCAAGAACGTTTAAAATAAATTTAAAAAACAATCAATTATAAATAATTCTTAAAAGATATTTTGTGTGTTACTTGGGGATCTTCTAGTGATCTTAAATTACACTGAAAATTTATTTTCGTAAAGTAGCTTTCACGCGTTTCGTAAACATGGATTTTGTACATAGAACAAATGTCTCGTATATTGTATGAAACATTCATAATGCTTTTTATCTGGTGAAATGCTATCATTACACCTTTTTGTAAAATGCACAAAATGAACTTCGTGATGACCAGCCAATCGCTGTTTCTCTTTTATACCGTACTCATGTATGATGGTGTTGCTGCTGGTATGGGCGGAAATAAATTATCTATCCCAAAATAAAACTCACAGCGCTGTCGTGAGCTATAACTTCATGCTCATTAATCAAAATTGTTCTCACGTGTCAGCGTGGCCTAGTGAGATCAACCACGGATTTAGAATCAGCACTTTTCAAATATTCAGGTTCGAACCCCATGTCAGAAACAATAAAAACAACGCTGGACAATTCCACGTGGTTGCGCTTGTTTTTGTCAATTACATTTTGAGTCGATAAAGTAGATCTGTCAGTCCTTCATGCAGCCACCAGAGAGACGTTTCTTTTTAATTTGTGACCAAATATTCGTAGCTCTTTGCATTGTTTCCGTACAATATACGAATGTTCTTTCTGTGTCAACAAAAGCTTCGTGCTTTTGACGGTTGCGCGTGCAATTAATTACAAATGTATCTTCATAAAAAGAACATATCAGTTTCGTTGCTGAAAACAACGAATGGATTAGTGAGTATTACTTTCGATTTTGTAATATAAACTAAAATTAACTTTCAGTGTAGCTTATCGATCTGATTAACCAAGTAATGCAACCTAGAGTTACAGATAATAGTCAAACGTTATTGAAACACTGTTTGCGTCGATAAAATAACAATGATTTAACAAGAAAACCGTAGACCCAATGTTAGGGACACATTTTTTCCTATGTTGCAAACTATGGCCTGTTGCATTAATAACGTAGAATAAATAGTATTGGAAATTTTTTAATGGATCTATAGGAGTTTGTGGTTGTATATTTTTCAAGTAGCTCGTCTGAACATAAACCAAACGAATGAAATGACTTTGTTAAATATATAGCTAAAATACTTTATCAGTTATTAGGCTGATTCAAGGGACACATCCCAAGTAACAATTTTGGTTTTATGAGGGTTCTGTAGACCATGATTTAGCCTTTAAGTGTGCTTTAAAACCACAATAAAACTTGAATTGTTACTTGGGATACCCTAGTTTTCTTTGGAATTGCTTCGTCAGCTCCGTCTGCGGCCAATTCATCACTCAAGTTCTAATTTTAAATTATATTCCCATATACACAGAAAATTAAATGTAGTTTATCTGACGCAACCAAAGCATAGGCTCTTGAATCTTTTCTTTGTTTTCTGGAACGAAACTGTTTATGAAGCTTCGCTTCGTATACAATATGGAAGTCGATAGTTCACTACCAACTTAGAACACTTCTGTACTGAGGGGTTAGCTCTAGATACTCGTACTTCAGCGTCAGTTGGGTTTACTTTCAATCAGATAGAGTCCTAAAGGGCAAACAGGAAATTATTGCGACACATTCAACAGGGCATAACTTTTTTACCATTGGGTAAAAATCAACCAAATTTTGCACACTTTCTCATTGATGTGTATTGTTTACATGCTGTCAAACTCGAAGTCGTGTTTTTCGAATCAACGAAAATGGAGGTGAACCAACGCGAGTCGAGTGAACAAATTCTTTCCAAACACCTGGAATTTCCTGACCTGTCGCACCGGCAGTTGGGAAAAATGTTGAACATTCACCATTCAACCGTCTCCACAGTGTTGAAGCGGTTCCAGAAGCGGTTGACGTTGGACCACGGCAAAGGAGCTGGTAGAAAACCGGGACCGGAGAACAAAAAGACGAAGGGAAAGGTGAAGCGGATGATTAAAGCAAATCCCAACGTCTCTAGCCGTGATTTGACTAAAAAGATCGGCATATCGCTGAGCTTCGTCCATAATGCAAAGAAGAGAGCTGGACTACATACATACAAGGTACAGAACTTCCCAAACCGCGATGAGCGGCAACAATCGACGGCTAAAACTCGGGCACGGAAGCTCTACGAGAAGATGCTGACAAAATATGGCTGCTGTGTGATGGACGACGAATCGTATATAAAAGCCGATTTTAAGCAAATTCCGGGGTTGGAGTTTTTCACCGGCAAGAGCAAGTTCTATGTGGACGACAAATTTAAGAAGAAGAAAATGTCGAAGTTCGCCTCCAAATATCTCATTTGGCAGGCCATCTGCTCTTGCGGACTGAGGAGTGAGCCTTTCGTGACAAAGGGCACAGTAAGTGGCGAGATCTACAAATCTGAGTGCCTCAAGAAGCGGCCTTTTGCCGTTCTTGCAGCAGCACGACGAAGCTCCGCTATTTTGGCCAGATTTGGCATCATGCCACTATTCAAAAAGTGTCCTGGAGTGGTATGAGGCCAATTCTGTCCATTTTGTTCCAAAGGACATGAATCCGCCAAACTGTCCGAAGCTGCGCCCGGTGGAGCAGTACTGGGCAATAATGAAGCGGGAACTTCGGAAGAGCAAGAAGACAGTCAAAGACGAGAAGGACATGTTAAGAAAATGGAAAAAAAAACTGAGAAACTGGTACCGGATGACACTGCAAAGACTTTGATGGAGGGCATCAAGCGAAAATGCGTTCAATTTTACACTCAAGGCTCCATCGATTAACTTTTCTTTTGATTTTTGAAGTAAATATATGTATAAAACTACCCTAAAATTTTGGTTTGATTCTAAACATTATAAGAAAATTGGCATGACATTTTCGGTGTCGCAATAATTTCGTGTTCGCCCTTTAAATTATACTAAAAATTAAGTGTACTCTAAACAATCAAAGGTTGGGCTCTCGACTCTTTTCTTTATTTTCTGAAACGAAACTGATCAGTACTATTTATGGAGCTAACTTCGTATTTAATGAGGAAGTCGATAGTTCACTACCAACTTAGAACACTTGTGTACTGAGGGGCAAGCTCTAGACACTCGTACTTCAGCGCCAGTTGGGTTTATTTTCAGTCAGATAGAATCCTAGGCCAGACCACGGATCAGATCAGGCATCGAAGCCGTTTCTTCTAGCGCGTTAACTCACTGCTAGCTGCAGAGCTATTGAGACTGCTAGCTTTTCATCAATTCAAATTTATCAGTAGAATGGCAACACTGGTCGAGCAAAATCAAATAAAGTACAATATTTTAGAATCATTTTACGATAGTGCCTTCAAACGCTTGTAGCGTGTTATTTTCCGGGTGAAATTGGGTTACTTCTTTAATCTGATCGCCAGTCTATGCCAGTACTATTGTCAAGCCTGTCCATGTTAAATCTCGGACACTTTTTTTTCACTGTAGATTTTGAATTATTTCACGGATCGTTGAAACGTTTCACTTATATAACAGCTGAAACTATCCTCTTTATTTCGTGAAGATCAGATGAGTAATTCATGGTACTTCAAAAGCATCACAGAAATAGCTCGAGATTAGGAGCTGTCTCGCCCCTTGGTCCCAACCGTTTGTAAATAAACGGAGCATCACTTAAACTTCTTAGGCTAGATGCTCTCAACGACCGCTTAACAAGGATTGTTTCACTTTTGATTGTTATTTTTGTATTCTCCCCAGCGCGGAAGTAACTTCTAGAAAGAGGAGGGCTCTCAAACCACAAAAGAAACATTTCTTGCCTTCAAAAACCTTCACCTGCCAAATTTGGTCCCTTTGCTTGATTAGTTCTCGAGTTATTCCGAATTTTTTGTCTAATTTGTATGGGAGCTGCCCTCCCCCACCAATTTTAGAGAGCAAAGGAGCCTCATACTACTATTAAAACATTTCTTGCCAAGAAAAACAATCACATGCTAAATATAGTCCCTTTTGCTCAATTAGTTCTCGAGTTATGCAGAAATTTATTTTTCATTTGAACGGGAGTCCCCTCTTTTAGGGAAGGGAGGGGTCTCAAACCATCATATGAACCTTTTTCGGTCCCAAAAAAACAAGTATTCAAATGTTCACGCAGATCTATCCTGTAGTGTCCGAGTCTATAAGGGTCAGACAGACAGACAGACAGAAATTCAGTTTTATATAAAGGGTGTTTCGATCTAAATTGGGTCAAACAGTAATATGTGTGTGTCGATCAAAGTTTTTATTAATAAGTCAAATTCTTCTTCTTTTTCAAGTCCAGTTAATACAGAATAGATTAAAAATATTCAGCTAAGCTTTCTTTTACCGAGCGCCGGGTCTTTCGTTTAACACCTGCCATAAAATTTTGTACAGTCTTCATGTCCACTTTATTCGCCGCAGAACGCCAGTTTGATTTGAACTGTTTCTCGCTCACAACAACTTTTTGAGTCTTCTCAAGGTTCCACTTGATGATGGCCCAATATTGTTCGATCGGGCGAAGTTTCGGGCGTTTTGGGAGGGTTCTTGTCCTTGGGCACCAATAGAACGTTGTTGGCAGCATACCGCCTCATTGCCTTTTTTTCGTAATGGCAAGATGCCGAATCCGGCCAACATTTTTTTTTTTTTGGTTGATTATCGAGATTTTTAGCCTCGGGCTGGTTCATCTCTCGTCATAGTCAGTCAAACACCACTTTTGGGTGCCACATTTTCGTAACTTCTCCGGGGGTGAGATTCAAACTAGTAACTTAGGCTTGAGAGGTATGGATGTTAACCAATACGCCAGGGTCGCCCCCTAGGCCAATATAGAATTGAACAATTGTGTCGCTTCAGGAAAGGCTGGGTTCGGTTCCGGTAACAATGTAAACGTTGCTCTTCAAGCCACAGGTACAAATGGCCTGCCACACCACATATTTCGCGAACCTTTGCAGTCTTATGTGTTTGAAAATATCTACCACCTTTCCCTGTCCGGTTGTCGTATAAAATTCCTGTCCAGGAAGCTGTTTAGAGTCTGCCTTGAAGTAAGTTTCATCGTCCTGTACCTCGCAATCAAACTTCGTCAGCACCGTCGTGTACAACTTTCGCGATCGTGCTTTGGCGGACGTGTTTTGTTTATCTTCGCGAATTGGAGTCACCACTTTCTTGTAAGTCGACAGTCCTGCAAATTTTGATGTGTTCCTTTTCTTCCTTCGACGACATTTTGATAACGGAAGTGTTAATCTCAAAATCAAAATTGAGGCATGACGGACACATCTTCGAAATAAGTAGTGCGCAAATTTTTTAAATGCACGATGAAAAAAAAAGCGTCAAGTTTAAGTCGACTAAATTTTGATCGAAACACCCTTTAGTATTGAAATGTTAAAATTAAAATTTTAAAATGTTAAAATGTTAAATTTTTATAGAATTTATATGTTTTTAATAATAATAACTTTTTTTAAAATAATTGAACGAATTAAAAAACGATTTTGTTTTATGAACATTTCAATATAGCTCTAAAAATATATAAAATAATGTGGACGCAATTGCAATTTTTTTAAAAAAATCCTCAACAAATCCGACTGCCAAATCCTCAGCAACTTTCACAAAACGATTAAACACTTCCGAATCGAAATTTATATTCCCTGGACTCTAGCCCACTTCCACCTATCAATCACCTGGTAAGTGATCCGGTCGTTCCCAAGGACTATTCAATAAACCCTCTTGTCGATATTCCTTCCTACTACGACACTCACCTCTATAATTTCATTTCATCACCCACGGCTCCCAGGCACACCAAACAGGTCCACGCTAAGCCGGATGAACCGGAGCTGCCGGCATAAGCCAGCCACCGGCCGCACGGTGCGGTGAGGTGCTTCATTAAACTCTCCTTAATGGCACTTTAAATCGCCCATTTAGCGCGCCAAGCAAAGGCCCGGATATGGGCTCTCTCCCCCATTAGCGGAGTTCGTTGGCTCCTGTGGGAAGTAGCAGCATGCATAATCCAACGAACGGAATGTAGGCGAACCGGATCCGAGGCAACCGTTAAGGGTGTTTATGTCTTTTATGATTTCGATCTTCCCTGGTGGCGGTTTTCCAGCGAAGGTTCCTTCTTGCCTCGCTTCGTGATGACCCTTTGGCATTACATCAAATCATCTCACGACTTCTCCATACATCTGGCTTTTGGCCTTGGCAGCTCAACCAGGAGACAGCCCGTCGTCAGCAGTAGGATGGTTTAATCGGTTATCTTTATTGCGCTCTTGAATGGTCGTTGATGGTTGTGAGGGGGGAAAATCGGCAAATTTAATCCCAGGTCGGTCATTAAAAGGCGTGTCGGTTGAGATAAAAACCCGGAAGTCGCGGTTCGTCCTCTGAGAGTGCCGGTTGTGGAATTACTTCGCCATGTAGTGAGAGTAGTCTGATGAAATGGAACATTGATTTCTGGCCCATGGTTCACGGGAGCAGTCAGTTGGCAAGGGCTCTAAAGTGATGCAAGGATTTTTTTAATCTCTTGATTTTCGAGATTTTAAGCCTCCGGCTGGTTCCTTTCTCGCCGTAGTCATTATTGCTGTTTTTTGTGACTTGTCCAGGGGTGAGTTTTAAATCTAGTGACTTTGAAGTGAGAGGTATGGATGCTAAGCACTACGCCGGAGTTTTCTCCTCATTGCCAGGAATCTAATTTAAAATTTCTGCAAAGATCAGTTCCGATTCTACTCCAGATAAGAGAAACGGCCCCATGGCGGATGCTATTCATGGCCTACATTTTAACAAGCCCTAACAGAGCAAGCACGGAATGGGACTTACAAATAGAACTCCTCTCCGCCCCAGCAAACAACTGATTGTTATGTTGTTGTACTACACTACTGTCACTGTGCCGAGAAGGAGATTTACTCTCTGTGTTACGAGAACATTTTTATCGCGTAACTCTCCCCGGAACTCCGCCGCACACTCCCGGATACAAAGTGCCATGTCGTCGTTGCTTTTGTTTGCTTCTTCTCTACCGGCAAATGTAAATAGGTAACTGGCAGGAACAAAGATAAGTTGGTCTCCGCCCGCCCTGTGATGACTATGACATCGGCTGGTAAGATGATTCTAGTTGGAGATCAAGCAATGGCAGTGGCACCAACAGAGGATGAAAGGATATGAAAGTCCAATTATTTTAAGTGATTACAACAGACACTGTGGTATGACTTTTGATTTATTAAACACTATGGCTACTGTTGTAGTCGAGTGTTCTAATCGGCTTTACTAACGAAGGGGGGAAAGGTGAAAGGGAAGAATCTGGTTCTACTCTATAACAAAACCTAGATGACAGTTTGATTGAGAGCGATGTGTTCTCGTTTGCAAGTTAATCCCTTCGGGTTGGTACCGTTTGCTAAACGGGAGAGACCGTATCGTCTACGATGGATTTCCATGTGGGAAAGTAAACGTCGGGATCATTCCTTTAATTTAATTGAGCACCGTTCTGTTGACATGGATTCAAATTGCTGCAACACAAGTGGGAATCGCTTCCGGGGCACAATGTGTAACTTTCTCAGCTTTCGAATTCAATTAAATTGTTTAAAGTGTATAATCCATCAGCTTTTCCTATCACGCCACAAGCGCCGAATAAAATTCCCGAGTGTCCGTCAAACACGGGCAAAACGAGTGTGTCATACATACAGCGATCCATCACGTCGCACCGCTCTGGTGTGAATTAATTTATGCGGTTATCTCTTTAATTGAATATTCCGCGGCGCAAAAAATAAATTTGGCTGGGTATACTATAATCCTTGTATACAAACACGAGGTTGGTGGCGTGGTGGCGCATAAGGCTCTGGAGATTTTCCAGACTGGTGATGGAGTTCACCGCCAGGCAGCTATAATTTTTACTCTTAATTCTGAAAACTGGTTCATTATCCCAAATCACACTGTCGCAATTTGTCGCTTTTGAGTCTCTGAATACTTTTTACTGGTGGGCAAAATTCGAAAGATAGATGATTACTCTTAACAGACAGCTCCTATAACCTATTTTGAATTTTGTTGAGTTGTTCAATTGATTCACGTTGTTTTAAAGTGAAACTTAATGAGGGATAAGTTGCGTGTAATAAGCGAAATTATCTTGTTTCCATCAATTATTTCAAGCAGAGTTATAGGCGTAGCCAGGATTTCCAATAGGGTGGGACGAGATATTTTTTTGGAGAGAGAGAGAGAGAGAGAGAGAGAGAGAGATAGAGAGATAGAGATAGAATTAAACCGTCTTCAACCAGCGGTTGCACACAGTGAAAACATAACATTATACAACGGGCAACACAACGCTTGGTGGACAAGTAGAGTAGGGACATTTTCAAGTTCCACCGGCTAGAGCTGGAATCGAGCCCTCACTTTTTGACAATCCGCCTGAACGACGGGTGGATCATCTTCTTTACGCTTACCCAAAGTACTTTACAATACCCGTCAAATTTTGGCCACGAGATTCAACAATTCTAGGCTTGTTCTGGAATTAAAAAAAAAGGATTTTAAAAACCTTAGGTTTTCCACATGTTTCAAAATCGAACCGCATTAAATAGCAGCCATGGTTAAATATAGCGGGTACTGTCATGTGTCGAAATATTCACTTAGCAGTCGTGTTGGATTTTTGTATAGTGTATAGGATAACCTCCGAGTTTGATCACAGTTTGTATTGAAAATGTATTTTCCTCAACCACCCTCTAACCCACACTGAAAATTAAATTTTGATTTTATTATGAAATCGAAGGTAGGACTAACAAATCATTTCGTTGTATTCGTTGTGAATAGATTTGTACTTTTCAAGAAGCTACCTTTGTACTCAATGCCACGTGCGTAACTGTCTAAAATACGACGCATTTATTGGCACAGAGAGAACATTCGAGCATTGTACGGAAACAATATAAACTACTACGAATATTTTGTTATCAATAAAAAAGATGCTCTGGTGGTTACATGATTGACTGACAGATCTTCTATATCGACTCACTATGTAATTGAAAAAAAAACAATGATTCCTGCAATGATGACAAGCATTCAGAATGTTTCATACAATTTACGAGACATTTGTTCTATGGACAAAATTCATATTTACGAAACAAGTGATAACTAATTTACGAAAATAAATTTTCAGTGTATATATTGACAAAACAACACCGCAAAAACACCGTCTTTGAGGTAGCTCATTGAATCTTCCGGTCCACTTCTAAGCAACTTACTATAAGGTACTAGGTGGGTCTTCACAGATTGCCTGTCAATATGCAAAATTTGGATGACGTCTGAATTGAGTTATCGCAAATAATATTAATCCATTTAATGTATCACAAAACATAGCGATTGACTGAGCGGATTGGAGATTTTTTTTGTATTTGTATTTGTATATTTGTAAAAATCCGTCTTACTAATTCGGGTCTTAATGAATAAAATTAACTAAAACAACTTAAAACTTAAACTCTACGTCGCACGTTTCTTTGGCGATGCAGAAATGCGCTGGCAGGCTCGTTGAAGTCAAATTGTTCAGCAACCTCGTTAGATCGTGACGACATAAACCTTACCGGATCGTGTTGTCCATAGCGACTATTTCTCGACTCAAGATGAAGAAAGTTACATCTTCTGAGCTGCCTTACTGGTGCATACAGGCTGAGATCAGAGAGAATGGCAGGAGAATCGATTTCATTAGGCAGCACCTTTGTCACAAAAGATATTTGAGCATGAAAACGCATTTTATCCAATGATTCAATTCCCGGCAACATGCAACAGTGCTCATAAGGTGGCAAGTTTCCCGCGTCACGCCAGGGAAGACGCCTCAAGGCCTGACGAACGAATATTTTTTAAACTGCCTCGATGCGGTCGATCCAAATATTGCTATACGCCAGACAACAACAGCGGGTGCCAGGATCGAACGTACTAGTGCGCCTCCGGAAACCTGTTCCGGATTGATCGGTCCAAGGACAAATCATCAGATAGCTACAAAATGTTGAGAAATATCCTACTGCCGAAATTTCATGAGTTTTGATACCCATATTGCCAGGGTTTCTTTTTATATATGTTCATGGCCACTCGTGGCCCCACGAGAACCTGTTTCAGAATGGCCGTTGCAAGAACAAGTCGGCATATTGCCTACAATGGAATAGAAATGGTTTCTTGGAATTATTCGATAGATTTTGACATCCATTTCCGGAAATTTAATAGTTGTTTCCAAATAGTGCCTCCGTACCGGACCACAGCCCCGGTAACCCGGATTTACGGGAACCAGATGAATTCAAACGGTCATTGCTGATGATGTCTCTAAAGCCAATGAGTTTTGAAATCTAACGGTGCCAAAAGAATTAAAATCGGTCAATAATAGCCAGAGTTATAATCATTTGAATTGGGTGGGTACCCGGGTACCCTGTCGATCACTTAAGGGTTAAATTAGTTGCGACAGATCTTTTCGGGCAGAATCCATGCTGGTCACAACATATGTTATTCTTACAGGATGCGAAGATTTCTTTTTCTCACAACTATCTCAAATATTTAAGAGCAGGCACTTAACGACGCTATTTCCCGGTATCATTTCGATATTGAGTATAGGATCAAGTCTCCCCCGGTTGATGCTAACCAATGAGCCTGCACATCAATAGAAGCATAAAGTTGCCAGAAGGCACGAAATGCATCTACACACTCATACTCTTACCAAATCTCTAAATCGCAATTTTAAACGGATTCGCATAGATTGTTCTTGAGAAGCTTCTATAGAATTGGTACAGTTGTAAAAATTTAAAGTTTACGAAAAAAAGTTTGCTTAGAGCATCGGCTGTGAAAGGTTGTGTCGATGCTTTTTACGCACTATTTTGTTATATGGTGTGTTTTGTATTGTATATAGAATCGCGTTGTTGTTTACCTTCTTATGAAATTTTCTTCCCTTATTCGACCTTCATTCGGGCGAGCCAGGCGCTGGTTATTACATTAGTTTGAAATCACCAGTTTTTTTCACATTGAGAATGTATGCTAGTCCCAAGCATCATCCGGTGGTTCTCTGTGTAATAACAGATCAGCAACAACGGAGGAGTAGCCTTGGGTGGTAAATCATGTTTATTAGCTTACTCATGCTCATAGCAACAGATAAAATCTTCGAATAGAATAAAACAACTGCTGTCTTGTCTCTGAATCTGGGCTATGAGTCGTTTCGTCTCGCCCGTAGAATATCATATGTTAGAAAAATTTTAGTCTTTACGATTTAAAATAAATTTTCATGGATGCCCACTTTTTGAAATTTGCTACATCTTGTCACAAAATGCAACTACGCGCTTTTTCATTGAGGCAAAGGGGCAATCTATCAAACATTAACATTAACACTAAAAATTATAAAAATTGATTCAAAAGCCAGGGGGGCGACGCCTTGAATTTTTTTATATGTTAGATGCTGAGAATGAGAAACATTTTTCTCGAGATTGGTGACGTAATTTTGATGACGTCATCGCACCGTCGAAAAACCTTGATCAAACGACCAGCATACCTAACTCACGTCACAGCTCAATAAAGCTCACAGAAGAAAAACTAATCGATGGGATACTGCTCTTCCTGGATTTAATAACCACCAGGAAGGAGCACGGCACATTGAAATTTGGAATCCATCGTAAACCGATATCGTCTAATCGGTGTATTACGTCCGACTCCAATCACTTTGGAACTCAAAAACCTGCCGCTTTTCTCTCCATAGCACACAGTCTATATAATGCACCTATGAAAAAAGTAAGTCTTCGCAGCAACAAAGGAAAGTATCTAACGGGCACCTGAGATATATGGATATGAGATGGAGTTCACGGGAAGAATTCTACAAGAACACAAATGACAGAAACACATAAAACTACAGAAATGGGAAGTTCAAAATATTTTGTACCATTCCACCCTTAAGTCAGCAACCCTATCGAAAACACAATCAAACGACAAAGAATACTCATTACGCGATGTACTGTGTAATTTGAAGGACAAGCTTCCACTGGACGAGAAATCGAGATCTTATTGGTCATCTACGAATAATGTGCAGGGCAATGAGAAGAGGAGAAGGGTACTTGGTTAGCAGGGTAAATTATTGTAAAAACTGCTTAAGAAGGGGTGACGGGGAGGGACAACGTCTTTCGTGAGGTCTTGAACGGTATCGATTATTTCCATTATATTCTATCTTATCCATCTGCAACATTTTGTACAACAGCCGATCAAGATCTATGCATTGTATGAATTCATATTAATTTGCTGATTACAGCATAAATAATTACTTTTCATATTTACGTACTGGGCTCGTACAAATAAAACACAAATTTCTGCATAAATCGAAAAGTAATCAACCAAATGGATCCAAGCTCTTCATGTGGGGGATTTTCTAAGCACGATTGCCATGCAAATGAAACACAATTTGTGTAACTCGAGAATTAATCAAGCAAATATTTTTTGGTGATTCGAGAGAATAATTGCAAATAAGCGAGTCAGATGTCTTGAAAATATGTATTTTTTTATGCACTTCAACCTCAATAACTTTTTAAAACAGTAGCTAGCAAATCTCTTGAACCTTAAAAAATTGCGTCATTCTTTGTTCTTAAAGTCATTTTAACAAAATTTTCAAATTCAAATTGAAATAAAATGGAGAGCCAAAACATGTTTTCAAGACCCACACTAAGGAAAGTAGGGAAAGCTAGTATTAAATCGAATCCTGGAAAGTGTGAGCTGGTTTAGTGCAATAACTGTTGCAAGAAAATGAGAAGAATGATGGAAATGGAAATTACTTATCTGTCTTCTCATTTTCTAGTGCTATTAAACG
Organism: Aedes japonicus; assembly: GCA_034211315.2. NCBI lineage: Eukaryota > Metazoa > Arthropoda > Insecta > Diptera > Culicidae > Aedes > Aedes japonicus. The sequence continues at coordinate 379,253 of JASCZW010000842.1, read as the reverse complement.
ATACGTAGATGAGATAGAAGTTATGTTCTTCGAGCAAAGTTTCTTTAAATTAAATTATCTATAATTTCAGTGGAATTTTTATCTGTAAGTGTGAAAAGTTGGAATTTTTATAATGTGCATAAAAGGACCACCCTATGACATTTTCGGGATTTATTCAATCGTACGCCAAAGAGCGAATTTTTGATCTAACACTGATCATTAGCTTCAGCATAGACTGTTTGACAATGATTTTCGATACTTATTTCTAATCTCTTTCAAAAGATTCGATGGAATCCGCTGTCATAACATGTTTGCGCAAATATGCCTTTGTCAGAGCCCAAAAAGTTTCAATTGGTCATGCCTGGGGAAAGTTTGGAGAATTCATCTCATTAGCTTTGTACCATGCGCCGTATTCATTATCCATAATAACTCATGCTGATTTTCCACACAGCAGTTTATCGTATAATTTACGGGCTTTTAGTTTGGCATATGCTTGCTTGTTTTTCTCTTCGTTTTGGGCTTCTTCTGTTTCTTGAAAATCCATAGTCCATCTCGTATTTTTGGTCACACTTCGAACGGAAGTTCCCTTTTTACAAACGAAACCTTGCAAGATTTTTCGGTCCAGGTTTTGGTCCAAATGGCCCGGTTTGGGTCTATTTTTTTCCTGAAAGGAAGACTCCTCATCATACGTCCGAAATGCGCTAATGCTCACACCCTCTTCAATTATCGCTAACTGAATCAGCGAAACGATGGGAAAAGTGCACCATTTGTGCCAAATCTGTTTTCGCTTGTCCGGGGAAAATTTTCACCGGCCCTTGAGACTCACAGAATTGCAGAGTGAAATGTAAACAATGATACACAGTGATGATCAGCTATTTAAACGTCATCTGGAAGCAACAGTGGTGCTTCAAAACCGTGCTTAGACTTTCTGGGACACCCCATATTGAGCTCAATGATTGAAACATAGAAAAGGCAACCAAAAACCTTGTTGAAACCTTGGTTTCATACTGTGCAGGGTGCCCTGGCACTCCTTGGGCTCCGTTTGGGATTAGGATTTTGTTAGACTCATTCAAACCATTTATTCATTGCACAGTAAACAACCAGAGGTTGCTTAAAACAGTGAATAAGTTGTCAACTCTGTGATGTGCTATACTACCGGAATAGATATTCGTAGTGCTAGTCTTTTTAGGTCTCAATTACTACTGCTTTTCAAGACTCTTAAGTTATGAAGATTATAATGTTAAACTTTTATTAATTGTTTGTTGTTAAACCGTAGAATTTCAAATGTGACCCTTGAACAAGATGTTATAAAAGAAACCCCATCATAAAGATCCACAACAATTTCAGAATCCATGATTATTCCAAGAGCAAAAGTTCAACGCTGGCTGCCTAAATAAATACATAGATTTTTCTTCTGCAAAACGATTTGAAAAATGCTAAATAGCATCCCACCAATCAAGGCTCATCCGCATAATATACTTTCCTCAGAAAAGGCAACGCGAAACCTTTCCTTCTCGTTCTCTCCCAAAGACGGCCACGATGGAGTGTCTTGAGAAGCGTACGGCGATAAGCTGACGAAAACCGCTATCAATATTCATTATATAAATGATTCAATTTCAGTTGCCCCCGCCAGAATGGTGGACTGAAAACGGAACATTTGCAAATCGTTTGCGATTCTCTTTAAATGGCTCAGAAAAGATTTGAATTTGCATAGGGAAATAAGAGAACAACGCCAGTTCCGGGTGAACGTATTTTTTTTCAAATCGAGAATGTAAACTTCATGCAACGCAATGGATTTTGTTAACCGACGAGAGAGCGTGCATGAAAGCAAATCATCCTTCATTGCTCCAATACATGCGATTTCAATAGCTGTCGTTGCATTCATATTTGTGTATAGCTTCATTCTATATCGAAAAAAAGCAGACCAGTCCAAGACACCTAACCGAATTCATTCCCACCAACAAGACCCGTACACTTATCCAACAATACCCGCAGTAGGCTTCCATCTTCAACGCAATTGGGTCATTTAAATTCGAACATCACCGCGTACTGCGGACGAGCACATAAATGTTCACCCCATCTCGAATTCAGGTTCCTTTCGAAATGACTGTAATAGAAACAAATGAGTTCATTCGGCAACATTGTCGGCCGTTGACTCGGCAAGCACAGAATATCCCGACGGAAGTGAACTTCGAACGACCATGCGGCAATGTAATTTCACATTTCCGACATTCCTTCAAGGGAGTTTCTTAACCTTTTCCGCTTCTTCTGAGCTTCGCCTGATGCTTGCAAAACCGTTTCCTATGGTACAATTATACAATTTTCTTTTGAACAGAAGACTTCTGTCGGTGCAACCACTTCCCCTTCGATGGAAATGAACGAAAAAGAAAATCCTTTCATTAGACACAGCTTCCAATGCAATGGGAAAAAGCAAACCGACCACAAAGGCACCGAGCAACAATCTTAGTTCGGTTTCGGAAAAGCTCAAACACTGTATTCTAAGGAAAGCCAGAGCCTGAGAACATCGAAGTCACGTCGCCAGCGCTAAATTGTTACAAGCGAAATTCCTCGAACGTGCATAAAATGATACGCTTCTACGTTTGATGTTGAAATCCCGGAATATTGCTATTGGATGCATAGAACTTTCGCCTTTCGGTGTGTGCAGAGCTTTTGAATTGGAAGTGAATGGAAAGTAGTATGCTATACTTTTAGATCAACTGCATATGATAGAATGAAGTCGGAGCACGATTCGTGTCTGATGATAAACACACAGTTGGATTGGATAATTTGATGAACAATTTCACAAATTTGAAGTTCAGATTGTGAAGGAATTTCCAATCATAGCTTGCCTTGACGTGTCGTAGTGATTGCCCAAGTAACACGCAAAACATCTTTTTAAAATGATTTATAATTGTTTGTATCATAAATGTACTATAAACGTTGTGCAAAACATTTTAAGTTCGGAGGTTTAAATGTCTCTAGAATACGAGATATCACTCTGACTAACGGTCGAGCCAAAAATAGTTTTTTCAATGCTGCAAGCAGGGTTGCGGCTTATCATTTTTGACTCAGGCATATTCATTTGCCAATATCTCCTTTCAGAGGGTCGATTTGATAATATGATGTATGATGAACTTGTAGTGCATAAGTCAACCTACAACATTGTTTAACAGTACATTGCTCTAACTCCTATATCTTCGACATGAGAGCGTATGTTCACTGTGATCTTCCCGATGATAATCGCGTGATCTTCACCGCGAATTTCATCGCGAAGATCACTGCGAATATACGCTCTTATTCCTCAGATATAAGATATAGAGCTATGTTTTGTTATACCAAGTTGTAGGTCTACTCAAGCACCATAAGTTCATCATACATTATATTTTGAAATTGAGCTTCTGAGAAGAGCTATCGGCAAATGAATATGGATAAGTCAAAAATGATAAGCCGCAACCTTGGCTGCAAGTGATTAATACTGTATTATTGTTCTTAAAAACATGGTTCCATACATTTACAAAACATAAATAGGACAAGATTTTATGGGTAGTTCTATTTGTTGTTGAAATTACATTACACCAACCATGTTTTGCAAAACGTGTTTTTTTTCATGGCTTGTACTTGATTATGCCAGCGGTAAGCAAATTATAGTTACTCAGAGTTGATTTTTCAAAATTAAGAGTTGGCTTAGCAAAGAAGCTACAAACCTATAACGCCAAGGACATGTGTCTAAATCCCACGCTTGGCGATGATTTATTTTTATATGAGGATATTTTTTTTCCATTTTATGTTTTATAAGGCTTCATGTTTTGCGCTTTTTAAGTCATATGAAAGTATGAAATAAATTATTATACACTTAAATTGACAACACTGTTTTGTCATTGGACAGTACTTTACAATTGTTTAATACAAGCTGTGTTGCTTGGGTGTCGGATTATGATATTTTCAAGATATTCAGAGTACCGTTGGAAGGATGCGTCTGCGAGAAGTATTTCGATCTTCCTGACTAGTAAGCAAGCAAACAAGGCACTGAACCGGAAGCTAGTGGCCTAAAGACGTGACCTGTAGTTGTAAAATAAGGTTTTTACGAAGTACGAAGGATAGATTCTCATACGACAAAACGTATTATTAGCTTCCCGAAGAAAAGTTCTTAACACCGGTGGTCGAGGTGATGTCCATAGCAACCTCAAACGGCGGTTTTCGCCCCAAATCGTATTCGGAGTTGGCAGCACCCACAACGAAACTTTCTGGGTGTGTAGACCATAACTAAATAAGCCACTTAGTTTCTTCAATTTTTTTCTAGACTGTCGTTTGAAAAGGGCTAAACATTTTTTTGTTCTCTTTTTTTTAAATGTGTTCAATAAAAAATATTACTACTCCTACAAAAAAGTGTTGTATGGGTGATTATCACAAAATAAGTCAAGTTTCAAGAAAAACATATTGAAAAAAACCCAAACTACACTGAAAAAAAATCATTTAAAAATCACCATTTTTGATTTTGATGAAATTTTGTCTTAAGATAGCTAATTATGTTCCCTACCAACCGTTTATACATCACAAGATGGGCACTTTTAAAGAAAAAAAGTTTTTCTAACAAAAACTTTTTCATGCCCCATTGATTTTTTTTCAGTGTATTTTGCTATCAAAAACTAAACCAGTGAAGGTAACCATCCCAGAATCCAATGAAACTCAATTGATTAGGAGATTTTGTCCTATTTATTCAATGATGTGGAAGGGTTTTAAGGTTTGATAGCAATATGTATTGAATTTCACTGATATATATTCATTTATTTATAATGTCTCATATATTCATATTATAATATTTGTCTTAGAGCTATTTTTAAACATGTTCTTTTCTTTATTTTTTTACAGATTATGGTAAATATGTTTGGTTTATCTCCTGAATAAGAATACCTTTTTGCCTCTACTTTGTCACCAAGAAAAGGTAAAAAAACTGTGGAATTTCTGAGTGCCTGGTATTGTTTTGGAGTTATTATATATCTCTTTTAATACTTCTGACATTCAATGTACGGTGGACACGTAACAGAAATTTAATTCGGTGATATTTTTATCTGTGATATTTCAACTGCCCAGTTATTTTTTACTTAAAACTTGACTTTACTTATTTTGTGATAATCACCCATACAACACTTTTGTGTAGGAGTAGTCATTTTTTTATTAAACACATTTGAAAAAAATCGATAAAAAATCAAAATACAGTCTAGAAAAAAAATGAAGAACCTAAGTATGCAAAGTTACTTATCTGGTCACTCAGAAAGTTTCGTTGTAATCTGAGAAAGTGCTGCCAACATTTGTTCGAGTTGGCGCGAAAACCGTCAAATTCGTTTTTGCCGATATATTCGTAAGAAAGCTATAGATTTCAAAATGTACAAGCAGGAGTGCCTGAAAAACATGTTTTCCTGGCAAGCTGCCACTACAGTGGAAAAGTACTACAGTGTTAACGAGACAACACGGTGGATTTCTTCGAAAAGGACTTCAATCCACTCAACTGCCTAAAATTCCAACCAATTGAAAAATATTGGGCAATTGTCAAATAGTAGTTGAAGAAAAGTGAGGAATGGCTCAGAATGCAACAGGATGAAGAGTAGGCCATCCCTTATTTTGAAAAAAGTTGCCAAGTCAAGAATTCCACCTCTTGAAATGTTCGTCTTGACTAGAAAACAAACATACTTAAATTTGAAAACCGTACGTTGACGTTAAGTGCTCCCCCAACGGACCTGAAGAAATGGTAGAACGGGTGACTACCCACGCGGTGGCAAGCACGCTACTGTAGTGTATGGTCTTGCAGGTCGACTAAGATCAGTGTCGTCAGGTTGATAACATTTTATGTTCGTTTTTTTTTATTATCAATGTTGTTTGGGACACTTTATCATCAGTACACCAGTTTTTAGCACAATCACGTCATCATAGACGTGGCTGGATAGCTCAGTGGTTATCCGTTCTGCTTACTTGAGTAGATGGTCGGGAGTTCAATCCCAGGCCCGTCCCCTTCCTTGTTATTTGTCACTTGCCTCTTTCTATCATCACTAGATCTAAAATAAAAAAAACAGTCTACTACTGCGCTTTCATTGATCCGCATCACTTACCACAGTGAATTCATGATCTATAAAACCTACCTTATTAACACAAAAACTATCCTATCCTTCCCTTGACAATTGTGGAGACGCAAAGGTAAACACGGTCTCTAACCAACGATTGGCTAACTTAATCATCCTTCCCCCCCCCTCCCTAAAGACCGCGAGTACATGGCCGGCGCCGGAACTGATCTATAAATAGAATTAGTGAACTTGTACATTGAAGATGTTAAGCTACCCCAGGCTCCATCTATGTTGTTCTCTCTGTGCAATTACACTACTTCTGATCGGTAACAGAGTACGCTACACACGGTCTTTTTAAACAATAACAAAAAGAGATGATTTTTGCGTCCAGATATTGAATGGCTCAAGCTTTAAAGTTTCAGTACTATTTTTTTCATATTTGCATTGAACACCATAGTTGGTAATACCACACTTACGCAGTAAATTCTTGAAAGCATCCTGGAAAATGACGACTTCTTGAAAGCATTATTTTTCTTGTCACTGACCCGGCCAACTGCGTAGCATATGCCGCAGGGAGGACTCCAAGAAATAGAGCGATTCCAGAAGGAGTGTTTGAAATTGCTCTACTACTTTGAATAGAGGGATGGAAAAAGGGGTAGACCTCCCGTACCAAACGGTTCTATATAAAGTTTAATAATGTGATAATTTGTATTTTATCGTTGGGAGCATAGATGCTAGAGAGACTAATTTATGCTCTTTTTGCCTGTGGGGGACTTTTGGCATTTGAACCAAAGGTCTGGCAATATGTTGCCAAGGTAAAAGCGCCTTATCTCGCTCACTGAATTTGAGATTGAAATTTAAAATTTTCAGAATAACTCATTTAGTTGTTTGTTATCTATATAAATAAAAATGAGTTGGGGTTTCCTTTGTCACGATTTAACTCACGAGCAGAAGGACCGATCGGCGTGAAATTTTGAATGCGGAGATTTTTGGGGCCGGAGAATAATCTTATGATGGTTTGAGACCCCTCCCTTCACTGGAAAGGGAGGCTCCCATACAAATGAAACACAAATTTCTACACAACCCGAGTACTAATTAAGCAAAAGAAACCAAATTTAGCATGTGTGAGTTTTTGAAGGCAAGAAAGGTTTTAATGGTAGCTTGAGAACCCTCCCCGTCATTAAAGGGGGGGCTTCCATACAAATAAAACACAATATTCTGCATAACTCGGGAACTAATCAAGCAAATGGAACGAAATTTAGCATGTGGTGGTTTTTTAAGACAAAAAATGTTTCTATATTGGTTTGAGACCCCTTCCCATCCTGAAAGGGGGGAGGGGAGGGCTATGATACAAATGAAATACACTATTCTGAATCACTCGAGAACTAATCAAGCAAATGGAACCAAATTTAGTATGTGGTGGTTTATGAAGACAAAAAATTATTCTATGTTGATTTGAGACTCTTCCCCTTTCTGAAAGGGGGGGGGAACCTATTCAAATGAAACGCAAATCCTTGCATAAATCGAGAACTAATAAGAGAAATGGAACCAAATTTCGCATGTGGAAGATTTTGAAGGAGGAAAATGTTTCTATGGTGATTTGAGACTCTTCCGTCATATGAGGAGGAAGGGGGGAGGGGGTGCTCTCAAACAAATGGAACCCAAATTTCTGCATAACTCGAGAAATAATCCAGCAAATGGAACCAAATTTGGAATGGACGAGTTTTTTAAGGCATGAAATGTTTTTATGGTGGTTCAAAGCCCGTCCTCCCTCTAAAAAGGGGGGCTCTCATACAAACGAAACAAATTTCAACCAAACATGAGAACTATACCTATTGCTTTGCAAATTTGTATTCAGTGGTTTTTGGGTCCGAGAAAGCATCTTATGATAGTTCGAGAGCCCTACCGCTTCTAGAAAGGGTGGGATCCCATGCAAATAAAAAACAAATTCCTGCATAACTCGAGAACTAATCAAGCAAATGGAACCAAAATTGATATGGGTGAGTTTTTAAAGGCAAGAAATGTTTCTGTGGTAATTTAAGACCCCTCTTCGCTCTGAAAAGGGGGGCTACTATACATATGAAACACAAATTTAAACCAAACATGAGAACTATCCCTACCGCTATGCAAATTTGTATGCAGGGGTTTTTGGGTCCGGGAAAAGATCTTATTATAGTTCGACACCCCTCCCGCTTTCAGAAAGGGGGGCTCCCAAGCAAATGAAAAACTATTTTCTGCATAACTCAAGAACTAATCAAACAAATGGAACCAAATAAAGCATGTGGAGGTTTTGTAGGCAAGAAATGTTTCTACGGTGGTTTGAGACCCCAAGCAAAAGAAACCAAGTTTAGCATGTGTGAGGTTTTAAAGGCAAGAAAGGTTTCTATGATGGTTTCAGATTCCTCTTCGCCCTGAAAAGGGGGGCTCCTATACAAATGAAATACAATATTCTGTATAACTCGAGAACTAACAAGCAAATTGAACCAAATCTGGCATGTGGAGGTTTTTGTAGATGAATACTGTTTCAATGCTAATTTTCTGAAGTGGAGGGTGGGGCTCCCATACAAATGAAACACAAATTTATGCATAACTCGAGAACTAATCAAGAAAATGGAACCAAATTTGGCATATGGAGGTTTTTGAAGGAGAGACATATTCCTATGGTGGTTTAAGACAACTCTGCCCACTTAATGAGGGGGGTCCCATAGAAATGGAACGCAATTTTCTGCATTACTCGAGAACTAACAAAGCAAATGGAATCAAATTTGGCATGTGGATTTTTTTAAAGGTCAGACATATTTGTATGGTGGTTTGAGACCCTTTTGCCTCTGAAGGGGGGGGGGGGGCTCTCATACAAATGAAACGCAATTTTCTGCATAACTCGAGAACTATTCAAGTAAATGAAACCACATTTGGCATGTGTGGGTTATTGGAAACAGAATTTTTATTTATATTAAAATGGATTTCTGTCTGACTGTCTGTCTGACCGATCGGAGTGAAAATATGTATGCAGGTATTTTTGGGGCTGGGGAAGGTTCTTATGATTGTTTGAGACCGCTTCCTCCTTCCGGCTCGCATACAAATGAAACACAAATTTCTGCATAGCTTGAGAACAAAGCAAGCAAATGGAATCACAAATGGTATGCGGGGTTTTCTGAATGCAAGAAATGTTTCTATGGAGAATTCAAACACAAATTTCAACCAATCCTGAGATTTATCCAGGTAACTAAGCCAAAAACTGTGTATTGTCTGGGTAAGAAGAATGTTGTGATAGAAGTTTGAACTACTTATTACTCAAAAAAAACTCATTAAAAATAAGCGTCAGTTCTATGTAATGTTCATTCATTTAGTTGCAGGCGTAGCAACGCTCGCACCGGGATTAGCTAGTATAGAATAGTCTTATAATCTATATAATAAAAATGAGTTGGGGTTTCTTTTGTCACGATTAAACTCGCGAGCGGAAGGACCGATCAGCGTGAAATTTTGTATGCAGAGATTTTTGGGGCCGGAGAATAATCTTATGATGCTTTAAGACCTCTCCCTTTACTGGAAAGGGGGGCTCCCATACAAATGAAATACAAATTTCTACACAACGCGAGAACTAATCAAGCCAAAAAATCCAAATTTAGCATGTGTTAGTTTTTGAAGGCAAAAAAGGTTTTTATGGTAGCTTGAGAACCCTCCCCGTCATAAAAGGGGGGGGAGGGATCTCCGATACAAATGAAATACACAATTCTGCATGACTCGAGAATCAAACAAGCAAATGGAACCAAATTTAGTATGTGGTGGTTTTTGAAGACAAAAAATTGTTCTATGTTGATTTGAGACCCCTCCCCTTTTTGAAAGGGGGGGGGGGGACCTATTCAAATGAAACGCAAATCCTTGCATAACTCGAGAACTAATAAGAGAAATGGAACCAAATTTCGCATGTGGAAGTTTTTGAAGAAGGGAAATGTTTCTATGGTGATTTGAGACTCTTCCGTCATATGAGGAGAAAGGGGGGAGGGGGTGCTCTCAAACAAATGGAACCCAAATTTCTGCATAACTCGAGAAATAATCAAGCAAATGGAACCAAATTTGGAATGGACGAGTTTTTTAAGGCATGAAATGTTTTTATGGTGGTTCAAAGCCCCTCCTCCCTCTAAAAAGAGGGGCTCTCATACAAATGAAACAAGTTCCAACCAAACATGAAAACTATACCTATTGCTTTGCAAATTTGTATTCAGTGGTTTTTGGGTCCGGGAAAGCATCTTATGATAGTTCGAGAGCCCTCCCGCTTCTAGAAAGGGTGGGATCCCATGCAAATGAAAAACAAATTCCTGCATAACTCGAGAACTAATCAAGCAAATGGAACCAAAATTAGTATGGGGGAGTTTTTAAAGGCATGAAATGTTTTTGTGGTAATTTAAGACCTCTCCTCACTCTGAAAAGGGGGGCTACCATACATACGAAACACAAATTTAAAACCAACCATGAGCACTATCCCTACCGCTATGCAAATTTGTATGCAGGGGGTTTTGGGTCCGGGAAAGGATCTGATTGTAGTTCGACACCCCTTCCGCCATTAGAAAGGGGGGCTCCCAAGCAAATGAAAAACTATTTTCTGCATAACTCAAGAACTAATCAAACAAATTGAACCAAATATGGCATGTGGAGGTTTTGTAGGCAAGAAATGTTTCTACGGTGGTTTGAGACCCCAAGCAAAAGAAACCAAATTTAGCATGTGTGAGGTTTTAAAGACAAGAAAGGTTTCTATGATGGTTTCATATTCCTCTTCGCCCTGAAAGGGGGGGCTCCTATACAAATGAAATACAATATTCTGTATAACTCGAGAACTAATCAAGCAAATTGAACCAAATCTGGCATGTGGAGGTTTTTGTAGGTGAATACTGTTTCAATGCTAATTTGAGACCCTTCCCTTTTCTGAAGGGGGGGAGGGGGGCTCCCATACAAATGAAACACAAATTTTTCGAGAATTTATCAAGAAAATGGAACCAAATTTGGTATATGGAGTTTTTTGAAGGAGAGAAATGTTTCTATGATGATTTTAGACCCCTTCTTAAAGTGGAAGGAGTGATCTCCCATATAAATTAAACACAAAATTTTGCATAACTCGAGAACTAATAAAGCAAATGGAATCAAATTTGGCATGTGGATTTTTTTGAAGGTCAGACATATTTCTATGGTGGTTTGAGACCCTTTGCCCTCTGAAGGGGGGGGGGGCTCTCATACAAATGAAACGCAATTTTCTGCATAACTCGAGAACTATTCAAGTAAATGAAACCGCATATGGCATGTGGGGGTTATTGGAAACAGGATTTTTATTTATATTAAAATGGATTTCTGTCTGACTGTCTGTCTGACCGATCGGAGTGAAAATATGTATGCAGATATTTTTGGGACTGGGGAAGGTTCTTATGATTGTTTGAGACCGCTTCCCCCTTCCGGCTCGCATACAAATGGAATCAAATGGAATCAAAAATGGTATGTGGGGTTTTTAGAAAGCAAGAAATGTTTCTATGGTGAATTCAAACACAAATTTCAACCAATCCTGAGAATTATCCAGGTAACTAAGCCACAAACTGTGTATTGTCTGGGTAAGAAGAATGTTCTGATAGTAGTTTGAACTCCTTATTACTCAAAAAAAAACTCATTAAAAAAAAGCATCAGTTCTTTGTAATGTTCCTTCATTTAGTTGCAGGCGTAGCAACGCTCGCACCGGGATCAGCTAGTACAATATAAGGAACAATCCACACTACTCCATCCAAAGCTACGATTGAGGGACCTGGTAAAAATAAAGTCCGTAGATGCATTTCGCGCCTACTGGCAACTCTGCTACTATTGATGTCCAAGCTCATTGATTTAGCTCCACCCGGGGAAAACTCGGTCCTACACTAAAAATTAATTTTCATTGTCAATGAAAATGATTTGATTATGATCAATGATTTCATTTTCTCCAATCCACTCAAAAAATCGCAACGTTTTGTGATATAGTGGATGAACTATTAAAATTTGAGATAACTCAATGCAGACGTCTTCCAAATTTGGCAGATCGACAAGCAATCGGTGGAGATCCACCTGGTACCTCATGTACCTCATAGCAAGATACCTAGAGGTGGACCGGAAGATTTGATGAGCTACCTCCTCCAAAGTTCAGTGCCTACCAGCTTACGAACGAAAACGGCCTCCGACTCATCAACACCACAACAGAACAAATCACAAATCGACCACGTTTTGATTGATGGAAGACACTTCGCGGATATTATCGACGTTAGGACCCATCGCGGCACTATTATGGATTCAGACCTCTATCTGGTAATGGTCAAAGTGCGCCACAGACTTTCCGTTGTGAACAACATTCGATAACGACGCCCGCCACGATATAATCTGGAGCGACTGAAGCTACCCGAAGTTGTAAAAAATTCCACTCAAAGCCTTGAAGCAGCGTTGCCGGAAGAGGAAGAGCTAAACGAAGCCACTCTCGAGGGTGGCTGGAGTACCGTCAAAGCAGCCATCAACAACGCAGCGGAAGGCGCCATGGGTTTATGGAAAGAAATCGACGGAACGAATCGATCGACGAAGAGTGTCAAACGGTTCTAGATGAGAAGAATGCAGCGCGGGCGTTGGTACTGCAGCAAGGGACTCGTCAAAATGTTGAACGTACTCATCACTTCCGGGATAAGAAGCGTCAACTAAATGAGTTGGAGTACTAAGCAGCTGTATCGTTCTCAAGATACGCGTAAATTCTGCAAGAAGTCTAACGCATCCTGCAAAGGCTTCGTACTGCGAGCCGAAATGTGTCGGAAAGGATGGCATTGAAGTGGAGCTTATAAAAATGATCCCAGATAAGTTGCGACTTGTCTGCATCGACTGATAGGATATGGGATACAGAGTGACGGAGGAGTTATCTGCAAAAAGCGTAACAAATTGTGAGAACTATCGAGCGATCACTATTCTCAACGCGGCCTACAAAGTGTTGTCCCAGGTTATCTTCCGTCTTTTATCGCCACTAGCAAGCAAATTTGTGGGAAGTTATCAAGCCGGTTTTGTGAACGGTCGATCGCAAATTGATCAAATCTCTACCTTACGGCGGATCCTCTAAAAGTGTTGCGAATATCAAGTACCTACACACCATCTACATCTACAGTGTCCGTCTTCAGCAAAGATATTAAGAATGTAAAATGAAGACATTTGAAATAACCACATTAGTTCCAGAGCGTATTACTGAGATGGCACTGCAGCCTTCTTCTTCTTCCTCAGCGTTTCAAGCTTATTGCATTCGGAATTAGCTTATTGCTTGCTCTCAACTTAGTTTTCTACATGCACTTCCACATTGCAAAAACCTCAGTTAGTCATTAAGAGGTTTCGATAACAGGTACAATTTTTGCATAAGTATGATTGTAGGGCAAATGCCCAGGGAGTCGGTCTAGTCTAGGATGTTTTCCTTAACAAAAAATTCCTAGACCAGAACGGGAATCGAACCCAGACCACCTCCAGCATGGTGTTGCTTTGTAGCCACACCTTAACCGACTGGGTTAAGGGAGGACCCAGGCGCTGCAGTCTATCTTGGCTATATTCAAAAAATAGAGTTGAAATCAGAGCTAAATCAAGGTGAATCTAATAAAAAAGTGGTCTTAATAGTGTATATGAGAATTCAAGCCATTTTCAAATCTGCATAGTGTGATATATCGCATCCTCCAATCTAATCCAACTGGTCTGTTTTTCTGGGCATCTTTGAATAAGATACTTATAAAGCACCTCATACACTTCGTTAACGGCAAAGGTCATGCTAGAGATGACTTTATTAGATCGAGACATGGTACAACGAGCTTCCAACAGCTCCGAAGCGACTGAAAACAGACAACGATGAAAAAGGATTTGAGATGCCAAAAAGTTGGTATAAGATGCAGACCAAATGCAATCAGTAAAAACCTTTCAATGACAATATGACAAATATTAACAAAATGTATTAATGTAGAGGTTATATAGAGAAAACGAGATTAAACTATAAGAATAACATAAAATGTGCTATATCGTACATTCGAAATAAAGTTTTGACTTTGTTTTTTGTTATGCGGGTATTGAATAACTTTGCCGCAGACGGCCACAGACTAGAGCTTTATTTGACATAAAAAGGCTACAGCTCAATCTCTGCGGAACAATCTGGACCTAATTCGACAACGCCATATGACTGCATTTTGTATACTGAACAATTTGTCGAAGACGGCTACTAGAGCTTCATGAAAGATCTGGACCTAATACGTCAAAAGATGACAAATGTCACAATGAGAAACTTTGACCTAGTTGGCAACTCTCAAGAGCATTTGACAAAGATAGACTGCAGCGCCATCTCTGAGTAAAGATCATGAATCAATATTGTTTTGAGTAACATGAGCGTATGGATGCAGCTGACTGAATCAGACTATATGCGGATTTAGCGACTCTACTGTGCTACCAATCGGTTTGCCTAGGAGTCAGTAATAGTGAACCGGTCGGCCACGGTCACTCACCACAACCTATAGATCATTGCACGATGGCGTCATCAATGCAGTTTTGAAAGTTCAGGGAGCTTGTTTACGTGGACTTAGAATATTTTCGGTAAGATCGGTTTGAGATTTTGTGCCCTAAATTTATTACGATTGAAGTAAAATTGCCGGAAAACAGACACCAGTGCTTATTAACACATCATTGTTTGGATCTAATCGTACAGAATCCGGAAAACGCCAATGAAAAATTTCGTTTGAGCGGTCCAAATTCTAACACCTTGTAAACAAGCTCCCTGAACTGTCAAAAAGTGAGGTTAACACATTCCGTGCAATGATCTATGGGGAGCGCAGAGCAGGGATGCCATATTCACAGATATGTCTGTTAATTTGCAGACTTTTCATTTTAATTGCAGACTTTTTTAACGATGAAGACATTTAGCAGACATTTTATTTATGTTGCAGACTTTTACAGACATTTGAAATATTTTTTAAAATTTCAAATAAAGGTATTCTCTGACGTTCGGATTTAAAACGTACGAGGATCTGAACAGTATAGCATATACGGTGAGAAGCCTTGTTGTAATAATTTGAAATATCGTAGGTATCATTTAAAGTAGAAATCCTTGCAGAAACGAAAACGGTGGGCTACTTGGAGACACAATGAGCCTGGAGATAAATATCGTATAGGCCCTTTCCGAGGGTAACATGGAGTCCCTATATATGTAGTGTTCAATTCCACGTGTTCAAACCCATGCGAAAAATTACTGTCAAAGCGTAGGTAATATTGGTCTTTTGCTTATAAAGTCACAACGACAATCAAGGTTCACAACAATACAAATCATATTTGAGAAATTTAGAGACTTCCTCTAAAAAAAAAACTTATCCAATGGTCAGCAACCAGTTCATGCTAGAAGAACCTTCAAAAATTCATTACCGAAGTTCAAGATCATACTTACCAGAATTTCAAGACAGAACTTCCTCCAAAATCAGGAGAGGACTTTTCAGAGCTTCAGAAAGAAGTGTAGGGAAGAGGACTTCTCTGAAGTTTGGAATTTTTCAAAGGTTTTGGAGTTCTTCCCAGAAACTCAAAGTTGAACTTCCCAGAAGTTCAGAAAAAAAACATTCCCAAATTTCCAGGAAGGGCACTACCTATAATTAGTCAAAAAATCAGGAAAAAAATCCTCAGGACGATGCTTGCCAGGAAAGGCACTACTTATAATTTATCAAAAAATCAGAAAAAAAAATCCTCAGGACGATCCGTCATAGAAGCTGAGGAAAGAACTTCTCTCAAGTTCAGCAAATAAATTTCCAGAAGTTCCAGAAGAAACTTCTCGAATGGTTAGTTGGAACTTACTAGAAGTGCTGGCAGCTTTTCCAAAGCTCAGACGAGAACATTCTGCATTTCAGAATAAGAATTTCTCAAAATTCTTTAGAGAGAATAAAATGAAACTTCCCAGGAGCATTGGGGGGGGGGAGGGGGGGGCTTCCTTCTAATTTGTGCACGAATTTTCCAATAGTTCCGGAACAAACTTCTCCAAAGTTCTGGAGAGAACTTCCTAAAAGTTCTGAAGAGGACTTTTCAGAAGTCTAGGAAGAAACTTCAAGAACAAATTTGATTCCTAAAAAATCAGAAGTTTGGAATAAATAAGCTCAGGAAGAAACCTACTAGAGAGGGCACTACCTGTAGGGTCAAGAAGGAATTTTTCAAAAAAATCATTGGAGAACCCTTCAGAAGCTCAAAAGAGGATTTCTCAGAAGTTGCGAAGAAACCAAAAGTTCAAGTGGAACTACCCAGAAGTGCTAGAGAGCTTCCCTAAAGTTCTGAATCAAATATTCCAGCATTTAAGAATGAAAACTTCTCGAAGTTCACGAAACCCCAGAAGTTATGGTGGATTCTTTTGATAAAATCAGGAAGAAAATGTCCAGAAGTACAAGGGGATCTTTCTTATAGGTCATTTTCATTTCTCAGATATTCGGGAACAATCTTCCCCGAAGTTAAGGCAAATACGCCCCTGAAGATCAGCAGATTATTTCGGCAGTTCAGAAAAGAACTTCTCAGAAGTTCAGGAAGAAACTTCTAACATTTCCAAGAAGTTCTGGAGAGTACTTTCTCAAAGTTTTTCAGAAACTTTCCTCGTAGTTCAGGATAGGACTTATCAGAAGTTAAGAAAGTACTATGTTCAGGAAAAAAATTACGAAATGTTTCTGGAAGGTAAGGTTGGGTTCATAAATGTGAATTTCGAAAAAAATAAGGAGTTCATGATGAATTTTGCCTGAAGTTCAGGAGGAAACTTCCCAGAATAAAGCAAAAAGCCTTGCAGAAGATCAGAAGAGAGTGTTCCTTAAATTTAAGAGATAATCACTGACCGAAGAAGCAATCTATACGAAAATCATTCATATGACCATAAAGATATTGATGATCATCAGTGATGTTTACGCCATATTAAAATATGGTACACACCATCAATGGTTATTTGTTGAATCAAAAAAAAGTCTGTTGATTTTATCAAATGAAAATTGTGATTTTAAAATACAAAACTGGAAAGAGCGTTACTGGGGGATAAACACTATAGAAAATTGTGTAATCTATTCGAATGCTTCAAGCTGCAGTGTCACTTTAAAAATATGAAACAATAGTGTAAGGTTGCATACAATCCAAGAAATAGATCCAGACATGTTAACATAATCACACAAGTAGCGATAATGACATAACTCGTTCTTTTATTACGTTTGTTAGTAAGTCTAATTTTCTAAAACAAAATTACAGACTTTTATAGGCATTCCCAGACATTTCAAATTTTTATCACAGACATTTGAAAAAAATATCTGGCATCCCTGGCGCAGAGAGTGGGAGAGAGTTTGTCGGGATAGAGTAGGAAGTAGAATATAAGATTAGAAGGTAAACATTAATAACTAGGTCAGTAGGTCAGACAGTGTGCAATATTGCAATCGAAGCTATCAGTTGACCGGAGGTGAACTCCGTTAAGTTTATGTTTAGTTTTTAAAAATAAATGTAGTGCAATTTTGTAAAATAAATGTTGTATTTTAGGTGTAGTAATAAAGTAGTGTTCAAGACGAATATTAAATGTAGTGTTGTGGTTTTCATTGGACTGAATGTGATGTACTTTGTGATGTGCGGAAAGTGTCCTTAGATGACAAAATTATAGAGACTTCTACGATATAGATTATACGTTCACCAGGCAGCGGAATATGATTGAACTTGTCAAACAATCATACAATTGCAAAAATCGTACCTGGCATCGAAAGTTCTCAATAAATAACTGTGGAAGTGCATTTAGAACACTAAGTTGAGAGCAAGCAATAAGCCAATTGGGAAAGCAATAAGTTTGAATCGCTAAGAAGAAGAATTTTTCCCTGCACTACTCTAATGTTCCTCTACTTTAAATGAGGAATTCTTCCATACGACATCAAACGCTCAACATCGTCATCAAATATTTAACACAATTAACCTTGCCTGCTTACCGTTCATCATGTATTCCCAATCCACATGTTCGGCAACGCCATCTATCCACCCGAAGAAGACGCATCGTCAGACCATCTGCCGCAATTACTCCTCGCCCGCTACCTTAGCGTATTCTTCGACGTCAAGTCGAAAATAATCAAATTAATCAGCTCCCGTCTCAAAATAAAGTAATTACCGAAAACGTTGTCTTTGTCTTTCGAATCGCTCGCTCATTTAGCTCAATCTGCTTGTTATGATACCACCAGGTCGCGCCGTCATCGGTTCTGTATAAGGTTGCGTAAGAGACACAAGAATGCCTCCGCCAACCGACGGAAATTACCGCTACACTCGGATAATGGAGCTGGAATCCCTCGGCGGTGGGTGATTATAGATAATTTTTGGTATAAATTATGATCGAGCTTAAGGTTAGCGTCTTTCGGCGTCGCTATCGTTTCTTGTATCGGTGGTAAAGTTTTTCCTACATAGGGGATGTTTATTGAATTCGTGTTCAATAAAACTGGCAACATTTTAAATGTCACTGCCTACTCAGAAAAGATGCCTTAGCAAAAAATTTTTGCAAAAAAAATGCCATGGTGAACATCGCTCATTTCTCAACTTTCTGGGGGCATTTCATCTTCGAATGACATTGCATGTGGTTGCGGAAATTGATGCATGCATGCAACCATGACTGAACCGTTTTCCGAGTCAGATCGGAATTTGCGTCAGGTACTGTTTTCTGACTTCTTGGCCTCTTTGATATTTGATATAGTGGGATGAAAATGTGGCTGCTTCGTTTGAACGTTGTTTGCTTCAGCACCAGTGCAAAATATGAGGTCGGGATCAGTTATCTTCTTGTGAATTTCAAACAAATCTCGATTGGTTAAGCCAAGAAAGGTAGAGTCAAATTACTAAAACGGGTCTATGTATGCTGGAAGGCACCTTGTGCCGTGTTCGGCTTGCGGTTCCAAAAGTCTCAAGTAAACATAATTAAAAACAAAAAAATCAAATTCATCCAAGTGAATTTGCATCACGCGAAGGGTGTAATAGCTGTACTTTGCAAACGATTCACGGAAAGCACACTAGATGTAGCACTAATCCAGGAACCATGGACCAACAAAAGTAGGATACTAGGAATTCATACAAAATCATGTAAGTTATTTTTTATGAGGAGGCGCAGCTAGCTCCAATTTTTTTTCAGATTACAGAATTCATCAATAGAGAAATCGTAGCAATTATAATGGAAACAATCATGGCAAAACGGAAGTTTTTGTCGCCTTAGCTTACTTTCCTGGCAACATGGGACTCCATGATGGGAGATGTACCTCCAACAGAGGTAGAAAATTTCGTGTTGTACTGCAAAAGACACAGCAAAGCGTTTCTAATAGGATGTGACGCAAATGCTCATCTTACATTATGGTCCAGTACACATATCAAAAACAAAGTTGAGTACCTCTTAGATTTTATCTCAAAATGTGATGTAGATATATGCAATAGAGGGAGCAATTCTGCCGTTGTACATGCAGTTGAACAAGAAGTTCTTGACCTAGCCCAAGCAACATAAAACTGACATTATTGGTTGCAGTAATTTGATTGTAACTTAATTGAGTGGCATGCAAGTAATTTTAACTGATTTGCAACAAGTGTGTTGATAGGGAACTGTATGTTGTCAGATGATCTCAGACTAAATCAAAGACCTGGCATGTATCGAATGAAGAGTCTTTGTCCGATCGCAAGCAAATCGTTTTTGATTATGAAACTATTAAACAATCTATTGAAATTATATGAGACCTCAGAAAAGCAACAGGGGATTGTATAACTCAAAGTTTATCGATGGAGTTAACAAATTAGGAGGATACTCAAAAACGTGTAAGGAACTTGAGGAAAATTCTCGACAGCTTTCAAGCCCAAGCCTGCAAGATAACTACGGTAGCTGCCCTGCAAAGGCAAGTGAAATAAAACATTACAAAAACTTCGGAAGAAACCCCGGAAGCTATTCAACCGGGCTAAAATAACAGGGCAATGGGATCTAATTGCCTCCAGAACTCAAAGAGTTCTTTCAAAAGATCATTCAAATGGCCTAGGAACTCTTAGGAGCACAGAAAAAAACAATGAATATTAACAGGCACGTAAAATTTCCCATCGTTTAATTCCAAAGCAAGGGAGGCGTAAGCAACGAAATTGCTTGCCATCTTTCATGCGCTATACAACAAAGTTTGCAATCTTTCTTTCAACAGGCTAGATTCAGGCGTTACCTGGCTTAAGTTTACATGAAAAATCCCATTATTATTTGCCAAATCTATTCCCTTCATGTGTATTGGATAACGCAGAAAATTCAATGTTTCTTTTTATCCGTGAGGAGGACAGTACTTTTACTAGTTCTGTAGAGGAAACATTAGAAAAAACACACTTTCCGTGTTCAATTTCCGACATAAATGACTTACGTACGGCGCAAACTGACTCTAGTAAGATCAGCGTGAGAGTTCAAAATACAACAAATCAATCAACTGGATTAGAGAGTGCCAGGACAAATGCGCAACATCTGGCCAATACTATGTTTTCAGAAAAACGAGTTGAATGGGCGATAGATTCTCCTGAACCTTTCATGCCAGGCCAGCGGGGAGGGATGGATTTTTTCCAGTACTACTTCAGAAAGGTAGGAAAACTTTGACACCTATTCTCAAAGACTTGTTGCGTGCACGTTTAACATGGAGTTACTCTGAGAAAAATTCCATGGTTGTACCGACAATTAAATCATGGTCAAGATGACTTTTGCATAGAATGGGTCCAATAACTATGAAAATGGTCGTTTTTAACACGTTCACGGCATTGACCACAAGGACTATTCTGACATTATAGTAAATGTAGAATTGATTATTTTTCATGGTTGTTTTGACCATGATCATAGTCGGTTGAAAATAACTATATATATTTTTTTTATTATTCCTTTATTATCGAGATTTTCAGCCCTGGGCTGATGCATCTCCCGTCCCAGTCACTCAAATACCTTTAGGGTATTTTTGTAACTTGTTCGGGGGTGAGATTCGAACTCGTGACGTTGGCGTGAGAGGTATGGATGTTAACCACTACGACGGGGTCGCTCCATCACTATACTGTCGTAGTCATCCAAACCATCCATCCAGTTAACCAAAAAACTGGCGTCAAGTGAAGTTTTTATTTATTCTAATAAGAAGGATCAAATGTCATCAAAATCCTTCAAACCGATTAGTTTATCTATTATACTAAAAATAATGGAAAAAATAATTGATGAGCACATGAGATCCTCATACTTGACAACAGCTCTTTTCAGTAATTATCAGTGCGCTTACTAAACTGTTAAATCAACGGTAACAGCTCTCCACACGCTTGTTACAAAACTAGAAAAATCTTTTGATTCATTCGAAATTTCACTAGTAGCGTTCATTTATATTGAAGGAGCAATTGATAATGCATCCTTTAACTCAAGAAAAAACGCTATGATAAGCCGGGGGTTCGATGAATGTATTGCTAATTGAGATGCTTTATAGAAGAGAAATTTCAGCAAACCCTGGAAGCTCGTCCATAGCAGTTAAGGCTGCAATAGGGTGTCCTCAGGGAGGTGTTCACCCCACTATTATGGCTTCAATAAATGATGAACTTTTAAAAATAAAGAAGCACAGGGCTTCGAGATTATTGGCTTCGTAGATGATGTAGTCATAAAAGTGCAAGGAAAATATGACCATATAATTTTAGAGAAAATGTAAGATGCTTTAAATTATGTTTCGTCGTTGTGTGCCAAAGAACCCAGGTAGCTCATAAAATCCAAAGCGTGTTTACGGCAGCCTATCAAGCAATTAGTAACCTTAAACATAAATTCAGTCTTTGGCCCAATATACGGCTGCTATACTGCAATGCTATGATAATGCTTCATAAATGCTATTTTGCATTCCAAGTGCTTATAACAGACTACAATCATTTAAATAGCTTTTGAAATCCAACTTTACATCAGATAGCATTCAAGATGCTGATGCTGATATAATGCTAATATAATGCTTGTAGTATCTGAAGGCAGATTTAGGGTTGATTTATTGCATTTGCTAATGCATTTTGGTTACCTGGGAAGGGGTTAATATAAACCCTTCAAAGGCTATTATTGTACCCTTCACAAGAAAAAGGAAGTTTTCTATTAAAAAAATGAAATGAAAGGAACACCTCTAAAACATTCACACACATTCAAGTATCTGGGAGTAGCTCTTGACAGTAAACTTACTTGGAATCCACATCTAGAGTAAATTGTTAGTAAGGTTTTTGGGTGAGTTATATAAAACATTTGGTAGGAAATGGGGACTGAAACCAAAAATGATCCACTGGATTTATTTAACGATTTTAAGATCCCGAATAACCTATGCATCTTTGGTTTGGTGGCCAAAACCAAAGAAAATCATCTCAGAGAAGCTGGGAAGGCTACAAAGACTGGCTGCTCTCTCAATAACGGGCGCAATGAGCAGCTCACCGAGTATGCAACACACTAGATGGTATGCTTTATATTCTTCCGTTGCATTTACTTGTTTAATTAGACCTTGTCGTGATTTTTCGGGAAATAAGGGGCCAAATATTTGTCAAGGATCAATCATCTTCTATTTAGACAAGATTGGATAATCTTATAGGAGCAGGGGTAGCTGGTCCAGGAATACATGTCTCAATATCTATGGGTAAGTGGCCTACCGTGATTCAAGCAATTATTGAATGTTCTATAATATGCTTGCGTAGAAACTATAGCCATTCTAATATCTGTATTATGTCTGATAGTCTAGCAACACTGAATGCTTTAAAATCAGTAATATTCAATTCTAAACTTGTATGTGCTATGTCACTTCCAAGTTAACATGCATTTGATTCCAGACTACTGCGAAATTCCAGGAAATGAAAAAGCTGAAATATTAGCAAGACATGAATCAGGGGTGCGACTTTTAGCATGTGGATCTTCGGCATAAAGGGCGATACGGTCAAAATTTGGTCAATATCAACTTGACGTATTTCTTTCAATTTTGCATTTAAAAAACCTGAACACCCCTCATTTTGAAGGTGTGTGTGTAGAATGTTGCTCCTATTTTGATTTTGGAATTCACTCTTCAGTTGTCAAAATGCCGTCCAAGCAAGAAGAGCAGCGTATCAAAATTTTGCTCGCGCATCGAAAATCCGAGCTACTCGCACGCAAAGTTGGCAAAATCGCTAAAAGTTGCCAAATCAACCGTAACAAATGTAATTAAAGTGTTTGGGAAACGTTTGTCGACAGCCAGGAAGTCTGGATCGGGGGGAAATCGAAAACCGGAAGCCGCTGAGACGACAAAGAGAGTTGCCGGTAGTTTCAAGCGAAACCCTAACCTATCTCTCCGAGATGCCGCAAATAAGCTGGGTGTATCGTCTACAACCGTGCATCGAGCCAAAAAACGAGCCGGACTATCGACTTACAAGAAGGTAGTGACTCCAAATCGCGATGATAAACAAAATACGACGGCCAAAGCGCGATCCCGGAGGCTGTACACGACGATGCTGACGAAGTTTGACTGCGTGGTAATGGACGACGAAACCTACGTCAAAGCCGACTACAAGCAGCTTCCGGGACAGGAGTTTTATACGGCAAAAGGAAGGGGAAAGGTAGCAGATATTTTCAAGCACACGAAACTGTCAAAGTTCACAAAGAAATATCTGGTTTGGCAAGCCATCTGTACCTGTGACTTGAAAAGCAGCATTTTCATAGCTTCCGGGACTGTCAACCAAGAAATTTACGTGAAAGAGTGTTTGAATAAACGTCTGCTGCCTTTCCTGAAGAAACACGGTTGTTCCGTATTGTTTTGGCCGGATTTGGCATCTTGCCATTACGGTAAAAAGGCCATGGAGTGGTACGCCGCCAACAACGTGCAGGTGGTTCCCAAGGACAAGAACCCTCCCAACACGCCAGAGCTCCGCCCAATTGAGAAATACTGGGCTATTGTCAAGCGGAACCTAAAGAAGACCAAAAAAACTGCTAAGGACGAGCAGCAGTTCAAGGCAAACTGGTTTTCTGCGGCGAAGAAGGTGGACAGGGTGGCTGTACAAAATCTGATGGCAGGGGTCAAGCGTAAGGCCCGGCAATTCGGATTTGGAAAAGCGGAAGCCTAACTGAATATTTTTCCTGAATTTTATACTAGTTGAACTTGAAAAAGAAATTTAATTTGATTTTTTAAATAAACGATTTCACCGATTTACACGCGTTTTCCCTTGACCAAATTTTGACCGTATCACCATTTATGAACCTTTGGTCGGATGGACGTTTGCCCGAATGGACGTTTGATCGAATGGACGTGTAGTCAAAAATTATCTATCAGCATATATGTATTGCCGAGAAAAGGATATAAGAATCCAAAAAAATATTTTCAAACGCATTAGGAACATCCCCATGTAATGAAATATTGTAGACTTACTACCCATAGATCTGCACAACATGTGTGCGGTTTGCAGTAGTTATCATTCTGATTAAGTTTCAACTTTATCGACTCACTAAATTTTTGTGTACAAAATGGCGAATATTTGTATAACATGAGAAGTATGTTTATATTTTGAAAAAATCTTAGGCTTCTGATTTATGGAGAAAAAAGGATTATGGTTAAAATCTAGACGGAATGGATCATGACTTTTAATAATCTTGAAGAAACATGGAGTTCTTTCGAAAGATACTCTCTTTTGATTATTTGCTCATGAGTCTTTTATGAAGATACATATTCCTGTATCCGAAAGCAACTTTTGATTCAAGTGCTGGCACGGTATAAAACTCTTATGTGAGATTTTTCCTTCTTTCAAACATGCACAGTTCTCTGGAGCTTTGCTGATCAAGTCATACGTACAAAAAGTGAATCAGAGGCAAGGACTGAAGACGAACAAAGTGAAAAAGGTGCCAAACCATGATGACAAGCCAAATTTCACTGCAAAAAGTCGTGCTTTACACCAATTTTTTGCAAACATTTTTTTTATCATCGAAACACACGAACTCGAAGACTTAATACAGCTTCTGGGTTTGGCTTTGTATAGCACAATGCAAAGGAACGCCGTGTTGAAATTCCCGAAGAAGTATTTGATTTGGCAGGCCATATGTAGTTGTGGTCGAAAATCTAAAAGTTTCATCTCTACCGGGATTATCAATAAGGCACGAGTCTCCAGCTTTGTTTTGGCCTGATTTGGCCTCTTGTCACTGTGCGAATTCCGCCTGGAATGGTATAAGATACAAGAGGTCAAACACGTGCCAAAATCAGCCAATCTACTAAACTGTCCAGAACTTCGCCCAATAGAGAAGTGTTGGGCTCTAGTTAAGCGGATACTATTCGTAACTAAGAAGAAAGCAAATTGTATCGATGATATTAAGAGAAGATGCAGAATCGTCACGGCGGGCGTTTCTGAGAATACCGTAACCTGATGGCGGATGTACCAAAGAAAGTTCGAGGTTTTTTTTAAAGATGGATTAACATATTAATCAACTGTTTTGAACAATATTATTGTAAAATAAATAATCAGTTTTGTTGAACTATGTTTATTTTTCTTTATTTTAATGTTTTGGTGTTCGAAATTTAACGGAGACAGGCTTTATAACTTGAAGATAATAGGGAAACTTCAAGAGGATAGGTGTCAATTGTGTGGTATAGAATTGTACAGCAATCTCTAATGAAAGGCGTTCATTTCTGGATAAGGAGCTAGCAGATCCCTTTGATATTTGGAATGCAGAGCCCTGCCAAGTAGTGCATTTTATTCGAAATTGTAATACCTGACTGGGAAAATGCTTTGTGTCAGTCTCTGTCGGTCGCTTCACATAATAGTGATACGGCATACGGATAAAGGACTTTCCAAACGGGAAATATATCACAGTACATCTAAGAAATGGTCGCAGTGATGAATATACCCAACATGGGAAAAAAAATGAAAAGTCATACTTTGTTATCGTTCTAAATTCAACGCATTGCTGAACGGTGGGTCAAAATGGGTTGAGCAAACCAGTAGATAAAAGATTCGTATGCGAAACTGATGAAAATATTAAAATCTCCTTTTAGCAGTGTTTAGTTTTCCACTAGATGGTTTATTTGAGAAGAGCGCTTTACATTCATGACCACCGTCGGAGGAGAATGTTACGATTATAAATTGATAGATATGTTCCTTCTTTGGTGGAAGTTTAAAATTAGGAAATTCTGAGATTGTTAACTAGAAGCTTCTCCAGCAAAAGAAAATAACATCTTAGTAACATGTTTTGGTATCCTAGATATCATTTTGATATATCAGTTGTTTTCGCTAAACAAATTTTGTTATCACAATTCGGTAATTTTTTATCATATGTAATTATTTTTGAAACACTCTTCGTGACAAATTTTACTAGTTCAATGCCTAACTATAAATATTATTTACATGTTTGTATAAGAAATTATGATTCTTACCAACAAAAAGATATATCACCTATTAGCGTGAGAATTAGATATCAAATTGATAACCTAATTTGAAACTTATGCAATAATTTTGCTTACATTACAGGATTTGTCATCAAGATGATCTCACTGATTACAAAATCAGTTATTGCTGTGATATCTAAGGAGTATTTTTTTACTATCTCTTCTGTTATTTTGGCTGTTAACCCGAGCAAAGGTTTATACACAATTGATAACAAATTCTAATACCAGATTATCAGACGTTGATAGCAAAATATGTTATCATTTAGGCTGAACAAACAGCCAAAATAACAAAAGAGATAGCAAAATAATATTCCTTGAATATCACAACATTAACTAGTTTTATTATTATCATCGCGTTCATTTTGATACCAAATTTTGTGATATGAACAAATTTCTTGATATATTTTCAAATTAAGTTATCAACATGATATCAAATTCATACACTAATAGCTGCAGTAGTGGTTCTGATAAAGAAGCTCAATTTCATATCCATCACATGCTGGTAATATTCAGCATTCGTCAGCATGCTTCAAGAGTTCAGTAACGTTCATCAAAAATCGTCTTAAAAAATTGATAGCAGATGATAACAAAATTTGTCAATGTTGATAACTAAATGTGTTATCCGATAACAGATGAGTTCACAATTATATTTGGGATAACAAAACTTGTTACTTATTTGATATCAGTTTGTTATTCTACTGTGCTAGAGAATTCAGCCTCCATATTAACATATTCAGTTATCAAACTGTGATAACCGGGTCTTAGATATTGTTATTAATTTGGCATAATCCTTTGCTTGGGTTTTGAACACTAATTACATTTTTCCTTAAAATTTCCAAAATTACCCTTCGTTTTATTTAATGCGGTTCAATCAACCTTTTTGACAATGAATACGGTTGTAGGACTTCAAGACCTCACTTGGACCTCATCAGGATTTTCTCATATGACTCAGAATATCTATTAAATTCCATTATCTTGGTTGACTTTGATCTTTTAACGCACAGGAACAAAATCAAATTCTATAAATATATATCGTAATCAGAGAAGGCTTAAGGATATTATCCTCAACTTTATTAATATCTTGGATGACTTGGATTGTTTACCGTACACAAATTTCCTCTCGTTTAATTTCAAGCCAATGGAGCCGTAAACAACGATATTGTTTGCAATCTTTAATGCGCCATACAACAATGTTAGCAATGTTTCAAAAAATTTGCTGGATTCAGGTGCTATCTGGCTTACATTTACTTGAAATATCCCATCATCTACCAAATCTAGCATTCCTTTCATGTGCATTAGAAAACGCAGAAAATTCAATAATTCTTTTTTTTTCTGTGTAGCTGATATCGAGTCCAGGTGTACGTAGTGAATCAAAATATCTTTTAAATATCATTGGGTACACGCAAATAAAATCCGCTGAAGAAACTATCATTTAGAGGTTTAAATTATGGACAAAACCCAACAAATTTTCACCTGACTATTAATGCGTTTGATTTCACCATGCCTGCTATTGCAGTCAACCATGGTGGGGTTGATATCTACATAAGGTCTGTCAAATATACTACAAATGTTGAAGGCTGTACAATAAACGTAGTAAAATTGACTGAAATTTAATGGTAGTTTAAACATAGGCATAGTCGGATAAAATGGTAGTTGTTACTGCAAAAATTTTTTCAGTGTACGAAAAGTGTTGCAAAGTAAGAAACACTTGAGGAATCCAACTTAAACAAAGAAGAAGACATTGAGTGGTGATAAATCTGACAGCTCACATGTTAAAGTATAGGACGAAACTTTTAAAATGCTTCTAGAAAATTCAAATGAAATTCGAATTAAAAACGGTTTTTGTGTGATGTATGAAAAATCCAAAACTGCACAATAGGGGAATTATTTTAATTTTATTTTTATTTTGCTGAAAATGTCTTCATTGAGAAGTTTTAGATTTTTCTTACATCATACAGCAAACTACTTTTAATTAGAATTTCATTTGAATTTTCTATAAGTATTTTAAAAATTTCGTCCTATACTTTAACATGGGAGTTGTCAGATTTATCACCACTCGGTGTCTTCTTCTTTTTTCAAGTTGGATTCCTAAATAAATAAATGGCGAAAAAACTCAAACGATCATTCGGGTTTACCCAAAATTGAGTAACTAGTACTGATAAAAAGGTTGAAACGTCAAACCATGGGTAAGGCGATTTATGAAAGTGGGTAAAACTTACTCGGTTCTTCGTAAATCTGGTTCAATGCTTAATTGAGCTGTTAGACTATAGCAAAACCCCGGCAGGCGTGAAACGGCATTTTTCCAAAGTGAGGTGTAGAATTTAAACAAAATTTAAAAACGATTCAGCTGATGGAGCAGATTGCAGCGGCAGTGGATATGGAAACGCAACGCAAATTATAATTTACGATTCGATTTTCCAATAATTATCCAAAACAAAAAATCCATTCTAGAAATTCGATTTGTTCCATCAGCGAAAGCTAACCAACCACTTCCAACAGAGCCTGTTCGAGCTGGTCGGACTGACGGCCAGGGAAGTTCCGCGATGCGTGACCAATGCGCATCGGCACCGGCTTCTGGACTCCGTGATGAGTGTTGTCGAAGATCAACTGCTGGAGGAATGCTTTCCTTCGTTGATTTCGCTGGAGACTGCCATGCAGGGATTGGGCTACTATCTGGTCAACTTGCTTGCTGTAAAAATTTATGAATGAATGAGAGGATGACGTGATTTTCCAACGTCAGCCCGATATTGGCAGGTAATAAATACTTCTAGTAATTCAATTTTTATTCAATTGCAATCACAGGTGCAGTTTATTAAGCATGTATAACCATTATGGTATAGATATATTGAAAATACAAAGTTGATAAACTTTTATTCAAAAGAATAAACATTCAAACGCCTTTTTACCCAATGGCCATAACAACTACATTTTATAATAATGAGTAGAACTAGTTCTAAATCAAATAAATCGGGGGGTAACCCAAATTTGGGTTAGAACCGGTTAGCTAATTTTGAGTAGTTCCAATTTTTATGATTTTGGGTTACCTCTACTCAAGTTTGGGTTAATCTGGATCAGCGTGGATGCTGTCAAATTGACGTTTTGATTCTGAATATTTCTCAAATATCTCAAACCCTCCCAAAACTCTACATCCACCATCGGGTTTCATACTAACGAGTCGCGTTGCGTTGAAACCATTGTTAGTGAGAATAATAACATGGCTACCGACACGCGCTCCCAGCTCAACTCCCCTCAGCCATCTCCAATGGATTCTCCATCCTGTGAGGAATGTTAGAAGGCTCCAGCATTGTTGGTCCAAATGCGTTTCGCGAGCTGTTCGTTCACCATGCTCTGCCTCCACCGCAATACAACAAATGAGTGCAGAAAAGCAGGAAACGAAAAGATGCACGGAGCGATATGCAGACTACCTACCATCCTAGCGGGTGGCATTGACAATGGCCCACAGTCACCGAGTCTTTGCCGGTAGTTACTGTTGTTGTGGAATGCGCGAGCTAAATTTTCCGCTAAATTTGAAATTTGCGCTCTGCTCCGGGACTAGGATGTGAGGGACAAAAAAAATCAGATTTTCAGTCAGATGATAGAAAACATCCAGCCATTGTTATGCTCAGTCAGTGTGCAGCGTGACGCGAGGTTCGAGTTCGACAATGGAGCATGGTAGGCTGGTTCTATTTGAGATGCTTCTTAGAGAGAACGAATTTCTCCCGAACCAGCCTAATGAACGTAGCCCAGAATCATTTCCGCAATTGGGGCTGAAGGTGGTGTTACGCTTAGTTGGAATGATGACAGTGGGTTGTGGTGGCATTAACAACAATGGTTTTGCATGCGCAAATCATTCATGGAAGATGAAAATCCTTTTGTTATTGTTTAATACCGAGAAAGAGGGGACTGCTTTTAGCAAGGGACTGCCGAACAAAAATTCTTGGGGCCTTTGTTGCCATCCAGGAACAGGACGCTGCATTCGTTCACCCATGACGAGTACCATCAGAGTTGCTTCATTATCAGCATTAATGACGGCGAGGGTGGTTGGCAGAAGCAGCATTATCTTCTTTGAGTCGTTTTCCCAGTAGGTGGGGTAAGTTGACATACTGTGGACCATGGTTGCTAGACTAGTTGAACTGATTTTTCAATCGCTCCCAGCTCAGTCGTGCCGATGTAAGATAATGCTGAAGTGCTATTTCAGTTTCCGATCTGGGTTAGACATTTTAGGAATGAATTTCTTTTTCCGAGTTCGTATGTTGTTGCCACGATTTTGAATCGTACTATCATCTACAGCATTTAATTGATAACTAATAACAGTAAGTTGGTGTCAAAAACCGCTAGTAGGTGTCAAATTTTGAAATTTGAATGTTAAAATGTCTACGTAACTCAACAAGGCTGGTGGTTCCATGTATGGCAGATTTACCCTATCCCATCGAGGAAATGTTTACATGGGCTGATCCAACTTTCAAGGACAGCTAAGCAGCTCCAAGAAGGGACTATTTTGCTGTCGACAAGGTGTACTAATTCTCAAATGATGTGGCCTTTGAAAGCAGATTACAACCCACGTGAATTACTTTATATTTGTTTTGGATTGTAGACATCTTGAAGATGTGACCAAGGGTGGTTTTGCTAAAATTTATGTTGAAGTAAATGGTAGATATTATTGCTACTAAACGACTCTGTGGCTTACCTTTTGATAATATAACAATAATGGACACTATTATTTTACAACTCTTGCCTTGTTAATTTGAAGAAAAATTGCAACTGCATTACTGTTTACTAATATTCTCATGGCTTAAACCAAGTCGCATAGAACTGTATAAAACAAGTTTTGTGCACAGTTTTTGAATGCACTTGAGGTATCATCTTCTAATTGTTATTTTTTTTTAATTATCGCTGATTACGATGTTTAATGAATAACCTTATTGTAATCTTAGTTTCCTGCCAAGCTCTATTCGATTGTTCAGAATGAAGACGTAGGACTACGGAACTAAATCTAATCCATTTAGATTATTTAATGCAGTATTCTTTAGCTCAACTCTTTCAGGCCTAGAATTTTCCAAGAGTTATTATAGAAGCGATTTGGTATGCTCTGATTAAATTGGTGCTCAATTACATTGAAATGATTGAAAAAAGTAGGATATTTTGAGTTTTGCTAGGTCGGCTATGCAGAACTTAGCTGTGTATTGAAACTTATTCATTGAATATCTCGGAAGACCAACAGATATTATGAGATAATCTTCTAGGTTATCCAAACTATCCTGGAATTCAAAACATAAAATCTACAACTGTATCTGAAGCTTTCTGGACCAAACAGAGTAATAATATGTATTTGACCAATTTAAATGTGTCTTTTGGAAGGTAAACAGATAAAATGAGATATCTTGGGACGTTCTGGATCATCAAAACTGCCCTTGAGTTCAGAAGTTAAGATCTTTAGTCGTAACATTAGCTTTATAACCTATGATAGGTTACGATATCCATTCAAAAACATTCAGTGAATCTTCTTTATGGTCACCAGTCGTTATCAGATTTTCAGGGATGTTCAAATTCATAATAACTGAGTTGAGTGCAAAATTTAAGGTATACAGTAGTAACCGTAGCCTCTATACAAAACTACGATAACTAATCAATCATATTCAATGAATATTCTGAAACGTTCACAGATATTATAGGATAATCATTCAAAACTTAAGGTCTACAATTGTAACAGCAGCTTTATGGCCTATGCAAAGTTAAGTTAGTTTGTTGTGCTTGAATATCCAAAAATTATCTCATAATGTCTGTTGGTTATTGAATATATTTGAATATATGCCATAACACTGTAAAGCGGACAAACCTACTTCTACAACTGTAAATCTTAAGTTCTGAACTCCAGGACAGTTTGGATGACCTAGAGGATCAGAAAATTATAAAATATTGACTTTTGACATTCCAATAGGTACATTGAATATGTCTGAATACATATAGTCACATTATAAAGCCCAAAAAGCTATTGATACAACAGTAGATCTTATGAATCCTAGAGGGTTTAAGCTGTTTAGTGGAATACCTGTAACTAGAAATTAGAAGAAAAATTAGTATTTTCCATTTATTTCCAACAACCTTTGCTTATCTTGACAGATACGCGTATTTCTTCTACATTGTGCAGACATCTTCAGTGTCTCGTACTAATAACTCGACTTCAAGTTGATCTTATATTTTAGGCTTAAGGGCAGTTTGGCTGACCTAGAACAGCCCAACATTGTCCCATTATGTCTATTGACCTTCTTTACTATTCAATGAATATTGTTTAATACATATTGTTTCTTTGCATACTCCAAAATCGTAATGTTATACCTGTAGATCTTATGTTCTAAATTCAAGGACAGTTTGGATAACCCCGATCATTCCAATGCATCTCGTAATGTTTCTTTACATTTTGACATATTCACTGAATTAAATTGAATGCGTAGCGTTACTTTTAATAGCCTTAAAAGCTATAGTTACTACTGTAGATCTTTAGTTCTGAACTCAAGGACAGTCTTCATTATCTAGAACATCACAGATTTATAAAATAATGACTATTGATCTTCCAAAAGGCTCATTCAATATGTTAGAATACATATCATAATCTTATATAGCCCTAAAAGCTATGTAGCTTACAAGCGTATATCAGATATTCTGAACTCAAGTGCATTTTGGATAACATAGAACATCCCAGAAAGATACAAAAATATTTAACGTCCATCACCAAAAATTTAATAAAACGTATTCATATGCACCATATTAAAAAAAACGCTGTACACTGCTCACTTATTAATGCATTTATGTTTTTTTTTCCTGAACTTCTTTAGATTTAGGATGTCCTAGATTTTCAATTAAGCCTTTTACTCATGTGTTTTTTTTTATATTTACAGATAGAAACATTTATGTAGAATAAATTTGCCGAAGGCAGAGCACCCATTTGTTCAGTCTGTGATTTTATTCAACTATCTTCTCTTGGTGTCATGTATGCTTCCTTAGGCCTGAGGGGTTAATATTATTTTGAAAACAAGACCTAACATTTATGAATTTTTTAATTCAAAGTTGTGGCCCAAAATCAACATTGTTCTCTATTGAAGTTGATTTGTGGAAATATTTCCGATCGATTGGGGCAAAAATTTTGATTTTTTGAGAAATGACTGAGATATTTACGCTCAAAACCTGACCACTTTTCGTGACAATCGTTATGCAATTTTTTTAAACCGTACTTCAGTATAGAAGACAAAATAGTCCTACGTCGAAAAAGTTCTGTGCATGGTTTTCTTCTACATGCACTTTTTTTTCGTCAGCCTATTATTTCATCAAATATGGTAGCTCTAAGCACGTGCACGGAAGCTCTACGCCCAGATGTTGACGAAACCACATTGCCTCGTTATGGATGATGCCACGTATCTAAAAGCAGACTTCCGACAGCTTTCGGGGCTCCAGTTTTTCACTGCTTATCATAAATTCGATGTCCCTGAGGACGTTAGAAAGCAGAAGATGTCAAAGTTTGCCAAAAAAAAAATATGATTTGGCAATCAATTTGCTCGTGAAGATAACGGAACACCTCAATCGTGACAACTGGAACGGTCAATGGGCAGGTGTACCCAAAGAAATGCCTCCAAAGGCGTCTACTTCCTCTTCTAAGGTCACACGATGGTTCTACGATTTTCTGGCCGGATTTAGCCTCGTGCCATTACTCGAAAGAGGTTTTGGAGTGGTACAAGGCTAAGGAGGTCAATTTCGTGCCGAAGCATCTCAACTCGCCGAATTCACAAAACTGCGGCCAGTTGAAAAGTACTGGGCCATCATGAAGCAGGCACTTTAGAAGTATCCTAAAGAACTGCAATTGGACGAAGATATGGAGAAAAAATGGGTTAAATAAAGTTGGTCCAAATGTTTTACTGGACCTTATGAGTAGTGTAAAGAAGAAGGCTCGTGCATTTGGATGTGGAATTGAAATTGAATAAAACAAACATGGGAAAATATTCATAACATGTTTTATTATATTTCCTGGAAGTTTGAAGATGATTGGTTGAACAGGCCAGTTTTGCCGAATATTTGTGTGTGTCGTTATTTGATTCCGTACACTCTTTAACACCTTGAACTTTTTACCGACATCTTGAATTGACATGTTCTTGAACTATTTCACCACGTTGCTGGCCATTTAACTGTGCGTTGGACCGCTTTCACGACCATTTGCATCCCCTCTTTGGGAACTCAGACGCTCCTTGAAGGTTATTATCACACAAGACACAATTTTATTTGCAATTCTAAGGTTCTTAGCGATCCATTGTTGGGACGCCCCTGGATTTTGATAGTAAGTGCATAAAACTTTTTTCACGGCCAATTTCTTGTTTCAACGACATTACTGGAAAAACAGTAGTAATAACTATGAAACATGGCATAGGTAAGCAATACACTCCCTTAGCTCAGTCGGTAAAGGCGCAGCTACGAAGCAGCATCAGGCTAAAAGCGGCTGGGTTCGATTCCCGGTCTGGTCTATACATTTTTCGTTAAGGAAAATTTCTCGACTCCCTGGCCATATTGGGTATGATGATTGCAATTGCCACACAATCGTACTAATGCAAAAATGGCATCTGACATCGAAAGCTCTTAATTTATTAATAACTGTGCAGAAGTGCATTTAGAACACCAAGTTGAGAGAAAGCAATAAGCAAATTGTAACTGCGTTATGCTTGAAATGCTGAGTGAGAAGAAGAAACAGCACACTATGAAAATGATTTGCTCAAATTTTCAGATTTTTTACTCATACTGTTCAAAAATTACAGGAGATTTTCGGTATGCATTTTACCGTAGGACTACGTCTTTGTTTTTAATACAGGGATACACGTTGCAAGTACAACAATTTGGAGTGTCACGAAATATGGATTTGAACGTTAATAACTAAGTCATTCGTCGATTGATTTCCAAAATGTTTGCCTCAATCGATCGGAACATTTTCTACGCTTCGATTTCAATATATAAATCTATTGCTTTTCAACATTCTACTATTGAAATTAACGCAAATACAAGGTGATGTCTTATAATGCCGATTTTTCAGAGTAAATTTACCAAATGCACAGTTCTTTCCTAGCGCAGACTTCATATTTAAGTAACGAACGTCTCCTAACCAGTCACGAAGGTTATGGAAGAGGTATACCTTCACATTTTGCTTTAGCATCTCGGCAGTCGTGGAGCTGTGCAGTGGTGGTAGGATCCCAGTTGGCGGCAGCAAGCATCATGGAGGGTGTACTGGCGAGCAGTCGTTGCTCGGAGAGGCGTTGGTGCTGATGCTCCCGTCAACCTCGCTGCTGAAGCCTATGAGTAGGCGGGAAAAAGTCACCCGTGACAAAGAGACAAAGATTGTCCCACGAGGACGAGGATCTAAACCAAGAAGACCAACCAAGTTCAATCGGGAACCTTGTTTCTCCCCCGACAAGTAAATCCGTCCTTTTCAGTACGACCAAATCAGTTTGCCAATTAAAGAGTTTGGTTGAACGTTGAAAAACCGTTGGGTGATGAACGTTGAAAAACCAATAAACGAAATTCTAGAACAGATTATATTCGAGCCGAACTGCAATACGTCCCACCGACCATTTAGTAGAGTTCATTTTAGTTCCTAGTTATGCATAGCGGATTAGTTGCTGGCGGTGGACAGCAATTTAGGCATATATCTGTTGAGTTGAATGAAACCAGCTTCTTGAGTAAAAATTTCCTAAATGAACAAAACTCATTCGCACTGCAAGGTATATTACTTGATATAGAGTATCTTGATATCATATGTCATATATATTATTTCCAATGAAAGCAAGATGTATGAATTTAGATACCAAGACAGGCTACATAAAATAATAAAGATTGTAGTGCGAACGTTTAGTGTATGGGAATTAGGTTTGGAACGAGACCAATTTCGGCCAATCCTTAAACAATCAAGCGATCTAGATTGCACATTGCTTCGTAGTCCTACGTCAACTTTGCGTACAACCCCATTGGGCTGTCCCTTCTAGTTTTGGGTCAAATACTTATGTGTCAAATACTTACTATGTGTGCTGATAAGACTGGTAGTTCTTTATTGGTGAGAAACGCAAGCAGTTTTCACGAAATACATGCCAGCGCTGGGAAAACGCGTTTGCATCTATTTCATCACTTATTTTTCACACAGAGAAGCACAACAACAAACCAAACCCCAAAAATAAAGAATATATGATTTCAGATGTTTCCGATTCTTATCGACAGATTA
The DNA here is from genome assembly GCA_034211315.2 of Aedes japonicus. Lineage (NCBI taxonomy): Eukaryota > Metazoa > Arthropoda > Insecta > Diptera > Culicidae > Aedes > Aedes japonicus. The sequence goes on along the minus strand of JASCZW010000842.1, from coordinate 342,579 downwards.
CTCAGAAAAACAGGAACTTATTGATAGCAAACAAGAGCCGTCAGAAGCTCTACCTTGCTCCACCAACCCATTATCGATCATACCAGCATTACTCTGAGCCTGTTAATTTGTTGAAAACATTTGTCCAATCCACCAAAACATTAATAGCGATAAAAATATTCCCACATTTCCAAAAACCTTCTCAACCAATAAACCCATCGAATGGGCATAATCGTCAAACCGAGCACGCGAGAATATGGGAAATTTATTCATGCCAAATGCTCATCCATCGGTTAGCGTTTTCCTTTATCCTTTTATTTTTTTGGGTTAGAGCCTTTTTCGGAATAAAATGGCACGGGGGCCGCTCAATGATCATTTTGTGACGCACTTTTCCAAATTTTACCAGCATCGTGAGTGCATAAAAATAACCATTGCCTTGCTGAAATTGCCCAAGCCCAACGGTGGCGTAGGAGTGCCGAGGTTACACCGGCTCTTCGAATATTGTTTTGTCAATTTTATTCCCATTTGATGTTTGGCACAAGACCCGGCCCGCGATTGTGACGCGCTAGGGAAAGGTACGTGCCCCAAACAATAAATGAATTCGCATCGTCCCCGGGCAAGCGAAAGGCTAAGGCAGCGATTTTCCGGAGTTTTTCCGGGGGTGTTTTTCGTTCCTCGTCAGGAGACAGCTCCCGGAGTGGTCGTAGTCCGGTGTGCTTTGCCTCCAATCTATGTGGCATTCGTCGCATCGAACGTGAAGTCAGAAGGTGCGTTTGTCAATAGAGAGGGGTTTTGCCAGAAGTCGTGTATTTTTACGATTCGATCCAAAGTGAACGCAAATGGAAATTTATTTTCGTTTTATTATAAAGCTCGCTGGTCGTTGATGGTATGGTTGGTGTCCCCCCGCACTGAATGGATGTGGTCTACGTATTGCGCTTTTTTCCATCAGCGTCGATGTGGTTTGTTCGCCAGTTTAGACCATGTGATGAGAATCTCGATTGCTGTTTTGCGGTTTCAATCCAATCGGTGTGAACACCCGAACTGTTGATTGGTTGTGCGTGTTTTTAAGTGGAGGAAAAACGATGGACAGAACGATTGATTGGCTACAAAAATCTGTATTGAAATCAATGACAGGACGTAATTGAATCAAGATTCCGTTCTATGCACAGTTTAAAAGAAGCATGCAGTTTCCTGCGTTTTCTAAACATACAGTCACCGCCAAAATAAAGTGCCAACTTTTCTCATGAACACGCTTCATCTCTGAAGTCATTGAACAACTCATTATATCGTATTCATATATTTTTCTAAGCATGATAATACTATTATTTTAAAGACGCATGTGTATTTTTGCAAATTATTTTTTGAACCATACGTGGTGTAAATTTGATGGGTCATAATAAAGTGCCCAATTGAAAATATATTATGTGTATGTAATTTTTACATCCAAATGCCCATCGTACTCAATTTTTTTGACGTTTCCAAGTGATTGTTGATCTTCTTACAGATTTCAGTTGTCGGTCAGAAAGATTCAGTGTGAGTTATCTAAATAACCATGGATAATACGGTTGCAAGCAAAACTATTCCCTTGCAGATCTGAAAATGTGTTATTCGTGATATCGAGAAAGGTGACTCGCATCGCAAGATTGGTGAAAAGTATGGATACACCAAAGCAGTGGTTACCAAACTTTTCGCAAAGTACAAAACCTATGGTTCAGTAGCTGATCGTCCAGGAAGGAGAAGGAAACGTAGAACAGATTCCCGAACAGATGTGAGAATCATTCGACAAATTAAGAAAAATCCGAAGGTTACCCTCAGGGAGATCAAGGAAGTGATTCAACAACCGATCTCGGACAGTACTCTACGCAGAAGGATCGCTGAACACGGTATGAAGAGCAGGTTTTGTAAGAAGTTGCCTTTTATTAGCATAGTCAACAAAGCAAAACGACTCAAATTTGATCGGGAACATGTTGATAAACCTTTAGAATATTGGAAGACTGTTTTGTGGACTGATGAGTCTAAATTCGAGTTGTTCAACAGCAAAAAACGAGCTCGTGTATGGCGTAGACCTGGAGAGGCTCTTCATGATCGACATATCCAGGGCAGAGTTAAGCATGGTGGAGGGAACGTGATGGTGTGGGGGTGTTTTTCTTGGGCAGGTGTTGGTGCTTTGGTAAAAATCGATGGTATTATGACAGCAGATTCCTACATCGAAATATTGCGTGAGAAATTGGAGGTTTCGTTGTTTAAGACTGGGCTGCAAAACAAATTTTTGTTCCAGCAAGATAATGAACCAAAACATACCGTGAAGAAGTAAAAGGTATTCTTCCGTTCCCGCCGCATTAAACCTATGGAATGGCCCCCACAGAGTCCAGATCTGAACCCAATAGAGAATCTGTGGGCCATCTTGGATTCACGAGTTGATAAGACAGGAGTTACCAACAAACATAACTATTTTCAAGCTCTTGAGAACGCCTGGGAAGATCTTGACTCACAACACCTGAAGAATCTGGTGGAGAGTATGCCGAAACGTTTGCAAAAACTGTTGAAGGTCAGGGGAGGACACATCAACTACTGATCACTCGACAGACTGGATCTACCACTTGTTTTTTTTTTTAAAGGAAATAAGAAGTGGGCACTTTATGTTGACATGCATAATTTCTACTATAGTTTGACCTTTCTTGAAGAAAAAAATGAATTTTCAGGACATGTGTTTTTTTAATGTACCAGACAAGAAAAGAACATAATAAATATGCTATCAAAACAACAAAACTTAGAATCTTTCACTTATTTTACAGTTTGCTGCAAAAAAAGGAGAAACCGGGGTAGGTGGGCACTTTTTTTAACGGTGACTGTACATATAATTACGTTGCACACCCAAGAATAACCGAACGATCAGCAGAATTCCCTTAGCAACAACCACACCGACCCACATCAGGAATATGCACATCAGCACCTTGGCACCGGACATCAACCATCGTGCCATGCAGAGACCATTGGCCCCCAAATTGCAGTATCATCAAGTTTTAGCTATTAAGTAAGGCCCAATCAATCAAGTAGAGTCAGTTAGTGTTCAGTTCCCATTCTAGATAGTTAATCAGTGACTTTGTTCGTGAATTAATTGTATCTTACTTTAAGTAATGAGTGAATAAATTGTTTTTTTTATTCACACCCGGTCCTCCGACTGTTTTTATATATTGAATGTTAGATTTGTTGTATGAAAGATTGCAAACAATTTTGTTGTCAATGCTTGCTGTTGCTGGCAACTGAACGAGGAGGAATTTTACCCGTTTGTTAAAATTCACTATTTTGTTTTTTTTTCGTTCTGTGATGTACAACACTTATCAAGATGTTGTAAAGTTTGTTTTGCCTCTCACTAATCTGTAAGGAGAAGATACACATACAGGAGGAATGCCCTCCGTGTGTAAATTTCTGTAACTGATATTTTAAAATTACAGCTCGTTTCCGTTAGTTTTCGTGAATCGTAGCTTGATGGCGCCAGCTGCGCACCTTGAGATTTGGCTGTCTGTCAATTTTGGTTTGGTGAAACCTAGGCTAGGCAGCGCTTATTTTCCAGCTTGCTTTTATAAATTTACACAGTAAAATGTAAAAAGAATGTACGAGCCTGGATGTCTGTTCTCTGTGGCCTTAGCAATTGTAGTTGTGGAGTTGAAATTTTCCATACAGTGTTGGTAAGTGTCTCCGCTTTTGAAAGCTTAGTGACTGTATAATTGAAACTGTCAATTGAAGATTAAAAAAAGAGGCAGCGTTGCACAAACATTGGTATAAATATTTAAACTGATGTTGATTAGGTTACTTGTTATTTCATGTGTCATTACTTTTATGACTTCGTTTTGGAACACCGTCCGGTGCAATTTCTAAATTGTGCGCTCACGTACACAGATAATAAGAAACACTGAATTTTCTGCGTTATCTAATGCACATAAAGGGAATGCTAGATTTGGCAGAACATAATGGAATATTCCATGTAAATTTAAGCCAGATAACGCCTGAATCGAGCTTGTTGTATGAAAGATTGCAAACAATATCGTTGTTTACGCTCCTTTGGCTTGGAATTACACGAGGAGAAATTTTACGCGCTTGTTAAACTTAATTATTTTTTTCTGTGTAAGTAAACAAGTATTTTCTATACTTTTTTGTAGACTGGTGGATAAAGTGACAAGTAACGTGTACGTAGTGAAGGTTTGGTAAAAAACGGTGGAAAATGGCTGGAAAAGTGATTTTGTGTGTGATTTTCATGCATTGAAAAGCACATTTAATGGCAGTGACCACGCTGCCCGGTTTTGTTTTCATACACCTATTTGGTAGTTTGGGTCACGGCATACCCAGAAGAAGAGTTATTAAATTAATAAAAAGTGGTAAAAAGTTTTTGTATAAAGGCGAAATTTTCAAAAATACAAGAGTGTTCACTTACCATCTGAGCCCGTAACCCGTAAACCTTTTCATAGAGCCTTACTGAGTATCAGACGTACCACCGAACCCTAGTCCAAACTAATTCAACCTACGGAACAAATTAGTTTTTTTTTGTGGTCAAAGGAGCATATCTTGGTTCTTATTTCAGTTTGTCTTTTGAATAGTGATAATACTCGGATTGAGGATGAGTTTGGAATAAGGAAAAAATGGTGAGTCTTCATATATAAGCATTTCCATTTTCACTAGGGTTCTGATGCATTGTCAGTATCGGAGTCATTGCTTGTTTTTTTTTGTTGGGTCCTCCCTCAGCTCAGTCAGTAAAGGCGCAGCTACAAAGCAACTCCATGCTGCAGGTGGCTGGGTTCAATTCCCGGTCTGGTCTAGGAATTTTTCGTTAAGGAAAATTTCTCGACTCCCTGAGCATAGCGTATGACTGTACTTGCCACACAATCATACTAATGCAAAAATGGTACCTGGCATCGAAAGCTCTCAATTAATAACTATGGAAGTGCATCTAGAACACTAAGTTGAGAGCAAGCAATAAGCTAATTGTGAAAGCAATAAGCTTGAAATGCTAAAGAAGAAGAAGAAGATGGTGTGTCTTTTACATTCCAGTTCAACAGAATGATAGGTTCGGGTCCTATGAATTGAGCACTTGAGCCTTGCCTAGCGAGAAAATCTTTTTCGTTTCCTCCTATTCCACAATGGCCTGGTACCCAGTACAAGTGAACCTAGTTTTTGTCTGCCAGTTGTTTCAGCCATTTTTTGCATTTCCAAACCAATTTTGATCAAACGATTGAACGATGTGAACGATTTTATAGCATTAGAAACGATCCCCGGCTTGAAAATATGCAAATCCTTGCATTTATATAATATTCCCTCGGGCATATAGATACACATTTTATTTTGGCATTTATTTCGGCAACAACAAAAATAGTAGTCTATTTTCCCATTGGAATTGAGATATTATGCCCTGGGCATGTAATTTCTGCTCCAGGTCAATCATTTGTTTTTGAACCATCAATGGATCCTTGATATTTGGCCCTCCTGATTCCTACATTTGGTGGCTAGTTTCAATACTTTGTATGGTATATTCAGGTAGAACTTTTTTCATGCAGTCTTCATTCATATTTACCAATTGATTGATACGAAAATCTTTCAGTATACCAAGATGCTCAGAGATATTGTCCTTTAAAAGTATATTAGTCGTAAACAGTGTTAACGTACTCTTTTCAGCCTTCATTTGCACATATTGAAGCAGTGGAACCTTAATAAGAATTGCATTTAGGGCTTTTTTTAGTATACTGTGCGTTACTCCTGTTATGGCCATGTAGGTCAAGCGTTGTAATTTCTCAAGTTTTTTGAGCCGTATTCTGTTTTGTGTTTGGCCACCTAAACTAGTGAAGCATATACAATCCTAGGTCTCACAACAACCGTGCAGCTGTAATGAATCATTTTAGGTTTAAGTCCCCATATTAGACCAAAAGTTGTTTTGCTGACCCAGAGAGTACTCGTGGCTTTGCTTATTACATGCTCTAAGTGTGAATTCCTTTTACACTTGTCGAATATTGTAAGGTAGATCCATTATCAGTCACACTTTTAAGTGAAGGTTTCCTTCAGCGGGTGAAGGGAACCAAAACTGTTTTCGATGGATTTATGTTCAACCCTTCATTTTGGCACCACTTCCAAGTCAAGTTCAGTGCAGTTTGCATTCTATCTGCGGTGATATGATCAAACTTTCCGTGAACTATTATGACCCCATCATCAGCAAAACCGATTATTTCGAAGAATTTTCCAATAATTTGTTGAAAAGATCATCAACAACAAACGACCATGATAAGGGTGACAGCCCCCTCCCCCTCCCCACCGTGAGGACACCCGCTTGTGGTTCTTATTGTTATTGATATTTCTCCAAGTTCAGCAGAAACTTTTCTATTATTCAACATTATTTAATATAACATAATCCAAGCTCTAATATCCGGATCAAAGTTACGTTTTTCCATTGAAAATTCCATAGATTTAAATGACGCGTTATCAAAAGTACCTACTACGTCGAGAAATGCTGGAAAATCAACTTATTTTTTGTCGAGAGCAACTACTTTTTTATAATCGTTCTAGTGCTGTAACCTTAGATTTATTTGCTTGATAACAACAGCTGTTTGAGTTTTCTTAAGATTCCGCATGACGATGGCTTAATACTGTTCGATTGGGCGGAGCTCTGGCGTGTTGGGAGGGTTCTTCTCCTTGGGCACAACTTGAGCGTTGGTGGCAGCATACCACTCCATGTCCTTTTTCCGTAATGGCAAGATGCCAAAAACGGCCAAAACAGAACGGAACAATTGTGTCGCTTCAGGCAGTAGACGTTTTTGTAGGCACTCGCTCAGATAAATTTCCTGGTTGATGGTTCCGGTCACAATGTAAACGTTGCTCTTCAAGCCACAGGTACAGATGGCCTTCCACACCAGATATTTCTTCACGAACTTTGACAGTTTAATGTGCTTTAAATATTTGCCACCTGTCCCCGTCCGGTTGCCGTATGAAATTCCTGTCCAGGAAGCTGTTTAGAGTCTGCCTTGACGTAAGTTTCATCGTCCTGTACCACGCAATCAAACTTAGTCAGCATCGTCGTGTACAACTTTCGCGATCGTGCTTTTGCCGACGTGTTTTGTTTATTGTCGCGATTTGGAGTTACCATTTTGTTGTTAGTCGACAGTCCAGCTTGTTTTTAAACTTTATCCACGGTTGAAGGCGCCACTCCCAGCTTCTTTGTGACATCTTGGACGGAGATGTTGGGGCTCCACTCGAAACAGCGGGTAACTCTTTTTGTCGTCGCTGTGGCCTCCTGCTTTCGATTTCCCCCCGATCCAGCTTTCCTTGTTGTCGACAAACGTTCACCGAACACTTTTGATACTTTGGTACCAGTTGGTTTAGCCACATTCAACAATTTCACCAACTTGAAAACTTTAGATTTTCACTATGCACGTGCAAAATTTTCATGCGTTGCTCCTCTTCCTTCGACGACATTTCGATAAGTAAAGTTCTAATCTCAAAATCAAAATATAGACATGATGCTACACGCACTCATTTTCAAAATGAAATGCGTTAAGTGTAAGTCGACCAAATTTTGATCGAAACACCCTTTATTCCACTGCTATGGAAATCCAGGTAACCAATAAGCATTGAATTATGCACTATTTCTGCATCGTACTTGCGTTTATGATTCTTCTTGCTGTACATTGGCAGCCTCAATGCATAGATGTTGTATAATAGCATACGCAAAGCTGCCATAAAGTTAACTGTCTGATATCTGTATTTTTTATGCCTAATATATTATTAGGATACAACTAAAACAACATTAATCAAGTATTTTCAGTGCGTTATTCGAACAAAATATCAAGCAACAACAATGCAGATATCAGACAGCTAACATAACGGTAGCTTTGCGTATGCTATTTTACAACAGCTATGCATTCAGACAGCCAATCTACAGGAAGAAGAATCGTAAATGCAAGTATGATGCAGAATTAGTGCTTATTCCAATGCTTATTCGTTTGTGTCCTTATCAATCCACTCCATTTACGTTGGCGTCGGTAGTGTAGTGGTTAGCGTGACTGCTACTTGGCACCCCAGTGGGTCTAGGTTTAATCCCAGCCGACGTCGGTGGTTTTTCTGAGGCGAATAAATCTGGTCACGTCTTCCTTCGGAAGGGAAGTAGAGCTTTTGGCCCCCGCTCATATTCATGAGTCATTAGGTAGGGTCCAGGTTGGTAAATGACTGAACAATCTCTAGTAGCACACTTGTTGCCATTCGGTTGAGATAACATCAATATGACTTGCTTAGTCATAATCAAGTTACTACAACTTATTATGACCCTAGTTTGCTACTTGGGATGCGTACCGCTGGTACTTCACGTATCTGCAGGTTTAAAATAGACCCTATTTAGTGGTCCTTAGCCTCTTGTTCAGTAACTCCTATCCCTACCTTCCCGCGGTGCCGGCTGGGCTGCGAGCAACCTCAGGGAAGGGTGGTTTGCTTCTGCAAAGCTGAGCGTCTGTTCTCCAGGAGGAGCGGCTCACAACAGCGGCTGATCGACGTCCGAGTGCCAAGAGAGAACTCTAAGCTAAACTGTGCACTATGGTCCTCCGGAAAGTAGGGGGTAGGTGTCCGGCCCTGCGAGCCAACCGTAAAAAAGAATTGCGGAAAATGACGACAGAATAATACGAACCGAGATCAACGGCAACGACCCCAGTAAACAAAAAGGACTTACGATTGGAAACTCGGTACGTGGAACTGTCGATCTCTCAACTTTATTGGGAGCACCCGCATACTCGCCGACCTACTGAAGGACCGCGGATTCGGCATCGTAGCGCTGCAGGAGGTGTGTTGGACAGGATCCATGGTGCGGACATTTAGAGGTAATCATACCATCTACCAGAGCTGCGGCAACACACGCGAGCTGGGAATCGCTGTAATCGTGATGGGCGATACGCAGAAATGCGTGATCGGTTGGTGGCAGATCGACGAAAGAATGTGCAGGTTGAGGGTCAAGGGCCGATTCTTCAACTTCAGCATAATCAACGTGCACAGCCCTCACTCCGGAAGCACTGATGATGACAAGGACGCATTCTAAGCGCAGCTCGAACGTGAGTACGACCGCTGCCAAAGCCATGATGCCAAGATCATCATTGGAGACCTTAAAGCACGTGTAGGCCAGGAGCAGGAATTCAGATCGACGATTGGAAAGTTCAGAGCCCACCAGCTGACGAACGAAAACGGCCTACGACTCATTGATTGATTTTGCCGCTTTCAAGAACATGGCCATTCGTAGCACCTTTTTCCAACACAGCCCCCATTATCGGTACACCAGGAGATCACCACAGCAGGCGGAATCGCAAATCGACCACGTTCTGATTGACGGACGGCACTTCTCCGACATTATCGACGTCAGGACCTATCGTGGCGCTAACATCGACTCCGACCACTACCTTGTGATGGTCAAACTGCGCCCAAAACTTTCCGTCTACAACAATGTACGGAACCGGCGACCGCCACGGTACAACCTAGAGCGACTGAAGCAACCAGATGTCGCCTCAGCATACGCGCAGAATCTCGAGGCAGCGTTGCCAGACGAGAGCGAGCTCGATGTGGCCCCTCTAGAGGACTGCTGGAGTACAGTAAAAGCAGCCATCAACGACGCAGCCGAGAGTACCATCGGGCACATGGAACGGAGTCGACAGAACAAATTGTTCGACCAGGAGTGCAGAGCGATTCTGGAGGAGAAGAATGCAGCGCAGGCGGTAATGCTGCAGCAAGGAACCCGGCAAAACGTGGAACGTTATAAGCAGAAGCGGAAACAGCAGACCCTCGTCTTTTGAGAGAAAAAATGCCGCCTGGAAGAAGCGGAGTGCGAGGAAATGGAACTGCTGTGCCGTTCTTAAGAAACACGGAAGTTCTACCAACGCATCCCGCAACGGCTTCGTGCCGCGAGCCAAAATCTGCAGACATAAAGATGGGAGCCTCCTGACGGACAGACGAGAGGTGATCGAAAGGTGGAAGCACTTCGATGAGCACCTGAATGGAGAATGTAGGCATGGGAGACCAAGGTAACGGAAGAAACGACTACGTCAGTGCAGCAGAAGAAGGAAATGATCCAACTCCCACTCTGAGGGAAGTTAAGGATGCCATCCACCAGCTCAAAACCAATAAAGCAGCTGGTAAAGATGGTATTGCAGTTGAACTCATCAAGATGGGGCCACAAAAGTTGGCCACCTGCTTGCAACGGATGATAGCCAGGATCTTGGAAACCAAACAGCTACCGAAGGAGTAAAATGAAGGGGTTATCTGCCCCATACATAAAAAAGGCGATCATTTGGAATGTGAGAACTTCAGAGCGATCACAATTCTGAATGTCGCCTATAAAGTGCTATCCGAGATCATATTCCGTCGTCTATCACCTAAAATGAATTTGTTCGTGGGAAGTTACAAGTCGGCTTCATTAACGGCCGATCGACAACGGACCAGATGTTCACCGTAAGGCAAATCCTCCAAAAATGCGGTGAATACCAGGTCCCAACGCATCACCTATTAATCGACTTCAAGACGGCATACGACAGTATCGACCCCACAGAGCTATGGAAAATTATGGACGAAAACGGCTTTCCTGGGAAGCTGACCAGACTCATCAAAGCAACGATGGACGGTTTGCAAAACTGCGTAAAGGATTCGGGAGAACTATCCAGTTCATTCGAATCTCATCGGGGACTGCGACAAGGTGACGGACTCTCATGCCTACTATTCAACATCGCTCTGGAAGATGTAATGCGACGAGCAGGGCTCAACAGCCGGGGTGTGATTTTCACGAAATCTCATGGACATTATCACAAGAATATTTGCAACGGTGGCAGAGCTGTACACCCGCCTAAAACTCGAAGCAGCAAAAGTCGGACTGGTGGTGAATGCGTCGAAAACAAACATACATGCTGGTAGGCGGAACCGAACAAGAACGGATCCGCCTAAGAAGTAATGTCACGATAGACGGGGATACCTTCGAGGTGGTGGAGGAATTTATCTACCTCGGATCCTTACTAACGGCTGACAACAATAAGAGTCGTGAAATTCGAAGGCGCATCATCAGTGGAAGTCGTGCCTACTACGGACTCCAGAGGAAACTGCGGTCTGAAAGGTTCATCACCGCAACAAATGCACCATGTATAAAACGCTAATAAGACCGGTGGTTCTCTACGGACACGAGGCATGGACCATGCTCGAGGAGGACCTGCAAGCACTCGGAGTTTTCGAGCGACGCGTGCTAAGGACGATCTTCGGCGATGTGCAGGAGAACGGTGTGTGGCGGAGAAGGATGAACCACGAGCTTGCTGCACTCTACGGCGAACCCAGCATCCAGAAGGTGGCCAAAGTCAGAAGGATACGGTGGGCAGGGCATGTTGCAAGAATGCCGGACAACAACCCTGCAAAGTTGGTGTTCGCTACTGATCCGGTGGGCACAAGAAGGCGTCGAGCGCAGAGAGCATGATGGGCGGACCAGGTGGAGCGTAATCTGGCGAGCATTGGGCGTGACTGAGGATAGAGAGCGGCAGCCGCAAACCGAGTTTTGTGGCGTACTATTGTTGATTATGTCTTATCCTAAATCTTATGTTGAACATATAAATGTATGTATGAATGTAGGTAGGATCCAGATGATGGAGTCGTCTCCCTGGCGTCGGTGATTGTCACCATGTGAGGAAATAGGCGGAAAATAATAAACAAAACAAAACAAAACAAAAATTCACTCCGTTTTGTCGAACTCAAACTGTCTAGACTCAGAAAAAAATGACAGTCATCCGTCAGTGTATGAATAACACGATGCAGCAAACTCCTTCAAAATTGAGTAAAGTTTCTGCTGTTTGTTCGAGCGAATCATCAATCGTCTTCTGATCCCTGAGCTGGAATTGAGTGGAAGCCTTGACCAACGTCAACATGCTTTACGCGCAGGACGAGGCACCAACACGTGTTTTGCAGAGCTAGAGAGATTGTTACAAACCGCCGATGAACAGTGACTGATCCCGAGCAGGAACGAATAACTTGATAACTAGCCTTGGTATTTAAGAGCGCTGCATAAGAGGTAAACAACCTGAAGATAATGCCACAAAAATGTTCCCAAATTGAGGTAAGACAATACCAAAATAGTACCCCTCAGGTATTCCCAGGTATCTCTAATAACAAGTTTTGTTATTCGAGAGATATTTTGCTTGCAACTCTTAGGTATTTTGAAATTCTAACGCCAGTTATCAAGATCAAAATAAGTTATACGTATGTTATTTTCTGCTGGTTGGGATAGCCTGCTTAGACCTATCCAAAACACGAATGCACGAAGGTACCACTCATGTGTAAAGTGTCTTTGGTTGGCAAGACTTCCATTAATACACGTTTCGTCAGCTAGCACGATATAAGAGACATATATAAAAGCGCTTAATTCACTTTCAGCATATTTGGCGTTCAAGCTAATACGTTTTCATCTGCTTATATTTTTTATTTACTTGGTACACCATAAAATGGAAACAATTTCGCAAACCTCAAATCAACACGCAATTCTTACGCAATACCTCGCTCCCGTGCTCGCCAACAAGTGATTTGAGACATTTGACGAACGTCTAAATTTTCCCCGGAAATGCAAACAGACATTTATTCTGCCGTTCGGGCGAGGGAATCTGTTAGCAAAGTCGACAAACAGTTGGTCCACGCTGCTGGTGCTGGGTTCGCATCACGTATTAAAAAAATTATATAGCCTCAAAAATTCAAATTTTCCCAAAGAACTCATTTAGAATTATCTGCTCAAAAGTTTAGTAGAGTTTCAATCTTCCAATCATACCGTTATTACCAACAGGAAGCAGACTTCAAACAATTCGTGACTTTCCTCACACCCAACCGGGTCGTAAATCAATATAATAACCCAACCAACCCCTCAACGGTGGTGAGTGAGTACGTGAAAGGTGCGATAAGTTCGCTATTGCTGTAAAACACAGTCGTAAAAATAAACCCTACGCACAGTGATCCATTTCCGAGCTCGACGGGCTCGAAGCTGTCGAATCACGCCACGATGAAAGATATGTCAGCAGGTGAAATTTTAAATCAAATCGTCCTGATTCTTTGGGGGGTGGCAAACGAGGCGGGAAACAAATTGAGAACCGCCAGCACAGAGATGGCGACAGTCAGGTCTGAAATGAGTTTGTTTCGTGCCTTTTTAAAAGCCACCATCTTTTCGCGAGGAATTGCTGGAAAGAGGAAATGGATGAAATTTGAGTTCTGTTTGAGGTGCGTGCGTGCTTCAACGACCAAGTGAGCAATCATCCACGTAAATCTGCTTTTAATGAATGCTTGGAATGTTACGATGTTGTTGGGTACTTAATCAATCGAATGGCTTCACGACGTTGAAGACGGGTTACTTTTGGAGGCGAAATTGAAATTTGATGAGTTTTTAAAACTGGGAGGAAAATAAATGAGAACAAATGAGTGTTTCCGGATGACACACTTTTGCGACGAAGACGCGCCCGGATGGATGCAGTTCAGTTAATATCAACGGGTACGACTCTGTGCGCTTCAATTTTATCCTTGCTTGTCTCGAAAATTACGTTTCCTGTTTAGTTTTGCTCTCCCTGCCATTGTTGCTGGGGTTGACATTGCAGCTTCGTTGGACAGTAGTGTGTACGGGTTGGTTGGTTAAACTTTTGGCCAGTTCCTTTGCTTGATTCCGAACATGTTTCTTAAAAGCAAATTTCTTCACAAAATTGTCGCAACAAATAGAATTTACCAAAGTGGACAGCGGGCCCCAGCCTTCGCACACGAGCGTCTCCGCGTTGTTGTCGAGAACGGAATCGAAGCGAAAATTTCTATTATCCTTATTACTCCACTCACCCAACACAACGCAGTCAAGCCAGGGTGACGGCCAGGGAGTAAACAAGCAAACAACAATCTCCCGAACATCTGCTTCGCTGAATGTCAACAGCACGGAATAGTTGCAGTTCCCTGGCCGGAAGAGAAGAACTCGGTGCGAGCAGTAGCCCTGTAGGACATTTTACCAACCGAACGAAGCTAGGGCGGCCCAGCCTGGTCAGGACACGTTCCCTGGCTGTTATTTGCTATTCATCTTGTTGCTCAAAGTTGACGTGTGTCCTTTTCCAAGCAGAAGTTGCATTTCCTTCTGGTGCTGTCGCTGCCTCAGTCTCGTGAAAAACGCCACTACTGGCAAGGTCGTCATAATGCTGGTAATATATCTTATCATAATGATGCGATATTGTTTGGAGTTCCTGCATTGTTAACAACAACTGTTTTTCTCTCTGCTTCTTCTTTATATTCTAGCTTGTCTCCACAAGTCGCCATTCAGCACCACTGGAGAAGAAACAATGGTTTTGCTCGTGTTCTTTTTTTTTATGATTTCAATGAAAATGAGGGTAGTAGACAACGTTGCAGCAGGAAAAACTTGAGAACAAAAGAGCATTGATAACTTTGAAAGCTTGGAGCTGTGTATTTTTTTTACGCTTGTTGTTCTTTCCGAAAGCGTCTCCGGTGGTGTAACTACTGCTGTTTGTTTGAATAATATTCCGAAGCGAGAGAGAAAAACGCGTTCATTTAGAAATCTTCTGACCGAGAACAACCCACGCCATGGCCCTTTACCGGTTCCTGCTGCGGTGTTTCCTTTACCAATGGGCTTTTAATGTGGTTTTACGTTGAAACCTTCTGAAAGGCTGATTTGAATGGAGATTTTATTTTCAAGAAATGTGCTAAACTAAACACTGTGTACGCACTGTGTGCGTACAAAATGCAAAAAATTTGCCTTGAACTACCTTACCGTAATTATTTATGCCTGCATTTAGATTTGGAGGCATATTTTTTAAATTTTGGTTCATAAAGATCAGGAAATTGATTCTTAACTGCTTAACTGCACAGATTTAATGACATACCCGTTCCATTAGGTATCCATTACGTGAAGAAGAATGGTCGCGTTGGTTTGATTATGTTTTGTGGGGAGCTGCACGGGCTCGTTATAAAATTACGTTACGCAAATTTTGGAATTATTTTAACCTTACTAAATATCTTAAAAAAAAGTTTTCATAGACCTTATGTTCCCATAAAAATAATCACCGGAAATGTTAACATTTTATTGTATAATTATGAACATGTTAGCTTGCTTTTGATTTTTACTCTCTCACTTAACTTTTTTTTAACATTTTTTTAAATAATTTCACGAGTGTAAAAGAAGAACGATTGCTATTGCAAAACTAGGGAAATTTTAACTAACACTTCACATGAACACTTTTTAAATTCAAAATAAAAAACTGATACACTATTTTAAACTATTATTAGAAACCCGAGCAATACCGTAAAATTCCTCTTAAGAATATATCGCAGAAGTCACTAGCGGAAACAAAGGAATCATACACAATTTCAAATCAAAAGTAGCTGAACACATGTTTAACAAAAAAACACTTTGTAAACATGAACAACATACAAATTTCAAGACAGATCACAAACCCTTGCAATCTTAATGTCGCAACTTCCTGTTGCTTCGCTTCGCACATCCAACCACAGCGAAGGTGCATACCTGAAAGCCAGGACTATTGGTATAGAACTTTCAACCGCTGGTATTGTTCTAGGTAAATAATTTGCATAGTTTATCGAAGTGATTAGGTGAGGCTTCTTTGTATTTTCTTTTGGATTTGTAGAATTGAATCATTCATTATTATTCTTAAAATCTAGTTAAAAGATAGAAAGTTTCTAGTTCGATCACTGTAAGCCTTTGCCAATGACACATACATGTTAGTTTTACTCTTTATATACAAAATAACAGGTAGATATGAATGTAAAATAATGCTAAATTTAACCTAATTCTAAATGCAAACACGGACAGATTTATAGATTAAAGAAGAACACTAAACGCATGTACCCAACGTGCTTTTCGACGAATTAAAATTAGTTACCATTGGCACTATCAACATTAAAATTGTCACTTCTCAATGCAAAGAACAAACCTACATTAAAATCTAACCTAAATTAAATTATAAATCCATTCTCTCAGAGGATTTTTTTAACACCCAGCAATAATAAACAATTTTTACAAAATCGGAATACTGCTTCTGCCTAGCTGTCTTGTTGCTCACAAGCAACACTTAATGTAGCAGTAAACGTAGAAATTTACAATCAAAATTCCAAGAAATTACTTAACAAAAAATTCATCCCAAAACCAACATACCACACAATACATTAACAATAACAATCTTGCTAAATTGATATTCACGAGGACTAAAATATTTACCTGCACTTAGTAATTCAGAAAAAGCACCAAAAAATGAAAAAAGTGCCACTAAATTATTAAGGCCTGTGCCAACAAATAATGTGTGATCAGCATTAAAAAATTAGGAATGAGCAATAAAAGATGAGAAAAGATCTTCGGATAATCTAATTGTGACCGGTAAATCTATCAAATAAAGCAACAGCTATTAGTATATGTGCAATTAAATATGGCAGTATTTCCGCCAAATTATGTAATTTGAGCACTAAACTATTCGCATATGTCTTTTAATTTTGTTGGATTTTCCCATAAAAACAGTAAAATGAGCAATGGATAAATAAATATCCATTGCTCATTTTACTGTTTTTATGGGAAAATCCAACAAAATTAAAAGACATATGCGAATAGTTTAGTGCTCAAATTACATAATTTGGCGGAAATACTGCCATATTTAATTGCACATATACTAATAGCTGTTGCTTTATTTGACAGATTTACCGGTCACAATTAGATTATCCGAAGATCATTTCTCATCTTTTATTGCTCATTCCTAATTTTTTAATGCTGATCACACATTATTTGTTGGCACAGGCCTTAATAATTTAATGGCACTTTTTTCATTTTTTATTGCTCAAATCTCTCTTTTAATTGATGATTAATTATGCTGCCATTCACGAGCAGAGGTGGTAAATGTACATTTTTTTGCAAACCATTCACCCGCTACGAAATTTGAGGCTCGCACACAACCAACAGTTTGTGTGTACAGTTCGAGCGAACGCGGGGATAGAAAATAGAAAAAGATTTTTCTTTCCCTATTTTTGCCGACAGTTTCAAATAGTTTAGAAATGGTTTGTGACGGTTTTTGATAGCTCGGTTAAAAACGCACTTATTTGGTTATTTTCGATTATAATTTGTTAGTATCGATTCTTATGATTTGATTCCATATAATAAACATCATATGTAGGCAGTAATCAGCTAACAATCAACAAAATTCTGAGTGACATAAATTAATGTCGCGAAATTTTTTAAACCATAAGCCGGAGGCAGCTAAAATCTTTCGTCGCTCGGAGAAAACGGTACAGAAATGTCATATGAGATTTTTCCCACGACGGTTCACTTTTGTGTGTGTTCAATTTGGTCGTAGTGAGAAATGTCAAATATCAAAATGTAAAAATCAAAATACAGTACATTTACCACCACTGTTCACGCACAGCACGACTCAACAACAATGGACTAACCTACCGATCAAGTAGGATTTTTTTAGATTTTAAGATAACAAAAATGCCAAACTACCACACGGTATGAACCCATATATTATTTTTATAAATCCCTCTCCCGTACAATCTACGCAACACAACAACAATTGGCTTATCTGTCAAAAGATATGTTTATTGTAGTGGAATTAAACGGAATTGCTTGCGTGTTGCTAGTGATAGTTTGAAAAAGCGTTTTTTTAGAACAAGTTTTAAGCTTTTAAGCTATCCTAGCGGTCGTTCTTACCCAACCCGGTAACAACTTGACAGCTCCAGAGTAAAGTCAATCCCGAATAAACAAGTATTTTAAAGGTATTATACAATTTATCATTTCATAATTATTCAAGTTATCTTCCAACAATTATAAACTGAAGATAAAGTGCATCATGTCGATGATATATATATTATGGTAAATCAAGATCTTACCATAACACTAATAGGATGTTGAGTATCGTTACCATACAAAAAATGACTTTTTCTCGAACAAAATTTTCGGTGTATTATACATTAAATAATTTGTGAATAATATTTTTTTCTGCAGTTTTACTTAAGGTGGTATCGTTCAATTATGTTCATATCATAAAATATTTTTTTCGTTTTTTTGATTTGAGGTTTCATCACTCGACAATCAAAGGTATATTATTTAAGTCAACAATACTGTTCACAAGTGGATTAAAATTCAGTTAAAAAGTAAAATCTACTTAATTAAATTGCAACATACCCTGCAAGTAGACTGATCAAACAGCTCCCTTACAAATACATATTATAATGATCAGTATTATAACATGAGTCATACATTTTGTGATATTAAACTAAAAATTACGTATTGTTACAACAGCTTCCGGTTTTTTTTGGTTATCGTGACCATAATTCATATCTTTCCTTCGTTATATCATACAATTAATGAGCAAGGAAAATACTATACGGCACTGTTAATTTTTTGTTTATGAAATCATTATCATATATAGAATACGCTATTTATGGTTGTTTAAAGTTGAAATGGTTTCTTACATTACACCAGCATTATACATGGATGATACGTATAATGGTGATTACAACATTAATGGGAAATGTATTATAATGATCATACAGCTAATGGTAATTTTCTATTCGGGATGTACCCCGATAATCTTGGCTTACTGGTTCTTCAAATTGAATGATTCCTAGAACAAATTTTAAATTAAACGTATTTACATCGACTGATATTTTCAATGCTGTGGAGTGCAAACTCGTTCTTCATGATAATAATGCTAACGATATTCTGTAGTTTTCCCTAAATGTTAAATGGTGGATATTTTTACCCTTCTTACAGAGAATATATAGTTGCATAAGCACACGCGTGACTTAGGCTACTAGCAAGAGATTGAATCATTTGAAACCCGTAATTTTAAAAACTTTCCAAAATGTTCGGCACTTGAAAACTATCCGAAAGTTAGCAAGACGTGAATGAAATAGCCTAAGCTGAGAATAGTTAAGATCAGATATTTATTTTACTTTGAATTAGCTATAGTTGACAATACCCAGTACCCAGTATCCAGTAAAATAAAACGATAATAAACAGGAATTTTTACTGAAATTTTGGTAATGTTCACTTGCCAATACAAGACGTTATAATTTACCCAAAACTGAGTAATTATGGTGACTGAGGCAACGCTAGTGCCATATTTTTCTAAAATATGGCACCGACGTTGCTTCAGTGACCATAAAGTTACTCAGTTTCATTAACAATTAATCTTTAAGTAAATAGTTTATTCATGTTCAATATTGGAGGCAAAAATTTTTGAAATATTTTATTTTTTACTCTAGCTCCGACGTGAATCCTGACGTTCGATTCGGCCTCACTCCGGAGCAAAAATATGAACTGTCAAATTGATGGGTCGATGCAGAAGAAATATTTCTGTAATGGAGGATCAAGGTTACGCAAAAGTGAGGTTAAACGTCGTAGATGGCGTTCTTGAAAAACAGTTGAGATGTTTGAGCAAAGTTTGATAAAAAAAAAGCTCAAAAATAGTCTATAATGACGATACTGACCAATTCCAAACAGTTTAAAAAAAAAAGCCACAATGTTATTATCAATTGCAGTCTTAGGTAATAGGATTTTAACCACACTTTAGCTTTACTTGGATTCTTCCATACCTTATTGAAATCTTTTATTTTTTTACAAAAAAATATATTCACATTTTTATACTTTTAAACATATGTTCCTCCTTATGCATAATTTGGTATGCTAAACTGAATGAATAGATGGTTTAATTTTTTTAAGCATTCTGTAAATAAAACTACGAAAAAAAGCCTAATTATCAGTAAAATTAACGATACAACATCGGTAATTTTTAAAATTTATTTAACTTCAATACTATTTTAAAAGTTGGGTATGTGAACTTTTGAATGATTATCGTTATTTTTAACGATTTTTAGGTATTCCCATCTTAGCGTGTACGTTAATATTAAATGGTGCACTCTAGATCATCGCACAGAATGTGTTCACCTCACTGTTTTGATAGTTCAGGGAGTTTTTTTTACATGGTGTTCGGATTCGAACCGTTCAAACGAAATCTTTCATAGTCATTTCCGAATTCTGTACGATTAGATTCAGGAAATGATGTTAAAATAAGTACTGGTGTCTGTTTTTCGGCTATTTTACTTCAATTGTAATAAGTTCACAGCATACAATCTGAAACCGATATTACCGAAAATATTCAAAGTCCGCGTAAACAATCTCCCTGAACTGTCAAAATTACGCCAATTACGCCATCGTGCAATGATCTATACTTCTCAATACATGACACAATGAAACCTTCAGGAAAATGGAAATCCACCGAAACAAAGAAAAAAAATCGCTAAGGGTAATTCCATCGCTGTGTGCTTGAAACAGAAAGGTCAATAAAGCCCATGAAGAACTACAATGAATTATCGGCTCCGTAAAGCTAACGCAATTGAGCCTACCAAAAAAACTTCAATTTTATGCTTGGTGCTGAGAGACGTGTTACGTGTAAATAAGAATAATCTCTTCAGCTTTTTTTATCTCCCGTTTCTCTCTCGCTTTCTCCATCTCTTGCTCTTTCTCATTCTCTCTCTCTCTTTCTCTTTCTCTGTCTCTGTTTCACTTTCCGTCAGGCCCATTCTCAAGTGATGATGATTTATATTCGATACAAATAAAATCAAATTAATGGAAATAAAACCAAATCAACATTACGCCTCATTAAAAATTTGTTCTTGCATTGTTTCCAACATCCACACAGGAGGAAACGAAAACATGTATTTTTAAGCAAAAAAGCGGTAGTATAGAGAATGGATGGACCTTTGGTTTATGCACGGTAGAGACATCTACAACTTGTTGATGGGTACGTGAAACTAAGCTCATCTGTCAAGTTGCTCGGGGGTTGTTCTTACCACAAAACCGATCAACGAGTCCCAGCTAAGTCATTCCCGGAGTGTCCCGGAATCAGTGCAGCTAAGTCATTCGAATCTTCGTTTGACGGAAGCAGCGAACGCGAATTCATAATGGCCTCAATTTGCGCCAGGATGGTACTCATGTCCTCGTAGGATAGCCGCAAAGCTCCAATCTGGCGGTACAAGTGCTTTTTGGCTACCTTTATGGCAGATTTCCCGGCAGATAACCGCCGAAATGGGAAGCTTTTGGCGGAGTGAGATGCCATGTTATGTTCTCTGCAGCGGATGAAATTTAAGTTATTCATTCACGAATTTTCGAACTTTGGATCAAAAGATCTTCATCAAGTTCGGGATCATTTTTTGGACGCTTGAGCCCAAATTTTTTTGAACTCCTGCATGTTCCCAGCTGCCTTACCAGTCTTCTTGACGACCCTCTTCACGATTGCCCAGTAACGTTCGATGGGTCGAAGCTAAGGGCAATTTGGTGGATTGATATTTTTCTCAACGAAATCTATACCCTTTTCCGCAAGCCAATTTAGAGTGGTTTTGGCATAGTGAGCCGACGCTAAATCCGGCCAAAACAGTGGAGGTGTACTATGCTTCTTATATAAAGGCAACAATCTCTTCTGGAGACACTCAGATCGATAGATTTCCGCATTTATAGTTCCGGTAGTGTAAAAAATGGTTGACTTCAAACCACAGGAACATATTGCTTGCCATACCAGTACCTTTCGACCGAATTTATCCACTTAAATCGACCTGTCCGCATCGTTCACATCCTCCCCAACGACGGCAGTAAAGTATTGTGGACCTGAAAGGGTTACATAGGTCTCATCGTCCATCAAAACGCATGCATCTGGACGCTGCAAAAGACGCGAATACAATTTTCGGGCCCTTGTTGCTGCACGCTCTTCTGTTCTGCACTTTGTTTCGAGATTTTCTGCTTCTTGTAGGTCTTCATGGGGTTTTGCCTCTTGATACGCTGGATCATTCCGACACTCGTTCCTGCTTTTTTGGCCAAACCACGTATTGACATTGATTTGTTCTTCATGATTAGAGATACCACTTTCTGCTCCAGTTTCGGGCTGGAAGAACCAGGTCTTCTGCCTCTTCCTGGTAGCTCATCCAAAGAATAGTGTTCCCCAAACTTATTAATGATGGTTTTAACACTCGCATGATTAATTCCAAACCGCTTCACCAATTTTCGCATAGTAATCCCTTCTCACTAAGCCATGTGTCCAGAACCATAATTTTCACTTCCTTTTCAATACGCGACATTTTGAAAACGCAGAATTTGAACCGCACAAACAAGTAAACAAAAAAAAAATCAACAGTCAAACGCTCAGCATGCAGTGTTCAGAGCGTAAAAAATCATCACAAATACATGCGTACAACGCAAATGTATGTGGATAGCTTATATTCGATACATTCCTTATGCCCCTGACATCAGTACCCGTATACAACTTCTACCCAGAAAGCTGTTTGAAGTTTGTCGTCGTGTTGGGATGTGGAGAAAAATCCACCCTCTATTCACAAACTGTTAGCAATGGGGATTTGGCATTCCCACTCTTCCCACCCAGAATGCTTCAATCGGGTGCCCTGATGGTTCCGCGCTTAAGCTCGTTTTCGGTCGTTTTTAATTCACCAAAGTATTAATTTGAGGTATCCTGAAAAACTTTGTTAAATCTTTTCAACACACAGCGCTGCATGAATTAGATCAGCTCAGATTTAGTAAAATGTACAGTTGCAAACCGGAAATGAAAAATATTGACAGTAATAAGTGCAAAAGGCTACCACAGATTCCTAGAGCCTCATGGTGATCAGAAATTATTTCCTTCTCAAAACAACATTACCAATAATACTAATGTTTTTACTATTTAGAAAACCTGATTGGGACGCTGTTCCAAAGTTGCAATTTGATTTTTTATCGTGGAAGTTATCAACTAATATATGGACTAGTTCCAATATCTATTTCAAAGATGATTCAAGAGATGATTTTTTATCTAGTTATCATCAACTAAATTATGACTGACGATGTTTAAGCTATTGACAGCAATATTATTTCAAACATATAACATTCAAAGACTAATGTATAGATATGCACTTCAACGATTTTATCTTGAAGTTTGAAACTTTTTCCTAAGCTTGTAGTACCCTCAGTGGTTAATTTTTTAGATTTTTTTTATGGAGGATTCTCAAAAACTTCAGTGATATATTGATACACTTCTTTACACTTATTTTATAGTTCTCTGCTATGCTCAAAGAATTTTTTTTACCGATAAAATCTCTCAAACGAGGTGAGATGAAAAGTAAGGAATCGTTATTCCTGCATGAGTACGATGCAAATGGTTGGGAAGATGGTGTGTACCATATTTTAATATGGTGTCATGAATAATTATTTTGTTATCGTCAAACGAATGATTTTTGTATAGACTGCTTCTTCGGTTAGTCAGTGATTATCTCTTGAATTTCAAAGAGGCTCTCTCCTGAACTTCTGCAGGGCTCTTTGCCCGAATTCTGGAAAGGTTCCTCCTGAATTTCAGACGAAATTCCTTATGAACTTCTTGGCAGTCATTGTCTTTGAAATTCACATCTTAACCCAACTTTCCAGAAACATATGGTAAGTTTTTTTTTCTGAACATAGGTTTCTTTCTATACTTCTGATAAGTCCCATCCTGAAGTGCAAGGAAAATTTCTTTGGGAAATTACTTCTCAAAATTTCTTGGAAAATCATCTTAAATTCGTTGGAAGTTGCTTCTCGAACTTCTGAGAAGCTCTCTTCTGAACTTCTGAGATGTTCTCTTCTGAGGGGAGTATTCTCCTGAACTTCGGGGAAGTTTGTTCCTGATTTTTTGAGAAATTCCTGCCTGAACTACAAGTAAGTTCTCCCTTTACTTCTGGTAAGTTTCTTCCTGACTTTATCAAAAGTATCTACCTGAACTTCGATGAATTCTCATTTTGACATTAAAATGTTCGATTTGGAACTTCAGGCAAACTCTCTCGCACATCTGGGTAGGTCCAACTAAACTTTCGGGAAGTTCCAACTAAATTTTTGGGAAGTCTGTTTCGGAACTTCTGAAAAGTTCTCTCGTGAACTTCTGGGGAGTTCTTCCCTGAAATTTTATGAAAAATCCTTCTTGATCTTCTCTGGTTGGTAAGTTTCTCCCTGAAATTTGGGAAAAAAAATACTGAGCTTATTATTTCCAAACTTCTTGTTGGTTTCATCGTGGTTGAAACCGTAGGAAATTCCTGTCCAGAATTTCTGGGTAAATTTCTCTTAAATTTGTTCTTGAAGATTCTTCCTGAATTTTTGAGAAGTCCTCTTCTGAGCTTTTGGGAAGTTTTAGCCAGAACTTCGGAGAAGTTTGTTCCTGAGCTATTAGGAAATTCTTGCTGAAATTAGATGGAAGTACCCCCAATGCTCCTGGAAAGCTTCTTTTTGTTCTTTAGAGAAGTTCCTGAATTTAGAGAAGACCTTTATCTGAAATTCTGCAATGTTCTCTTCTGAGCTTTGAGAAAGGTGTCTAGCACTTCTGGAAACACTTTGATTGTTGTTGTTTGTAGTCTCCCAATGCGCGGAGTAACGATCTATGATGAAATTTGTCAGAAGCAGATAACTTCCCATCTACATGAGAGGCTCTAGGAGTGGACAGTTAATTTATTGATAGAACGGATAGAAATGAAGAGAAAGTATTGATAGTTCCGTGTAGCGTAACGGCAGGCTTTGAAATTGAAAGAAACAAGTTGAAAACGAGCGGAGGGCATTTGAACGGTAGTATATCGATCGGGCACATAATCTTTTACCAACCTACCACAGTGCAGGACAGGCAAGGGGGAGGATATCTAGAGCACTCCTAGAGCCTCTCATGTAGATGTAAATCATCTGCTTCTGACAAATATCGCTTCTGGAATGTTCCAAATAACCTTATTCGAATTTTCTTCCGGAACTCCTGGAAAATCCCTTTATGAACTTCAATGAATTTCTTTCCTGAACTTCTATGACGTATCGTCCAGAGGAAGTTTAGTCTTGATTTTTTTTTTAAATATATAGGTACACGAATTTAAGACGAGAACTAACCTTCCTGGTAAGATCCCGTCTAAAATTCGTGGAAGTTTTTTTCCTGAACTTTTGGGAAGATAGAATTTCTGGGTGGAACTTCAAAACCTCTTCCCTAAACTTCTGCCTGAAACACTGATAAGTCCTCTCCCGATTTTTAAGGAAGTTGTCTCTTGAAATTCTGTGAAGTATGATCTTGAACTTTGGGAATGCTTGGTCCAGAATTTTTGCTTGATTTACTTGCTCCCAATACCTCTGAGAAGTTTCTGTCTGACCATCGGGGAAGTTTCTTTTTAGATGATGCCTCTTCCTAAACTTCTAGAAATTATCTTTTCAAAACTCTGGGAAGCCTTTTTTTGAACTTTCCAGGATTTGCCCTTAATTCTGAGTAGTTTCTTTCTTTACCTCTAGGAATCTAGAGCTAATATCATATGATGAATCAGTATAAATTGATTTAGATATAAATAATTTATAATTATAAAAATAACAACAAATATGTGTTTAGTTGTTTTAACCACTGACGCTTTTATGCGTCAGGCAGATAGAAGTATACTCGCTATGAAGGAAACACATTTGAATATAATATATAAAAAAATGAGGACTGGATATAAGATTCCATACCAAAATGATGACACATGCTGCCTCAAACCCCATAGCCATCCCCCTTCTCCCCTTCCCCAACAAAATCACGAGTGTTCATAAGGCTTTGATAATTAAGCACGTAGAAACAATGATACGCCGTTGGTTATTGTTAAAGATCAAATTAATTTACCATCGGTTCCTTGAAGGATTTGAAGTTGAGCCCTAAAAAATGATTTTTTTTTTTAAAGCGACTTCTAGCAGCCTGGTAGTATGACGAACAACCATCTCAGTAACGTACAATAACCTTGATCAAACAGTTTGGAACTTTTTCATTTTTGTATGAAGACGAGTGGGCCATAGTTTTTTGGAACATTTCTCAAAAACAAAAAAAAAGCCCAACAGCGAAATTTCACAAGTGTTAGCTTTTGAATTAGTCACAGAGATTTCTAAAATCCTAATTCAAAGATTTCAAATTTCAAATTTTTCACGACTTTATAATTATTATAATTATTTTTCCGGCTCTTCCAAAAACTTTTCCTTGAATTTTTTTCAAGATTATATTTTTTTACAAATTCTTAAAAAAGCTCCATTAAAATTGAGCCAAAAAAAATTGTTCTACGATGAATCGTCCTTGAGTTATGAATTTTTGAAGTTAGTGATGTTCGTGAAAATCGGAAAATTCAATTGGCTTTTGTCAGGAAAACTGGCAACCCTGAACTTTTATATAATAGGGTCAGCAACACAAGGATCAACATTTACCTAAAATGATGGTGGTGTTATTTTTCGTGAAAGAGCAGAGAATTCTTAGAAATTTACGTTGGAAACTTACTTTCCCTCTTTGTATTTAAAACCAGATACGTCTGTTTGAAAAAGTACTCGAGAAATTTACTAACAAATGCAAATTATGAACTCGAATAGTAAATGAAATCTAACAAAAACCAAAACTAAAACAAAATGAAAAATGTTGTGAAGCATACTTAAACTCGTCATACGGTATACAAAGCTACAAAATGAACTAAAGTTATTATCTTTATTTTTAGAACAAGTATCAGAGCTATATTTGATTATTTTAAATCATGGAGAAGGTTAAATTTGTATTTACAAACGACTGTCAAGCTGACAATTAATCAATATACCTAGCTAAATATTACTTTCAGTGCACTACGGAACGACTTTATTCAAATAACGCTCTACCAATAATCATACTTTAAGTAAATTTGAACCACTTAAAACACCATAAATTTCAAAAATCCTGCGCAACAGAATTCTCATGAAGCAGTTATGTTCCCAATTACAAGCACTTCGTTGCGATCAAATCAATCAACTTCCCTCACTGATTTCACAGCTACACTCTCCATTCAAATCGTTCCAATTTTCATTCAATTGCAGAGAAAAAAACCCAAGGCATCTGAAAGCTTGCACCGATAGCAAAAATATTCTCGGAAAACCGTCGAAAATCATTGCATGGAAATTCCGAGCAACCATCTAATCTCACCCGGATGGTCGCCGGTTTCGCTCAACTCCATACTGGTTGGGGCAAATCGCAGCTTAAGCCAAATTTTTGCTTGCATTTGCAACCATTCGCCAACATTGAACGAGCTGGAACCAATATCATCCGATTACGACGACGGAATATAATAAAAGTGCTCACTCGAGCGGGAGTAGAAAAAAATATATCCTCCTACCATAAAAAACATTCCTCCACCACCCCCATCGGACAATTGTGGGAACGTTTTAGCCAAAGCAAGCAAATCGAATCCGAGCATAGAATTTCATGTTTTTCCCATTTCAGGCTGTGCACATCTCCTACATATATTTAATGACGTTTTATTTTCCTTTGTCACGCGGGGGTGGTTTTCCGCCTTGGTTTGCCTATAATGGGTCTGGAAAATTGTGGTCTACCGAAGCGTGGAAGTGGAAATCATATGATCTTCCAACCCCAATCCTCCGAACTCCAAGGTAGTTTTGAATAACTAAAAAATTCAATCCCTGCACTTTTCACTTTGCCACAGCGATTAAGACTCAATACATTCGATGGAATGTGCTCGACTCAGCCAAGGCCCCGTATCTCTGCCCGCCAGGCATAATTCTATCCCATCCATACCGTCGTTGTCGTCGCTCTAGCTAGTTCTTTTGTGATTCGATGAGCTGCTGACCTAGAAAAGCAATGTCGCCAGGAGATGGAAGCGTGGCGTGGTGGGTTTCCTAGAATTGGAACGGGTATTTTCACAACTATGTTGAGACCGTTTCGTCGAATGAAAGTTGTGGGGTAGCTCGTTGTCAACAAGTGATTATTGTGGTCTGAAAATCAACACATCACGATTTAATAACATGCAGGCTTTGGATGGCATGGATTTGGTTTCAGCTGAATTTTCGTTCCAAAGTAGTATTTTTGGCTATATTGATGTTTTATAGTATTTGTTACAACCAAATGATGAAATCTCTGTTGCTGACCACAAGTATCTGATAACCACTATAATCGCACGTTATGGTTCATTGGCGCAGTTATGCTGTATTCCACAACACCTCATATGCGTTCCATGATAGGTGCTGATGTATCAAAGTCACTCACTGGTGTATCTGGTCCAGATACAATGCTTTTCCACCGATATTTTGTCGCTCCAATCCAACTTATCTTTTCACTTCTTCTCATTTAGCATTTCAAGTATATTGCTTTCATAATTAGCTTATTGCTTGCTCTCAACTTAGTGTTCTAAATGCACTTCCACAGTCATTAATTGAGAGCTTTCGATGCGGTACTATTTATGCATTAGTATGCTTGTGTGACAAGTTCAAACAAACCCTATGTCCACGGATTTGAGAAATTTTCTAGACCAGACCAGGAATCGATCCCAGCCACCTCCAGCATGGTGTTTCTTTGTAGCTGCGCTTTTACTGACTGAGCTAAGGGAGGACCCCTTTGGACATATCTTCCCGCAAATGCTCCATTAAAAGTTTCGTTATAGCAAAAGTTGGTGTAAACAGCGTCCTTATCACGCCGTTCATAGTATTGTCTTAAAAAATCATCTTTATTTCTCGAGACTCAGTGGATTCTGAACTAGAAATAAAGTCTGAACTAGAAATAAATTCATGTTCAAGAACTTCTTCAAATACGTCAAAACAAAATTAAAATCAACAAACTTTCGCACGGTAATGCATCTTGATGAAATTGTGGATAACTCAGAGAAAAAAAAATGCAATCTATTTGCAACTAGCTTACAAGAAATACATACAACTTTTTTTGAAAAGGACCGTGATCGCGGTTATTTTGCTTTTCATCCAGATTTTTCAAAGGATATTGGCATAAATTAACTCCAAATTTAGGGTATTCTGCAGGCTCTAAAATATTTAGATGCCTCAACAGGTTCAGGTCCTGATGGAATTTTCCCAGTTCTTTTGAAAAACTTGGCTGAAGAACTTACGGCTCCTCTATTTTGGATTCTTAATTCCAAAATTTTTGAAAACAAAAATCCTTTTTAATACATGTTATAGCCATTCTCTCTCGCATACCAAAGGTATTTCAGTCAATTATCCAGAAAAAGCTGTTTCCTTAAACTAATAACAGAAGCAGAACACGGGTTCTTTATAGGTCGATCTTTAAAGATTATTGGTTGCATCTGCCAATTTACTGTTTTTTGTAAACTTTTCACTCAAGGCAATGGACAAAGGACACTACGTAGAAGCTCTTCACACTGACTTTAGTAAGGCTTTTCGTCGCATTGTCATACCAATGCTACTTTTCAAGCTACCAAAAATTAGAATTTGAGCCAAGGCTCTTGAAATGGCTTGAATTTTACTTAACTGAGCGGCAACAAATAATAAAATATAATGGGAAATATTAAAACCCAATTCAAGTCCCTTCGAGTGTTCTCCAAGGCTCTCATTTAGGACGTCTTCTCTTTATTTGGTACGTTAACGACATTTTCTTCATTCTGAAAAAATTAAAAGTACTAATTCATGCCGACGACGTGAAACTCTATTTGGAAATAAGAAATGATGAAGAGTATTCCACAATCTAATTCACATATTTTACAAAAGGTACACAAAAAGCCTTTTAGAATTGAGTGTAAGAAAATGCAATTTAATAACATTTAGCAGAAAAGAAACAATACCGAACATCGAAATTGCATTAGGAGATCAGAATGTGGAAAGATGTGAAAGAGCTACGGACTTAGGAGTAATATATGAAGAGGTAGAAGTATTAGCAAGCCATGATATTCAAACTATTTGTTAGAAGATATAAATAAAGATTTTCCTTGTTATTTGTTCAACCTAAGCATACGTGTTTCCTTGTACCCTCAAGAGGTTATGGGTCTGAATTCATCAAGTCTGCATTAAAAATTTCTGAAAAAGTGAAGATTGAAAATGGAAAAAGTTAGAGTAAAGAAACTGAACGACGTGAATTATTCCGACTGGAAGTTTGAAGTGGAGCTGTTACTGGTCCGTGAGAAGCTGTGGAAGTTCGTGGACCCTGGTGTTTGACCGATGGAGCGACCAACGACAGTGGCGGTTCCCGGTAATGAAGCGGATCTTGCTGAGTGGGACGATGGAGACAAACGGGCGAGGGCCTCGATTGGGCTGCTTGTCGAGTCTACCCAGTTCAGCCTCATCAAGAAGACAACGACCGCAAAACAAGCTTGGGATCAATCCAAAGGTGCTCACGAGAAGCAAGGACGAACCAGCAAGACGACAATCCTCAGGAAGGTGATGCGGATGGAATACGTTGACGGTGAAGATGTTGGAGCGTGCGTTAACCGGACGGAAGATCATTTCGAGAAACTCGGGATCGCTGGTCAAGAGCTCAACAAGGATTTGAAGGCGAACATCGTGCTCAGCAGTCTACCGGATTCGTTCTCTACTCTGGTCACTGCTTTGGAAGGACGTCCGGATGCTGATCTGACGATGGAGTTCGTGCGAGGTAAGCTGGTAGATGAAGTTGCTCGGCGCAGAAGCTCAGGAGGAGTGGAATCAGCGTTGAGAACGGAGTTCAAGAAGAAGCCAGTTCTGTGCCATTTCTTTGAGAAGCCCGGGAACAAGCGCAAGGACTGCCGAGAGTGGATGCAACAGCAGAAACCAGAAGAGCCGGTGAAAACTTTTTCGAAGTAAAGAAGCGTTCAAAAAGGGAAAGTTGCGGTGAATTTGTATTTTCGTCAATATCACAAACGGTGAAGAACGAACATCGACCATCGCAGTGGATCATCGATTCTGGTGCATCGTGCCATATGTGCAGTGAAGAATCCAAGTGCCTGAACATTGATTCAAGCGTCGTCGTAGAAGTCACGTTGGCCGATGCGAAGCAGATACAATTGAGAGGTGTTGGAACGTGCCTACTGGAGACGGTGGATTCCAAAGGCGACACGAAGACCCTGAAGCTAAGCAAAACCCTATTTGTGCCCGATCTCGAAATCAATTTAATGTCAGTTTTGAAACTTACAAGCAAAAGAGGTAAGGTGGTTTTCGAAAACAACGAGTGCATCATCGAGAAAGGCGGATTGATTGCTGCAGCAGCGACCACGCGAAATGGTTTGTATTATGTGAACAATGTCCACAAAGAAGCAAAAGCGATGAATGTGTGCCACCAACCAAATTATTTGCATGGTTGGCATCGGAAGACAACGAAGCAATCCTCAAGCTGGAAAGGTTGAAGCTAGCCACCGGTATCACAATCCGTGACTGCGGTGCTGGAAGCGGTACGTGTGAATGCTGTATTGAAGGGAAGATGCCGAGATTGCCGTTTCCCAAGAAGGCAAAACGGAGGTCAAAGGCAACGCTGGATCTGATCCACAGCGATGTATGCGGCCTGATGAATACTCAAGCTCCTGGTGGATGCAGATATTTCCTGACGCTGATTAATGATTTCAGCAGATTCACGACGGTATTTTTCCTGAAGCAGAAGTCAGAGGCGGTCAGCTGCTCCAAGCAATTCGTTCGCGCAACGGAGAATCGTTTTGGAAGGAAACTGAAAATTCTGAGATCGGATCAAGGAGGAGAATGCAAGAGCCACGAGATGGAGATGTTTTGCAAAGCAGAAGGAATATAGCAACAATTTACGACGGCGTACACCCCCCTGCAGAACGGAGTTGCTGAACGAAAAAATCGATCGTTGGTTGAGATGGCGCGGTGTATGGTGCTGGATGCGAAGCTACCGTACAAGTTCTGGGCGGAGGCCGTGAATACGGCGAACTATTTGCAGAATCAACTTCCGACGGCTGCTGTGAATCAGACGCCATATGAATTGTGGTACGAAGAGAAACCAGATTTGAAACATCTAGAAGTTTTCGGGACCCCTGCCTACGTCCATATTCCTAAAGAGAGAAGAACGAAGCTTGACCCCAACGCCGTGAAGATGAGCTAGGTTGGATACTCGGATAGCCACAAAGGATACCGGCTGATTAATGCGAAGACACTCAAGCTTGTAGTAAGTCGAAATGTACGATTCGTCCTAGATGTCACGGTTTGCGTTGATGAAGATGAAACGATCGTTGAGTACGAGGTCCTAGAGAATCAATATCCTGCCCAAGTAACACAAGAAACATCTTTTAAGAATGATTTATAATTGTTTTTGTTATAAATGCATCATAAACGTATTGCAAAACATGTCAAGTTTGGAGCGGTTTGTAACTCTCGAATTCTATATCACTATGACAAACGGTCGAGTTAAAAATACTTTTTCCACTGCTCCAATGCTTGGAGGAGGACAATACTTCATTATTGTTCTTAAAAACATTATTCCATACATCTTAAATACATAAACATGACAAAATTTTATGGGCAGTTCTATATGCTGTTGAAATTACATTACATCAACCTTGTTTTGCCAAATCTGTTCTTTTTACTCCTAACGATGAACCAGTGCTGAGCTCCATCACGGTACTGACAGCATTAGAATTGACAAATGAGATTCTTGCAATTGACAATCACAGCAACAGAAGAGCCTCTCACTCTCTCAAACTTCTCATCATCATGAAATAACAACCGACAGATATTGTTCGCTCGCGTTTCTCCCTCATTTTCTATATCTTGTACAAGTGTTATGTGATACGATCGTATCACCAAGAATAAATATACCGTCATGAAAATTGACCGTCATTTTACTTCTCTAGTAAACAGACGATCATGATGGTCATCGCTACTAGCGCTGTTTCCAATTCAGCAGACATTACCCCGTCAGTGGCGACATGTCCGCAACATGAGCTTTACGATTGAAGGTTTAGTTGTCGTTTTTGTTTCCTTTAACCCATATGTGTTTGACCGGGGTACCTTTTCAGGTTTTACACTACGATTTTTTTTTTCACATAGACCTGAAATTCACTGACATTTTTGTAAAAAACGGAAGGCAAATTTTTGAATAAAAATATATAGTAGATCAGCAAGGGGGGGGGGGGGGGCCCCGAGGGGAGAAACTTCGATTTGTTTACCCTTTAGCTGTTTGACAAGGTAGGGTATTCACCAAATTCAAATGATTGGAGCTCTGGCAATTATTGACCGATTTTAATTCTCTTGGCACCGTGACCATCTAGATTTATCTGGTTTCCGGAATTTTGGGTTTCCGGGGCTGTGGTGCGGTACGAGGACACTATTTGGGAATATCAATTGAATTTTCGGGAATGGATGTCAAAATCTTTTCAAACAATCTTACAAACTATGTCTATTCCATTCTGGGCCATAAGCCGAATTGTCCCCGGAGCGGCCATTCTGTAACAGGTTTCCATGGTGCCTCGAATGACCGTGAACATTTTCAAAAGAAAACCTTGGGAATGCAGACAGCAAAATTCATGAAATTTCTCCAGTAGGATATTTGTCAACAATGTCAACATTTAGAGGCCATCTGATAATTTGTCCTCGGACCTGCGGTTTCAAAATTCATTAAATTTCTTCAGTTGGATATTTATCATTTTTTTCTGGCCACGGGAACCCGTTCCACTGTGGGACGAAACGCCAAAAACATGAACTTTTTACAATAACTCGTAAAAACGTGTTCTTAACATTTTGGTGTCTTCAGATGAAAATTTTCAAAAAATATAACGCGTTTAAAGGTGACAAATCTTAGTTCGCAGCTTCACCACAGGCGCCGCTGCAAACTTGATTTTTTTTAAATGATGAGATAGAGAGTTAGTGTCTTCGGCAAAGTTGTAGATAATTTTAATACAAACAACATTGCTGAGAACACTAACCTTCTATCTGGTCAGTGTGCCGAGGTACGTGTTTTTTAAAATGGCGGGCCTTGGAAACTAGTTTTTTGTGATTATTTAATAAATGTGCAGTTTTAGGTCAAAATAATGTTCTACAAAGTTGTACAAATAATCAAAATATAAATTTTCTTTATACTCACCTTATGTCTAAAACCTTTATGGGAGAAGTTATAGTAGTTTTATTGTGAAAAATATAGGTTTTTCATAGCCCTTTAGCTGGCGGGGATGCAAATGGATGCACATGAAACCTCATAGGGTTCAAAATATAGGATGTGTTATAGCATATTATGTTGGTTTCATGTGTATCCATGATTATCCCCAAGAGTTAACCTGTGTTCTATGAAGTAGCGAATATATCATTAAAACTATCATAAATGCTAATATTCTCAATTGAGAACCCTATTATCGTGTAAAAACTTGTATGTTTTGTATATTTTTATAATTTTATGCATAACTGTTGCTATTGAGTTGTGCACATACCATGGCTCACGCGCTCGTATGACAATACTCTTATAAATTCAATATATTTCACACACACATACACACACACATATTAAAAGGAAATCCTTTCACCCCTCACTTCATCCTCTCTTACTTCTCTGCACTCACACAAACACACACACATACGCACCTGTCAAATGTTTTCATTACCTGTTATTTCAGCCATTTTCTGTACTTGAAACACACTTTTATCAACACACGGTTTGCACGGTTTGCACTTCTTCACCTCATGATCCGCGATCCACAATCCACAGAGAAGTAAAATTTCTCGGCTGTAGAATAAAAAACATTTGACAGGTGCGTATGTGAGTGTGTGTGTTTGTGTGAGAGCAAATGCATGGATAGAAGTAAGAGAGGATGAAGTGAGGGGTGAAAGGATTTCCTTTAAATATGTGTGTGTGTATGTGTGTGTGAAATATATTGAATTTATAAGAGTATTGTCAGAGGAGTGCGTGAGCCCTGGTATTTGCACAACTGAATAGCAACAGTTATGCATAAAATTATAAAAATATACAAAACATACAAGTTTTTTCATGATAATAGGGTTCTCAATTGGGAATATTAGCATTTATGATAGTTTTAATGGTATATTCGCTACTTCATAGAACACAGGTTAACTCTTGGGGATAATCATGGATACACATGAAACCAACATAATATGCTATAACACATCCTATATTTTGAACCCTATGAGGTTTCATGTGCATCCATTTGCATCCCCGCCAGCTAAAGGGCTATGAAAAACCTATATTTTTCTCAATAAAACTACTATAACTTCTCCCATAAATGTTTTAGACGTAAGGTGAGTATAAAGAAAATTTATATTTTGATTATTTGTACAACTTTGTAGAACATTATTTTGACCTAAAACTGCACATTTATTAAATAATCACAAAAAAACTAGTTTCCAAGGCCCGCCATTTTAAAAAACACGTACCTCGGCACACTGACCAGATAGAAGGTTAGTGTCCTCAGCAATGTTGTTTGTATTTAAATTATCTACAACTTGCCGAAGACACTAACTCTCTATCTCATCATTTAAAAATCAAGTTTGCAGCGGCGTCATGTGAAGCTGCGAACTAAGATTTGTCACCTTTAAACGCGTTATATTTTTGAAAATTTTCATCTGAAGACACCAAAATGTTAAGAACACGTTTTTACGAGTTATTGTAAAAAGTTCATGTTTTTGGCGTTTCGTCCCACAGTGGTTCCGTGGACAAATCATCAAACGGCCACAAAGCGTTGAGAAATAGCCTTCTGAAGTTTGTTTCTGGCTACTTGATGCCCCACGGGAACCTGTTCCGGAGTAACCGGTTTGGGGGCAAATCATCAGATGGCCACAATCTGAGTTGGTATAGCAAAGAAGCTACAAACCTATCACGCCAAGGGCTAGTGTTCAAATCCCTTGCTTGGTGGAGTTATATTTTTGTTTGAGGATATTTTTTTCCATTTTACGTCTTATAAGGCTTCACTTTTTGCGCTTTTTGCGTCATATTAAAGTATGAAATAAAGTATTAAACACCTAAATTTATAACCTATTTTTGTCATTTAACAGTACTTTAAACTTGTTAAATACAAGCTGTGCTTGGGTGCACGGAAGGTCCGTGACCCTGCCAACGATATCAAAGAAGAAAATCAATGCGTTATTTCGGATGCGGATGAAGAATTTTTCAACATGGTGAGTGGAAACAACACCATTATGATGGATGATGAAAGTTTCGCAGAAGATTCTGGACATTCTGTGAAACAGAAGGAGCAGGACGAAACAATTAATGTTTCAAGAGATGTGCGGCGGTAATTGAGAAACAACAAGGGTGTCCCTCCTCCACGTTATCCTGGAACAGCTCTTGCGGCGCAGACGCGAGATCCTTGAACCGTTGCTGAAGCTAAGAACAGTTCACACTGGGAATAGTGGAAAGCTGCCATGTATGAGGAAATGAACTCTCTGAGAAGCAATAAAACGTGGGTCATGGAGGACCTACCTGTTGATAAGCGCCCTGTAGGATGTAAGTGGATTTTTAAGTGGAAAGAGAATGACCAAGGTGAAGTGGAGCGCTACAAAGCGCGTCTGGAAGCGCAAGGCTACACCCAGAAGTACGGATGTGACTACGACGAAGTATTCGCCCCCGTCGCGAAACAGGTAACCATGAGCACACTATTGGTTGTTGCTGGAAGGCGGAACCTACTAGTGAAGCAGACAGCGTACCTATACGGCGAACTGGATGAGACAATTTATATGAAGGAGCCCCCTGGATTTGAAACAAGCTCAGGAAAAGTTGGCTGCCTGAAGAAAAGCATTTACGGACTCAAACAATCGGCGAGGATGTGGAACAAGCTGGAATATTTTCGGAATAAGCTTGGACTTCAAGTTGAGGAGGAGTGAAGAGGTAGCAACAGAAGTAGCAAGCCATGATATTCAAAGTATTTGTTAGAAGAGATAAATAAAGATTTATTTGTTCAACCTAACATGTACCCTATATACTGAGAGAGTTTTTTTTTTGAAAATTTACACAGCCTAAGGCTCCAGGGTATTCAAACGAATTTTCATGCATAAAGACATTCGACTGCATCGGGAAGAGAATCCTTGACCTCTTAATTGGAGTATATGTAGACGCGTTAATCGACTACCTTATGCGGCCGATACAGTCTGCATTGTGCTCTCATGCCGTGCGGTTCTATTTCTATTTGCTGAAGGAAGTGCTATTGCTACCCAACGCTACAACAAATTTTAAACAGCACTTTTCAGTGCTAACTACTACCAATTTTTTTTTTATTTCCTCCTATTCCATTTTGATCCTTGTTAGGCCCTTCGGGTAACCCGGCTTGGATATCGCATTGGAAAATTCCTCTTCGGTCCATCGGATTCTTATAGTTATCTGCTTGGACGACGATTTGGAGCAAATTATTCTGCCACTATGGCAAATAAACGAAAACGTAGAGGGCACTCTACTAATTCGCCTTCAAATCAAATCAATGTGAGTAATCAATTTGATATGTTCACAGATGATGAGAGTGATCCATCATCAAACCAGAATTCGAATAAACTTTCTCGATTGACAAAGGAAAAAGTCTCCCCTATTGTGGTAACAATTTCGGATTTCCATGCTCTTCGCAAGGAAATCTTAACATTTGTTGAAGGTGTGAAATATTCCCTTCAAATTTCCAGACGAGGTGAATGCCGTTTGCTTGCAGAAACCTTAGACGGATTCAAACGTCTTCTTGAGTATCTTACTCAGAAGCAATATAATTTCTTCACATACGACACCAAAGCTGAGCGCCTTTTCAAGGTTGTCTGTGGAAGTAATAAAACACGAATTAATAAAATTATTTGGAACTAGCCCAGTCCAAGTAATTAAAATGAAAACAAAATCCCGGCCTGGCTATTCTCACAAAGGGATTTCAAATGATTTCTTGTTAGTTCACTTCAAGTCAAGTGAACTCAATAACCTTAAGGCTTTAGAAAAAGCAAGCCTTTTGCTCCATGTCATAGTGAAGTGGAAACATTTCAAGAAGACTGGAGCAAACTTCCAAAGCCTCACATAGTGCCGTAAGTGCCAGGGATGGGGTCACGGAACTAAGCATTGCCATATGGTTGGTAAATGCATGAATTGTGGTGATTCCTCATACACAAAGGACAACTGTCCTGTGAAGATCCTAAAAAAATTAAATGTTCGAATTGTGGTGAAAACCATAAATCAAATTTTTGGGAATGGAAGACTCGCAAAGCAATTTTGCAGTCGCGCACTAAACGACAGGTAGGAAACAATATACGTTCCCGACCAGCTACTACCCATTTTGCAGATGTTAACATCGATCAGCCAAGAGCAAATTCCTACCAAATCGTCGGTAGAAACAGAGGACAGGATTTTCCATCCGCAACTTCAAACGCTCAACGAGGAGCAAATACTATTTCGATTCCTGCAGGTACCAACAGGGTTCATTCTGCAAACCCTACATTCTTACCTAACCGTGTTGTTAACAATGTTCAACGTGTAAATGGGCCTACCTATGCTTCCGTTGCAAAGGTTGGAACCAATACCAAAATTCCCACGGGACTTCTGATGATTTTGATTTAGGTAGCATATCCGCTTCTAAATTAGATTTTTTACAGCAATCGTTAATCGATATGATAACCAATATGCTAAAAAGTAATTCCATGTTTAATGCTATTCAAACTGGTATTAAATTTGCCAATAATATTGTCATGACATTGAAATTCAGTAATGGATTTTAAGTCATTAAGTATTTTGAATTGGAATGCTCGATCCATCAGAGATAACGAGGACGAGCTATTTAATTGTTTAAGAGTTCATAACGCTGTTTTAACTGAGACTTATCTCAAACCTGCACATAAGGTAAAAAGAGATCCAAATTATTTTGTCTACCGTAATGATCGCCTTAATGGAGCTGGTGGTGGCGTTGCCATCATTGTCCATAGGCGAACCAAACATCACATTCTTTCTTCATTTGAAACCAAAGTTTTTGGTTTCAGTTGAAACAAAATTTGGCCAATTTACTTTTATAGCTGCCTATTTTCCTTTCCAATGCACTGACCACAAAAGAACTGGCTCAAGGGTGACCTTCAGAAACTTACCCGTCATAGGTCTAAATTCTTCGTTATTGGTGATTTCAATGCAAAACACCGCTCATGGAATAATTCTCAAAGCAATGCGAATGGTAATATACTATTTGACCATTGTTCTGCAGACTATTACACAATACAATACCCAAACGGTCCAACTTGCTTTTCTTCAGTCAGAAATCCCTCAACTATTGATTTGGTCCTAACTGATTCATGTCAACTTGGTAGTCAATTGATTACCCATGCTGACTTTGGTTCTGATCACCCTCCAGTTACATTTGAAATATCTCAAGAAATCATTTCTTATTCCATCAATTCTACTTTCAACTACCATAGAGCTGATTGGGATCAATATCGAACATTTATGGAATACAACTTTGATCCTAATATTCCATTGCAAACAAGAAATGAAATTAATAATGCTCTTGTATCTCTGGCTTTTTCAATAGTTAGAGCAAGAGCAACTTCAGTGCCTAAATGCGAGGTTAAATTCGATTCAGTTATAATTGATGACGATCTTCAGCTCTTGATTCGTAGGCGTCAATATCAACGAACACGTGATCCTGTCATGAAAGTCATATGGCGAGATATACAAAAGCAAATTAAAAAACGCTTCTCTGCCCTGAGGAACAAAAATTTTGAAAATAATGTGTCAAAATTAGATCCGAGTTCCAAACCTTTCTGGAAACTCTCTAAAATCTTGAAAAAAAACCTCAAAAGCCTATACCAGCGCTTAATGAAGGTGATAAAATTTTGCTCACAAATGCGGAAAAAGCTCAAAAACTTGTTAAGCAGTTTGAGAGCTCCCATAATTTCAGTGTGTGACTTACTAGTCCTATTGAAGAATCGGTTTCCAGGGAGTATCTGAGTATTTTCTCTCAAGAAAATATTTTTGATGATTCTTGGGGATTCGATTTGGATGAAGTAAGAACTATAACTAAAAAATTTCAACATATGAAAGCACCAGGTGATGATGGAATTGTCTATATCCTCATCAAAAAACTCTCTGAGAGTACTTTGTCCTTCTTGGTAAAACTATTTAACAGATGTTTTCAGCTAGCATACTTTCCAGATAAATGGAAAAATGCAAAAGTCGTACAAATATTGAAGCCAGACAAAAATCCGGCTGAAGCTTCTAGCTACCGACCGATCAGTTTGCTTTCTTCAATAAGTAAGCTTTTTGAAAAAATAATTTTGAATAGAATGATGCTTCACATCAATTCAAACTCAATTTTTGCTGATGAACAGTTTGGATTTCGCCATGGGCATTCAACTACGCATCAACTTTTGAGAGTAACAAATTTAATTTGTTTAGACAAATCTGAAGGCTGCTCCACTGGAGTTGTTCTTCTAGACATAGAAAAAGCATTCGACAGTGTTTGGCATGAAGGCTTGATTGTGAAACTGAAAAAGTTCATTTTTCCGCTTTATATCATGAAATTAGTTCAAAACTACTTAACTGATAGAACTTTGCAAGTTAATTATCAGAACTCTAAATCTATTCAATTGCCCATTAGAGCTGGTGTTCCTCAAGGTAGCATGCTTGGGCCAATATTTTATAACATTTTCACTTCAGATCTTCCTGATTTACCTCAGGGGTGTCAAAAATCTTGCTTTGCTGATGACACAGGCACTTCCGCTAAAGGAAAAAATCTTCGTGTTATATCCAGGAGGCTACAGAAAAGCTTGGATATTTTTACAGATTATTTTCATAAATGGAAGATTTCTCCTAATGCTTCCAAAACTCAACTTCTAATATTCCCAAACAAGCCTAGAGTTGCATTTTTGAAACCAAGTAATAGTCATATGATCACTATGAATGGAGTTCCAATTTCTTGGTCAAGTCAAGTAAAATATCTTGGACTGATACTTGATCAAAAATTAACTTTTAAAGAGCACATTGAGGGCATTCAAGTCAAATGTAATAAGTACAAAAGATGTTTGTATCCTCTTATAAACAGAAAATCCAAACTTTGTTTAAAGAACAAACTTCTAATATTCAAACAAATTTTTAGACCGGCCATGTTTTATGCTGTGCCAATATGGTCTAGTTGTTGTGCAACTAGGAAAAAAGCACTTCAAAGGATTCAGAACAAAGTTCTGAAAATGATTTTGAAGCTGCCACCCTGGTTCAGTACTATTGATTTACATAGAATTTCAAACGTTGAGACTCTAGAAGAAATGTCCAATAAAATAATTCATAATTTTAGACAAAAATCATTGCAATCTTCAATTGCAATGATCAATTCTCTCTATAGATAAGAACTAGTTTTAAGAAATCAACTGTAATTCTGACACGCAGGCAAAATAAACCCTGTTAAAAATTCTGAATAGACAAAGTAAAAATAATATTAACACAATTAGATATTAATGATAGCA
The DNA here is from genome assembly GCA_034211315.2 of Aedes japonicus. Taxonomy (NCBI): domain Eukaryota; kingdom Metazoa; phylum Arthropoda; class Insecta; order Diptera; family Culicidae; genus Aedes; species Aedes japonicus. Next base: position 301,445 of record JASCZW010000842.1, on the reverse strand, counting down.
TATAAGGTTGAAATGTTAATTACTTAGCAGGATCACCTAGGATAATATATGAATGTAAAAAAATGTAAAATTTGGAATAAATAAAGAGTTAAAAAAAATGTGGCCCAGACGTTATCAATTTATTTTAACGATCGACACGATACTCTAGTGCAGAGCAGTAATATGAAATCCTTAGGAAAATATGAATGCTGATTCACTCTGTTTTAAAAAACAGAAAATGCACATAGAATTTCAGAAACCGAGCCTTCATGCTATATTTTTTTCATGCTTCAGAACAACGTTAATGCAAAGCACTTAACAGCTTAGCAGAAAAAAACTCAAACCAATTCTATAACTATTCTGCCCTCACAGCATACTAAACATATGAGACACGGTGTGAAATTCTGTAATGTGCATGCCTCCAGCGCTGCCTCAGTCGGGGCAAAATCGCATTCAACACACGAGACGCCCATTGGCGACGCTGGTGACGACGGCGATGACGACATTGACTGCCATTTGACTGGCTCTGATGCGAAATTGTACGTATCCTGTAGGTAGGTATGAGCGCAACGGTTGGGCCACTATGGGAACTGGATGTGGCTTAAATGGGTGGCATCATGAACACTGTTTGGCGAATATGGCGAGCAACTATGCCAATCCCAGCAGAGGGCTATGAATATTCATGCCAAGGAGAATAGTTGCTGGAGCCAGCCAAAAGTACCTCATGGAATTCAAACACACTCACACCCAACAGCAAGACAACGGGAGAAATTGGCTGCTGCTATTTGCAGGATTTGAGAATCCGGTGCTGCACCGATCCGGGCCACTGCCGGCAGAATGTCATCGTTGTCGTCGTCATCGTCCTAGGTTCCACCCCCCTCCCACTCCCCTTGATGATGGATGTGCTCAATATGTACTTTGTGAAAGAAGGCATCCAGCAGCGGGGGGTTTGAAAGCTCTAGCTGAGAGTAGGGTTAAACATAATAAGAGTCATAATGTAGATGCAAATCACCCCACTCACCGTACGACAGACGACTGGCAATGGTATGCTAGGATCAGAATGAAGCCAGGAAGGAGGGTTGGTGGATTGTTTTATCGATATTCTAATGCAAGATGAGCTGCAATTAGCTATAATTCACCGCTAGTTTGTATGGTTTCTCCGTGGGATTGGGAGTTGGCGACAAATGTTTTCATAAATATTTACCATCCGGACTCGTTTAGTATTTTTTTTATGGGAATGAAGACATCCAATTACCTGAAACAATAGGAAAAAAAAAGAATTATTAGAAAGGTAGTTTATTTATATTTATATTTATTTATTTATTGTTCTTCGTCTCGACTTAGAAAAAACTCAACAGACTGGTACTAAGCCTAGGTTTCTAATTATATTCCTGAACACACATTTAGACATATTTAAATCCAAAACAGCACTCACATTGTTAAACGATCTATCACAGTTATCGAAAGGTTTGTCCAAACGTAGTTCTATGGCGACTGACTACAAGTAAACTACGGTCACGAAGCTGGCGAGAAAGTGCATAAAAATTGATGTTCTGCAACAGCGCCGGGCAATCTACACCACCTTCAACAATGTCAAAAACAAATAACCTCTGTAGGTTAGTACGTCTGTGCATTAAAGTTTCTAAATCGATCAGTCTACAACGACTCGGATAGTCAGGTAGATTTGCTGGGTCATTCCACGGAAGTTGACGAAGAGCATACCGTACAAAATTGCGTTGAACCCTTTCCATTCGGATGATCTGAACAGAGTGATAAGGCGACCACACGCTAACAGCATACTCCATGATGCTACGAACGATCGAACAGTACAGCGCCTTGAGAGCATAAATATCGGTGAAACCACTTGTATTGCGACGAATTAATCCCAGTGCTGCAAAGACCTTTGCGGTAGTTGTGCTAATATGCTCATTGAACCGGAGTTTTGCCTCTACAGTAACCCCTAGGTCACGAATTGCTTGAACACGCTCTATAGCTTCTGAGCTGATGGAGTAATCAAACTCTGTTCGGGATTACCGGCGGGTGAACGAAATAGCTTTGCACTTCTTGATGTTCAGTCCCATTCCATTCTCAGAACACCACAACAAAATCTCGTCGATGTCAGCCTGAAGAGCGCAACTGTCGAGATGCGATGATATAACCTTGGGGATTTTTAGATCGTCAGCGTAGAGGAGAAAGCGTGATTTCAGCCGAAAGCACAAGCCATTCACGAACAATATAAAAATCAGTGGTCCCAGAACACTTCCTTGCGGTACACCTGACGTGACGGAGAAGACGCGTGACCGACTACCGTTTAATTTGACGAAAGCGCTCAGATACTTCAGCTTGTGAATTGCAAGGGTGTGAGGAGCCTTGTCGAACGCTTTCGGGAAAAGTACCTTCACTGAGTGACCTGTTAAAAATAGTCGCCAAAGGCATCAGCAATGTGTCAGCACATTCTCTTAAAAACAACGGCGGTATCTTGTCTGTGCCCGACCCTTTCGATACATCCAACTTTTCCCGGGCTGACAAAACTTCATGTCACAAAAATGTTGGTGACGTTTGAGTGTGTACATTTTCGAATAAATCGGCAAACAGATTAGCTAGTTCGTGAAGTGAATCGGCCGAAGTTTCTTTAAAAGTCATGTCGGTATGGATTCTGTAAGATTGCTTACGGCTTCGAGTATACGACCAAAAGGATGACGGGTTCTGCTTCGCAGTCTGCTCCAATCATCTGATATAGCAACGGAGTGCAGCTTCCTGGCAGTTGGCGTAATGTGTCTCGATCGACTGTAGATGGATCCGGTTCACTGTAGTCCGTGATCGAAATTAGCGTTTTCGAGCATTCCGCACAATGTTACGGAGATGCTGCAACTCAGTTGTCCACCACGGTTGCTTAAACGAATGAGGCCTACTTGTTCGACGTCGAACATATTCCTCCATAATGTCGTACAATTTGTCATAAAACATACGTACCGTTTCATCCGTATCTTTTGCATGAAACATTTCAATCCAATCGACGTCCATGAGAGCGTTATTTAGTTCCGGAAAGTGGCAACGTCGAAAATCGAAATCATCAATGATGTTCGAGTCGCTAGCTGGTTGCACGTAGGAGGCATTTACGTCAATGCGAAGAGCGAATGGCTTGTGATGGTTGTCAATTCGGAGGGGGGATGACGGAGGCTCGATAAGTTCAACATCGTTTGGTTCGTTAACAAATGCCAAGTCAAGTGTACGACCGTTCAAGTTTAGCAGGTTGTTGAGCTGATGTAGTCCGGAGGCAATCATTAATTCAACCAGAGCGATTTCCCGTTCAGTCGATGCGTACAATTCTGGAGACGAGTTCGGTCGAAGATTGATTCCGCACACAAAGATTGTCGCCTTGTCTAGTTTGATACGCACAGCGATTTGCTTAATACTGCCACAGTCAACAAGGTCTGCCGACGTACAGTTGAGGTTTTCTTTAACCGCAATTAAAACTCCACCCCCTCGCTGAAGGTTGCTGGAAGCTGCACTGCGATCACACCGAAATATCGAGTAGCTGGCAGCAACCTCTGAACTAGCGATATCAGAACGAAGCCACGTCTCAGTGAGTATAATAACTTCGTATTCATAGGCAGAAAGCTTCAGAAAGTGCTCTTTAGTTTTAGTACGAATGCCACTTACATTTTGATAGTATACCGTTAAATATTGCAGGTCGCTTTCATTCGAGAATTCGGGACAAGTCGAGGTATTGTAAGCAGTTTCGTTCATCGTTATTGATCCAATATGACGTTCGTCTCTACGTTGACCGAAATATTCGTGTTGTTGGATCCTGGGTATTTTTAGAATGGCTGGCTTCCAAAGAACCTTTCTCGGAATGCTCCTTTCCTCAAACTCGCTGTACGAGACCTCACTGGGCCAGGTGCACCCTACTTTGTATGACACAAAGTTCAAGGAACGCAAATCCTTTCTTCTCGGAACTAATTTCACGATTTTGAAATCATTGGAGCCTAACCGTTGTGATGCTAACTCTGTTACACTGTCATCAGGAGTTTCAACGGAGATGTCGGACAGATACAACCCAAACATGTTGTCTGCTGTGGCGCAAGTAATTGCAGATTGCCCTGAACACTCAGTTCCACGACGGAGTTGCGATGTTCTTTTCGGAGTCGGTTCAAATTTCCCGTCGTTTTCATGTTTACTCTTAGAGGGCCCGAAAAACGTTACACTTAGAACAGAAACTGTAGTTTTCGGTACAGCCGCGATCAGTTCCTTGAAATTCGTGCGAATTTCAAGCCGTATTTCATCCAACACGCTGCAGCGGATCTCATTCCTCAGTTCCTCAAAGTTTTGAGACACGGCAGCATTCGGTGAAACCATGGTATTCCCGAATCGCGCACTGTCCATCATTTTATTGCAAGCGTTACACATCCAGAACAGATTAGTGTTGCTTGAGACCTTCGCACATGTGGAACTATCCATCTTCGAGAACTTCAGACAAAACTGAGCCGAGCAGAATCCGCCACGCCAAGCATAGTGCGTATCGTAACCTGAGATATGTTTTTTTTGACGATTTTTTTTTCTGCGTGTAGCTTGTGAAGACGAATAGTACAATCACTGACAACCAGATGGCGCCACCACCACCGAATCGATGACGGGAGTGCAACAATGATGGAAGGAAGCATTGTTGCCACATGTACAGATTTATCTAGATTGACACAGATTTTTTTTTAATTTTTTTCATACAGATATCTGTATGTGAAGATTACAGATTTTTGAGAAAAACCAAGATTTTTAAGATTTTTGGCAATTGATTGTCCACTCAAAAAGCTCCAATTTTTAATATGAGTACATTTAAGAATCCAAATTTTTATCAATATACTTCTCAGTGTGCTGTTTTAGCCCTAAGAAGCAAAATAAAATAATTCTAGGGGTTTTTTTCATTAGTGCGAATCTAAAATTGAGAGATTCTCTCCGGGCTCGCTCTCTTTCATTCATTACAGCGCCATTATTAAACTTTCGAGGGATTCTTTATTACAGATCGAAACACAACAGTGCTGGCTAGCATACTCTACAAATAGTAGAATGAAAAACGTAAAGGTGATTGGCTTATGAATGAAAAAGAGCGAGCCCAGAGAGAATCTCTCAATTGTAGATTCGCCCTCATGAAAAAAAAACCCTAGAATTGACACTGAAACTACAGTGACAGATGACAATCTAAAAGTCAGTTTGTGTATGTTTCCCAAATGATTTCTCCATGATTTGTTTATAGATAATTTTTGACGAAAATTTTATAGAAATTCTTAAAGATTCTCAGACATTCCTTTTGACGTTTCTATAGGTATTCTTCAGACGTTTGTAGGCAATCCTCCAGGGATACTTTCAGGAGTTTCTTCTGGCATTGCATTGGCTGTTTTTCAAAACCTTCTTGTGATGAAATGGTTAGAGGAATCCCTGATCTTGTGAAGTTTTGTGATTTGAAAGGACACCTGAAAGAACTACAAAAAAACTATATGGTTATTCCTGAAGTAATTCTTGGAGAAAATCCTGATATGTGGAAGATACCTTGAATTTTTTTTCCATGATTTTATAATGGAAAAATTCAGCAATGTTTTTTGGTAGAATTATTATTCAAATTCTCTCTAGGATGTCTGCAAGGATTCTTACGTATAAAAATAAAAAGAAACATTAAAGATTCTGCACATAAAGGGAATGATAGATTTGGCAGAAAATAATGGGATATTTTATGTAAATTTAAGCCAGAAATTCAAGCTTGTTGCATGAAAGATTGCCGACATTGTTGTATGGCGCATCAAAGACTACAACCAATTGCGTGGTTTACGCCTCCTTTGGCTTGGACATTTTACGCGCTAGTTTAAATTAATTATTTTTTTCTGTGTATAGTTCTCCAGATAGTATTTTTTTAGGTATTCCGTTGGAGAATTGTTGGTTCAAAGTTCCCCAAGAGATTGGGGAGAATTTTGGCAGAATTTCTTGCAATGATTTCTATGAAAATAACGTTCTCCTAATTTAGAAGTATTTTTATGCATTTATGCAGAGGAACTTTGGGAAGTTAGAATACTGTTCTCGATAGTTATTTTTTTTATTCGAGGAGTTCTTATTTTGAACGTGATTTTTTGCTTTCTTTAATATAATCTTGCTTTGCGAAAACCTTCACATATTTTGCGCAATTGATAAACAGTTCCAGATCGATGGCAGTGATCACAAAAAAAAAGTTTGTGGGCTTTGGATCAGATGGAACTTTGGGGGTGATGGGTTTTGGCTGATCTGTCAACCTGGCTGTCCTCATTTTAAAATTATCGAATGTTATGTCACTTTTTAGATCTCTATGCAAATTACGCATGATACGATTTATTTGCAGTTACACACTTCAGTCTCAAACTTTTCGATGACACAGTTCTGCATCCGTCTGCCACCAGATGGCTATCGTTGGAGTCAGTTATTAAATGGAATATGGAATGGTTGAGACAACGGTATAATTGTTAACTTAATGACCAGATCACTCAGCCACTTCTTGACTTCTTATGCTACGTATTGCCCCTTATCAACAAAACGAATCGTATCTGCCAGTCAAAAGTTACGGAATTCCTGAACATGTGCAATCAGCTGAGGTCTCGCTGATGGTGCTCCTTGAATTTTTTTGTGAGGATGATTACCTAAAAACCTGGCGGATTTCGGAGTTCCAAATTTCGAGAAACATCTTCGTAAGAAGTCGGAATTGTATATGGCGGTAGCTGCAGAAAAAATGCTTAGATCCGAAACTCTGAGACCAGGAAGGAAGCATGCTACTAGATCTGCTGTGTTTTATACCGATTTGATTGAACAGATCCTTAAGCGCTTTGATCTGAATGATCCAGTTCTGGCTATAGAATCGAGTGTTGATCCCAAGAAGCTGCGCCCTTTGAAGGAGTTCAATTCGATAACTGAACAATATCCGAACTTATTTGTAAGCGGTGAGGAACAGGCAATTTATCATGTCAATCATGTTATCAGCCTGTCAGAAGTGCTGAAGTGCAAAGATCGATTTCCCCCGAGAACATGATTCCCTCGTATACTGATCTGTTTTACTTTTACAACACAAATTTAGAAGTAAAGATTTTCACCAAGATTTTTAGCAGTTGAACACAGATTAAAAAAGATTTTTTGGCAAAAAATAAAGATGGGAACGAAAAATAATGTGGCAACACTGGATGGAAGTCACTCAAACAATACGATGGTCTCACACTATTATGTCTCACCTTTGCAGCGTTGGCGATGAGTGATTCGTTACCAGTTAGTCACGCACACTGACGCACTGCTAATACGGTGATGAAGATGAACGATGTTGTTGTTTACCTTGCAGCTGATCGCTGAAGTTGCTAAGCAATGATAATGATGAAATGGACTAAACGGTGTCCGTCGGTCGTATGCGAGGTTTGCAGGGTTGGATCAGATTCGGTATGAAAACAACGGCAGGAAGATAGCGTTTATTTGCTTAACTCGTTGGTACGGGTACAGATTCGGTTTGTAATGATTAATTCGACGATCAATGGAATGCTCAGAAGCAGCGGCTGGCTCGTTGCAAATAAAACAGCATAAGCTGTGGCGCGGTGTGTGTAAGCGTATTACGCCAGCAAAAGTTCAGGAGGAGAGCGGCGATCAACATAATGCACTGACAATTAGGTTTGCGACTCTCAATCAACAAGTCGAACGCGTCCTAAAAGTTCGCCCCAAATCACTCCCAAGAAATATCCCACCCTAGTAGAACATCACTTCAAAAGCCAGAAAAGTACGTAATTTATTGCATTTTTATCATCACCACCATTACGTCTGTCTGATGACATCTGTTGGAGTGACTTCAATTCCAGTACCGATAAAATACGCTGGAATCCTCCCCAATGGCTCGAATCTGTCACCCCTGTCCCGAGTCCCTTTCCGACCGGGTTACAGATGTTGGGTAATTTATTCGCACCGCTATCGGGATCGACCGGCAGCATGACGTTTCCCAGTCAGTCAATGTCCCAAGGACCGATGGCAACCAAAGGCGAAATGCGAAAAACTCTCCAACCGACAGTTGATATGATTGTAGCAAAATGTTTATTATACCTTTTATTTATTACAACCTACCATTTCCGCCGCGCATCAGTCGCCTCTTTCCGTATGTCGGCGTGTGTGTGTGTGCGTGTGCCACTTTCGGCCAACATGCGGTGGGAAAGAGGTTTGTGGAAAAACGTCCATTTAACGTTAACGTTTTTCCGAGGTTATGACAAATTTATTCTCGTGTTTTATCCGCACAGATACGACCTCGCGGGGACAAATTCCCAATTTGGGTTTTGGTGAAGTTTTGGGGTGGCAGAACGGTTCCGGAGAAAATGGAGCCTAACAAATTGTTATTGAAGTTTTGGTCAAATGAGCTCGCGCATCTCACATTTTGACCATTTTTCCTGAAAATGCACTCACGCACAGGAACCCATTCATAATTGTACAGTTTTCAGAAAGAAACCCTACTGATAAAGCACAATCCTATTGAAAATGCTGAACTGTGAAGTTGTTAATTTATTGCAGTTCCCATCGAATAAGTAGTTTGTTGTTGTGGCTATTGGAGATAAAGGGCTCGTTTTCCTCGTCATTTCATTTTTCGTGGTTGAATATTCGGATGCAATGAATATGGATGAGTGGATGCCACGCCTTGATGAATGGTTTTCTTTGTTCGCCGCGATTCGGTAATGATTAAGTGCACCCCTGAAACATGCTTTGTTAAAAATTATTAAAAGTATTACTCGCTGTCTCTTGAAAAGCCAATAATTCTGTTTACGATCGCATGGCGTTGTTTTATTCAGAGCAAATTAATCATGTTTCGCGCAGCTTCCCACCCCTTGGGCTGAGAGGGCTTTTTGGGGCCGATAAAATTTACAATATGATATCCCACGGTGAGCTGACTTTTATGCGATGCACAAAATGAGATAATTATAGACAGCGGTGGCAGCAGTGATTCGTGATATTTAACGATGTTCCTTATCGTCCGCTGACTTGGGCATTTGGCTGCAGATATACTCCAGCAAATCATCATTAGCTATTCTGATTTCTGACAGCGCCAGCACCCAAATCAAGAGCTGTAATAATTAAGAATTCGGAAAATAAATTATTCCTCGCTTTGGCGTTGCTGCGTTGTTTCTGCCGTGCTGGTATTAATAAGTTTTGTTATTATTATCACCATTATTATTACCATGTTCCCAACAGATCGGGCTAGACCAGGTGACGGGAAAATTAAACAGCAAGCGAAACATTTATTTGGGTCTACTTTTTTTTGGAGAGTCCAGCTAAACGAAGAATCCAGCGACATCAGGAGAATGGTCACTTTTAGTAGTTGTGATCTGTTTTTTGAATGGAACAAAAAATACATGAAGCCGTGGCAGTATTATAATCATAGTAAAAGAGTTAATCATCTCAATTTCGAAGAAATTTGCTTTGAATTTTCCCGGAATACGTTTTATCGACCGACGCACATTATTCTCATCCATCGTTTTGGCAATCTTATTCCACTTGGTTCTCAGTTCATTGATGCTTTTGATGACACTGCCATTGACCTTCAGCTTCCTCTTCACAATAGCCCAAAATCTCTCTATCGGTCTGAGCTGGGGACAGTTTGGTGGGTTGAGTTCTTTCGGAATATACTGAATCTCTTTGTAGCATTGCAGCATAAATACATAACTGTAGCACTATTTTACTGTAATGACAGCTTGTAAGATCTGACCAAAACATGTTAGGTTGGTTGTGGGATCTGATGAATGGCAATATTCGCTTTGGGAGATATTCTGTTCTGTACAGCTCTGAATTAAATGTCTTATTAGTGATGAAAACCTTGGTCTTCCTACCGTCGCTACAGATGCCCTGCCAAATCATGTATTTACGTGCAAATTTATCAGCAAACACAAACTTTAATTTGGCAGGAACATCTCCACGAGCCGTAGCCAAGTAAAATTTGTATACTGGAAGCTGTTTGAAATCGGCCTTTAAAGGGGTTTCATCATCCATGAGGAGATAGCCATTGCATTTTGTCAACACCTGATCATTCAGTTTTCTGGTACGGATTCTTGACGGTTGATAGTACCCACCCAACGCTTGCTTTGAGGCTTGCGATCCGTCGAAAAAGTTTCTCTGTACTTTTTCAAAACACGCCACACGGTATTTCGGGGAAAACCCAACACTTTAGCATGTTTTGGCCCAGACCACGAAAGGTTTTCAAAAAGATTGCTCACAATTATTTTTCTTCTTTCTTTTTCCATTTTGTATTTCTCTAAAACACGTTTGAACTGCACCGCGAAAGAAACTTTTGATGTTGTTATTGTTATAGGAAACACTTCATCCATCAATTTATAGTTTTACACTTGAGCGAGATATTCGCTTTCAAACATATTTTAGCTATTATATTTTCACTAGTTAAGATCTTCAAATGTCCTAAATTTAGCAAAACTGATTCAATATGCCTAGTTATGCAATCGAGATATACAGCGAATAGTGACGTGTAATGATTTAACGGTGAACAATGATTTCACAAGAACATTTTAGACCCAATTTTAGGAACACATTTTTTATATATGTTCCCAAAGATGGCCCAACTGATTAATTACAAAGTAAAACGTATGTTTTCAACAAATAATAATGGAAATGTATTACCATATGCTCGCATATTTTTCAAATGGCCTATAGGTAATATATTTCTATTTAGAAGAAAATTTAATGTTTTGAAATGGAATAGCCAATCGATCATATGTGTAAATCATTCCGGTGTTTTAATGTAGCTTATTTCAATTTTTCTTATGAAATTATGTGTAAGCTATAGTGAATATCGCTTAAAAATGGAGGGCCTAAAGAAATAATAAAAATAAATTTTATAATTGTAACTAACAATAAACCTTAATGATGAGACGAAGTGGCATCCACGAATAAACTCTATGTGGTGCTTATAGACCGAAGTTTCATCCATATCCTTCGAAAGATTTCATCTTTCGAATGAAAGTAATTTAGCTTTTCTTGATTCAGAACTGCAAACTTTTTATTAAACTTGGATTGGATTGGATTTCTTTATTTGAGAGACTTCCAGCCGGGCGCTGGTTCGTCTCTAAATTTTATTAAACTTATCTAAGACATCTTTTTAGTAGTTCAATACCGTTTCCAGCTCAATTACTTTATAAATTATAATTAAAATGTAATTTTTCTGAGTCAAGGGACACCTATCCTATGTAGTATAGATTAATCGTTTTTCAGAACTGAACAAAATTTACACAAAGGATCCAGTTTTACGGGACATTTCAAGTGGATATGAGTTTATGACTGGTTCCAATAAAAAAAATCTCGGCTCATGTGATAATTCGTCCCGAACGATTGAATTTCAACGTAATATTTCAGCAATTCTTTCACATTTTGACGTTCCAAGATGGCAATAATGCATTAGGCGAATTTTAAAAGAATGACCAATTTACTCGTTCTCAAAAATTTTACCAACCCAAGATAGATAAAATCGTATTTAATTAATGTCCACCCAAATAAGAAATACATAAGATATTCAATAAAACTTGATGTTATAATAGCCGAATCGGAATAAGAAACTACAAGCAACAGACCAATGGGGCTGTACGTAGAGGTGACGTAGGATTACGTAGCTATGTGTAATGAATGTTATTTGAAAAGAGTATTAGAAAAGAGGTCGATTGGAATAAGCAATTATCTGTCAATATCTGGGTTGTGTACAAGACACGAATGCAATTTTGATGTAGACGACGGTAAACCATTTGATGCATTCAAGAGCCGTAATCATTATCTATGCTAAAGATCGACGACTTGGCGAGTTGAATTTATATGGGATTTTTTAGGAAATAGCAAACCTACCTCTCTCGACTGAATGCCTCTAACAATTCAAAATGTTCAATAGTAATTAATGTTTGGATTGGGCTACCGACTACTTATGCACACGACATAACCAATGGCTGCCGGCGTCGGTGGTGTAGAGGTAAGCGTGACTGCTACTGGCACCCCAGTGGGTCTAGGTTCAATCCCAGTCGACGTCGGTGTTTTTTCTGAGGCGAAAAAATCTTGGTCACGTCTTCCTTCGGAAGGGAAGTAAAGCCGTTGGTCCCGGTTCATAGTCATGAGTCGTTAGGTAGGGTCCAGGTGGTAGAGTCGTCTCTCTGGCGTCAGTGATTGTCACATGTGGAAAATACTATGCATGTACTAAATTTACTCTGCACAGTTATACTTGATCTTATATTGGCGTTATTTTCAATAGTTTAATGTCTAAATTAATAGTTTCCTACATTTTCCGACTCGTAGTAAATGTCTCGATCGATAGGTACAAACAAATTTTAAATCGATTCGTTACGCTTCAACATTTTCAACTCGCAATGTGTATACCAGTATTAACAACGCAGACGTCAAGATGATTAGGTTATCTTAGGCTGGAATGTAAATTTTTACTAGTTGACTAGTTGATTTCAGATGATATGACAACTGACTCTCCACTTTATTCCGTGGTGCAACATCTTTACATTCTTTTTAAATTCAATAAAATGGTAACGAATCAAGAGGTAGCGCGCAAATGTATTTTGTACGAATGGCAGCAAAATACGAACTTTTCGGTACGCGATCTTTCCAAGAAACTAAAACTACCGAAAAGGACCATGTTTTGTGTTCCCAAATCATTTTACCAGCGCTTGACTGAGGAGCGGAAGGTTGGAAGTGGAACAAATCGAAAAGTATGCTCCCAACCATTGCATTGGACAAGAAGTTGGTAGACTATATTGAGAAAAATCCCAATCTTTCTGTGCGAAATGTGGCTCCGTATGGTACCTAATCTGCCTGTAACCGCATATCAGTCGCATATTACTTTTTGACGTTTTTGAGTTATGTTGCGTAATTGCCTTATTTTTTATCATATTTTCGAAAGCAGTAATAAAATGCGTCTTCTTGTTAAGTCACGATTCCGAAATTGTTTTTTTGCGATTTTGTTCCGGTGTTCATTGTCTCCGTCTCTGTGGCAAAAAAGCTACTATCTGAATCATTATCCGTATGTATAAAACATGAAACATCATTCAATGCATCACGGACCTTCTTGATCTGTATTTGAAGTGGAGCAAATAAAGCTGCATCACCTTGAACATCATTATCCACTGACACAAGTTTTTCCGCTTTTATGGAACAAAAACTTCCACATGTTGCATCCTCACCAGAGTGCTTTTAAACTGATCTGCATTTTAAAATAAGAATTGGCTCACATTATCGAATGGTCATGATCCCTTTCTTTCTGGTACGACAAGAAAGAAGTGAAATTCGACCAAAACCCTTGCATTTTTTCACGATTTTAGATAGAAATAACTTACCAGCTCTTGTCATCGCATCAAATCCACAATCTTCGTCGACAGAACTTTCATCACTATCACCAAAGTAACTCTTGGTTTTGCTCTAGGAAATTTTGATTTCGTAAAGAAATGCGAAATCTCCGTCAAACACAAGCTTAGAACAGCAATTTTCAACTCGTTCCAGTCGGTCAAATATTACATAATACGCTAAATAACGGGAGCAGGTTTCGCGTCTTTTTATGTTCAAAATTTATAATTCTACATTTTTGGCCACGGTACATGGAAAGAGAGGGGTGTTGATCATATCTTATGTATGTACTACATGGTGAAGGGAGAGTTAAAATGGTTGGAAAATGTCTTACGTAATATTCGAACGAACCCCATGACAAAGCATACCGCATCAGAACGATATTGTTGAACAAACAGAATGGGACTGGTATGCGGTTACATTTATGCTTGATGGACAAAGTAACTGCATATTTTGTCCCAATGCGTTTTTTCCTCAAAAACACATTTTTTAATTTTTTTTTTGATTATATAGTAAACAATGCATACTATCTATATATATAAAAATGGATTTCTGTCTGTCTGTCTATCTGTCTGTCTGTCTGTCTGAACCTAATAGGCTCGAAAACTACTGAACCGTTCGGCGTGAAATTTTGTGTGCAGGGATTTTTGGGTTCGGGGAAGGTTCTTATGATGGTTTGAGACCCCTCCCTTTACTGGAAAGGGGGGCTCCCATAAAAATGAAACACTAATTTCTACATAACTCAAGAACTAATCAAGCAAAAGAAACCAAATTCAGCATGTGTGAGTTTTTGAAGACGAGAAAGGTTTCTATAGTAGCTTGAGAACCCTCCCCGTCCTAAAAGGGGGGGCTCCCATACAAATAAATTACAATATTCTGCATAGCTCGGGAACTAATCAAGCAAACGGAACGAAATTTAGCATGTGGTGGTTTTTGATGACAAAAAATGTTTCTATGTTGGTTTGAGATCCCTCCCCATTCTAAAGGGCTCAGATACAAATGAAATACAATATTCTGCATGACTCGAGCACTAATCAAGCAAATAGAACCAAATTTGGTATGCGGTTGGTTTTTGAAGACAAAACATGGTTATTTGTTGATTTGAGACCCCTCCCCTTTCTGAAAGGGGGGGATCCCATACAAATGAAACGCCAATCCTTGCATAACTCGAGAACTAATCTGGGAAATGGAACCTAATTTGGCATGTGGAAGTTTTTGAAGGAGAGAAAAGTTTCTATGGTGATTTGAGACTCTTCCGCCATATAAGGAGGGGGGAGGGGTGGTTGTCTCTCAAACAAATGGAACACAAATTTCTGCATAACTCGAGAACTAATTAAGCAAATGGAACCAAATTTGGCATGTGGAGGTTTCTGAAGAAGATAAATGTTTCTACGGTGGTTTGGACTCCTTCGCCTTCTGGAAAGGAGTAGGAGGGGCTTGAATACAATACATTTTTGCATTACTCGGGAACTAATCAAGCAAATGAAATTTTTGGTATTAAATGTTTTTATGATGGTTCAAAGCCCCTCCTCCCTCTAAAAAGAGGGGCTCTCATACAAATGAAACACAAATTTCAACCAAACATGAGAACTATGCCTACTGTTTTGCAAATTTGTATTCAGTGGTTCTTGGGTCCGGGAAAGCATCTTATGATAGTTCGAGACCCCTCCCGCCTCTAGCAAGGATCCCATGCAAATTAATCTAATCAAACTAATCAAGCAAATGGAACCAAAGTTGGTATGGGTGAGTTGTTGAAGGCAAGAAATGTTTTTATGGTGGTTTGAAGCCCCTCCTCCCCTGGAATAAGGCACCCCCATAAAAATGAAACACAAATTTCAACCAAACATGAGAACTATCCCTGCCGCTATTCAAATTTGTATGCAGGAGTTTTTGGGTCCGGGAAAGGATCTTATGATAGTTCAACACTCCTCCCGTCTTTAGAAAGGGGGGCTCCCATGCAAATGAAAAACTATTTTCTGCATAACTCAAGAACTAATCAAACAAATGGAATCAAATATGGCATGCGGAGGTTTTTGTAGGCAAGAAATGTTTCTACGGTGGTTTGAGACCCCCTCCTCTTTGGAAGAAGGTGCTCTCATGCAAATGAAACACGAATATGAGCCAAACATGAGAATTATCCCAACAGGTATGACTATTTTTATGCAGGGATTTTTGGAGTCGGGGAAGGTTCTTATGGTAATTCGAGACCCCTCCCACATCTGTGGTGTAGGGTGCTCCCACACCAATGAAACACAAATTTCTGCATAACTTGAGAACTAATCAAGCAAATGGAACAAAATTTATGATGTGGGGGTTTTCGGAACCAAGAAATGTTTCTATGGAGGTTTGAGACTCCTCCCCTCTCAGGAAGGGGTGGGCTCTCATGAAAATTAGACACCTACTGTTATGAAAACTTATATGTAGGGTTTGTTGAGGCCGGATAAGGTACTTATGATGGTTTGAAGCTCCTTCCCCGCCTGGAAGGGGAGGACTTCCATACAAATGAAACACAAATTTCTGCAAAGCTCGAGCTCTTGGGATTGGAGTTCTTCAAATGGAACCAACTTCTTAGGTGGTTCGAGACGTCTTCCCTCTGGAGAGGGGGAAGGAGGGCTCTCAAACCAATGAAACAGATATTTGAACCAAATATGAGAATTATCCATGCAACTAAAACACTAAATGTGTATTTCTCGGGTAAGAAGCATATTCTGATAGAAGTTTGAACCCCTTTTTAGTCAAGAATGGGTTGAGTTACTCTCAGTGCTACATTATGCACAAGAAGTTAATCTTAGGTTATGCAAGAGAAAATTAGGTACAAACTGACAGGATACGGCTTCGTTTGTCTTTGAAATGTTTCTACGCAGAAAGCAAAACCGGTAGAAACAACCGGTCCAAAGGTTGAATTAATAACACAAACCTTTTTTTGCATAAATAACACACACAAGCAAACGAAAATATTTTAACCAGATTCATTCAGAACCATAGACGCCCCAGTTTTTTTAATTTTTCATTCATTTTGTTGCATGCGTTGCAAGGCTCGCACCGGGTTCAGCTAGTTACATATAAACTATCAAAATAAAGAGTAAAAAAGTACGTCAAAATGGCTGAATCAAGAAAAATGCATTCCAACTTTAATGATCGTTTTCTCGGTTTGCTGTTTTTCAATATGGGACTTATATGCGGTTACAGGCAGTAATGGTGAGTGTACCACAGAAAGTTTGAAAATTCTACAGAAAGATGGATTAACATCTTAATTAACTGTTAAATACGACTCTATTTTTGTGTCAACAATTTGAATATAACTCTATTATTGTGAATTTACAATCGGTTCATTTTGAATCATGTGTAAATTTTTTTTGCTGCTATTATTTTGGTGTCTTTATGTGGGTTCTTTCTAAGCTGAGTCGGTAAAGGCGCAGCTACAAAGCAACACCTGGTCGACTGCCTTGGCATAGGTTTTGATTGTACTTGCCAAACTATCATACTTATGCAGAAATGGTATCTGGCATCGAAAGCTCTCTTTTAATAACTGTGGAAGTGCATTTAGAACACTTAGTTGAGAGCAAGCAATAAGCCAATTGCTAAAGCAACAAGCTTGAAATGCTAAAGAAGAAGAAGAGGGTTTATTTACAAGTAAACCACTATCCAATTTTATTAGTAGCTCTCGCAGCAGTTTCGCTGTTGGTATAAATCAATTCAAATGGACTCTCAAGTTTTAGTATACATTACCTTCTTTACCAAAACGAACCCTGCTTTCACCCAATCCTGTTAGCCAACATCTTAGTGATTTCTCGTGAAAGTGCAGAGGTGTTCTCGGTTTCCAATAAAGCGAGTATCACGTCAACACAGTTTGACCCTTTCCTTATTTGACCTGCATTCAGGCGAAGCTGGTATTGCCTTTTGTTTAGGGATCACCAGTTTTTACATATTGAGGATGTATGTTATTCCCAAGCATCATCTGATGGTTCTCTGTCTATTTACAGATGATCTGACAATAATTAAGTTGCACACTAGGGGGTCTATCGTGTTCATCCTCATGCATTTCAGCATGCGTTCGGAATCATCACAACATTACAAAACGATTTATCTTAAGACCATCTTAAGAGCAACATGACATGCATTAACGACTCAATTTCTTTACAACATTTAGGTATAACATTTGCATTATAACATGTGCTTATTTGCAGTATTGGATCACTTTCAAATATATTTTATCAGTGGTATTATGATTAGATTTTCCATTTCAACCATCAAACCGGGTTCTTTGAAATGCAACTTAAATGGTATGAAGATAAGTTTTGATAATTTTACTGATAGAAATATCTGTTTCTTTTTATCTTTTCATAATTCTCATAAATCTTTTTATTGAAGTTTTATCTTTAAGAAATCGAATAATCTACTCTGTTTTTCAGCTTACCCAGGATTATTTAATTATTAATACATACCTTTTTTCAGTCAAATTTCTGATGTTATATATATTTTGGACATACATGTGGTATATTTTCATAACTCTTGCGCTGAACTGGGATTGGCGTGTCGCAAGCTAAGAGTCAGTTCCATTGTGGTTGTATAACATTAATTAGATTTTCTACTGCAGTTATTTACAAACTTTTTCAGCATTTCAGAAACTAGTTGGTGTAGCTTGAGCAATGTTGTCAAATTGGCAAGAGGGAAGTGAGGGGCTGCGACTGAAGATCGTGTTCAAGCAAGGTTTATTTTTCATTCTCAATTAATTAATAATTTCAGCACGTTTTGGAACATATTTGCATTTCAAATTACTTTTGCATAACAGAGTATGGAGCAGCATGACAGTTTAACGCTTGTAATGCTCAATTTGTTTTTAAGCATTTCAGCATCACATTTTCATTTAAATCCTATTTCTGAACTTCAACTACTATACCATAAAAAAAAACTGTCATGTGATTGGCGGTATCATAATAAGATATTCTATTTATTTCAGGAATCATTAAACCGAGTGCTTTGATCATTAAAACTGCTTTATTCGACTGGTAGAAAAGTTTGTTGATCGTCAACATAAAAAGGACAAAACAAAACAAAACAAATATCTTTTCATTAAAATTTTATCTTCGTTGAGAGAACTGATCTACTCTGCTTTTCAACTTTTCTAGGATTTATAGATTTATAGATATTTATAGTTACCCAATTTTTATTTTGCATTACATTAAAAAATAGGTAGTAATAGTAGGCTGGATGAGAGATGCATGGCTTCTCTCCACATCACCGTTGTTGGTCTTTCATACAACTGAGTATTGAAGAGTACAGGTATGTATCTTGCCATTAGGAAGAACTGTACGCCATGGAAAGTCCTGCACTGGTGGTGGTTTATTATCTGATCACATCACATCACATTTGGTATATGTTCTTACGCTATTCTCTTACAATCAGGATATAAGAGGGACCATCACGGCACTTAATTTAAGCAAATTGGTTAAACTTCTAACGCCAAAATAATACCAGCGAAAAAAAATTCCACATTGTTTAACACAACCGATTGTTTGTTTCACAATCCTTTACTCAATTTTATAATTGATTATAGATTATTTATATAATCTATATTATTTTCACAATCCTTTACTCAATTTTATAAATATATCTTGAACGTCAAACGTACTTGAACGTACTCGTTTTCTTATGAATTTGATTTATTGTTATTGAACACGCGAGAAAATTGCGCCAACCTCAATTTTGAGCAAGCTAAAATTTTTTTTTTTTCAATAATATATAATGGATCGGATAACGTCGTTGTCAATTTTCGCTTTGGAAGTTAAGTTAAAATCTAAATCGTATTAAAAAATTAATAACCAATATAGACACTGAGCAGATAGTAGTCACTGTATATGCTGAACGTATCTTTAAAAATTTAAGCTCTTTTATCTTGACAAAGATTTGTTGATTTTTAATAGTATATTTTATTACAGATAAACAAATTATTTTTGAATCTCTTTCTGGCGTTTGAATCGAAACCAAACTACAAGGGGCTTATTAGCAAAATGCCTTTAATAAAATGCAGATAAATGTATTGCTGTTGGAAATGGTAAGCAAGCATTTCATCACCCTTGGCTTGTCGCTTGATTTACAAGTGGAATAATCGAGCCACCAATACTTTGCAATTGAAAGATAATATAATTAATACAATAACACATTACAGAGCATATTTGGGCAAAACTGAGGATCAACGAGCAAAAGCCCATTCGTGGACATTGACGCAACATCAGCGGAACTACATTCAAATAGTTGCCAAATTTAGTAATTATATTCTATTCAATGTTGCAGCCAGCGATCAATGAACTGAACGATTACCCACCCACACATTATCACGGAACCGATGAAAGCCGGCCTATTGATTTCTGCTTTTTTTTTTTCAGGATTAGAGGATATTTTTATTATCGTACAGGTTTGATGCGAAGGGTCTCAGATTGTTACAAGACTTTGTCCACTTGTAGAGTTCATGGATAAATGAACAAAAAAAATTGAAAAAAATCAGTGTTGCCATGTTAACTGGAAAACGCCATATGAAATTTTCCGATATCCGCGAACGTCACTGAACTCATTACTTCGTTCAAAAATTCATAACTCAAAACGCTTCATCGTAGAACTTTTTTTTTTCCAAACATTTACGATTTTTTTCAAAAATTTGGAGATCATATAATCTTAAAAAAAATAAGGTCACCCATTTAGCAAACTACGACCTTTATTAGTAGTAGTGACTTGATTATGACTTAGCAAGTCACATTTATAATATCTCAACCGACTGGCAACAAGTGTGCTACTAGGGCAATAGCTTAAAAGTAATGTACATTAGCAAAGGGCAAGTAATGGTCAAGAAATGCTTTTACTGTCGGAATTACTTACCTTGTATGCAGTTGAAAAGAAAGGAAAACTGAAGACGGTTTCATAACGTCAGTAATGTATGCTCATGCCTGAAGCAGTTGTCAGAATTAGTTTCGGTATATATGAAAATTACTTCTGGTCTTCACTTGCGAGCTGTATAGTGGGTTCTAAGCCGGAAAAAACATTTCGTGAATTGTGAATTATGGAAAATATTGATAAAAATATTTCTTGTTCGTTAATTCATGAGTTTTCTTTCGAGTAATGCTCAGAAAACAATGGGCCAAAATAAGGGAATTACTCAAAATTGAGTGGTGGCAATGGAACTCAATTAAGGGTTCGTTCGTTTTTAACGTATTTGAATTAAAGTTACTCAAATGTGAGTGAAACCGGATGACAAAAAAATATCTATGTTTGTTAAGAAAATTCGCAAAGTTTCTTCTAGTTGTATAAATTGTATGAAGACGTTTCATAACTATTTTTTCTTTTGTTTTTTTTTGTACCACTAAATAAACATTGCAGCGAATATAAAACCTTGTACTTTATATACGTTGGAAACGAACATCACAATGACGTTTCTCTTTGTCAATCTTGACAATTCAAGATGTGTTCAAAAATTAGGATACATGAAATGGAAGGGATCAAAGGTCGATCACAAATTACGTTTGCAATTTCTGAAAAGCACACGAGTGTGTAATCGTTTATTGTTTCTACCACCTTCTTGTCCATTTGTCGGGAGAATACTTTTCGATTCGTTCCACTTCCAACCCTCCGATCCACAGTCAAGTGCTGTTCAAATGATTTGCTAACACAAAACACGGTACTTTTCGACAGTTTTAGTTTCTAGACAAAACCGCGCATCGATGAATTCGGACGTGGCTGGATAGCTCAGTGGTTACCCGTTCTGCTTACTGAGCAGATGGTCTGGAGTTCAATCCCAGGCCCGTCCCCTTCCTTGTCATTTGTCACTTGCATCTTTCTATCACTACTAGATTTAAAAAAAAGGAAGTCTACTGCGCTTTCATTGATCGCATCGCTTACCACAGGTAATCCATGATCTAAAACTAAACCTGCCTCACTAACACAAAAACTATTCTTCCCTTGACAATTGTGGAGACGCAGAGGTAAACACGGTCTCTAACCAACGATTGTCAAACTAGTCATCCTTCCCCCCTCCCCAAAGACCGCGAAGGCCGGCCGCGGGCCGGCCGGTACTGATCTATAAATAGAATGAACTAGTGAACTTTTGTACACTTTAGATGCAAAGCTATTCCCAAGCTTCATCTATGTGGTTCTCTGTGCACTAGTTCGGATCGGTAACGGAGTAGCAACTACGCTACGCTCGGTCTTTTTTTTATAAAATAAAGACCGCGCACCGATAAATTCGGATTTTGATATCACTCCACTTGATTTGACGCCATTTTACTGCATATAACTAGAATGTACACATGTTGTACCACGTAATAGAGTGAAGCGTTTCAGCTTTCATATAGAAGAAAAGTTTCAGCGATCAGTAAAGTAATTCAAAATCTACACTGAAAGAAATGTGGCCGAAATTTAATGTGGATAGGCTTTATACAAATTCTACAACTTATAGTTCAGTTCGACAAACTTCCTTCAAAATTTAAAACAACGTTTGCATTAGAAAATACGGACAAAAATTGCCGGTTTTTCATGGGTTTACCATCACCCCTACTGACAAAACTACCCATGCAGCATCAATCATAGTAACCCATGAGTCAGCAGACAAAAGTTGACAGCTCTATTAGCCGAACTCTAACCGTGATGGCAAAAACAATGAAGCAACTCCGTTCAGAAGTGTGTGCGTTCAAAAAACGGCACTCCGCCGCGTCGAAAACGGACAACGGACCCTTTGTGGACGCTGGATACGCCCATTTCGGCATCTACAACATCTTGGCCCTATTAGACAACAATCAGAGCATCGAAAGAAACCCCTGCTCCAAAGGATGTTGAAGTGAAAGACCGCGGGTAAAGTGGCTACATTAGTGCGTGCACTTGGCCAGGAGTGAAAAAGTACTTGGCGAACATGAACATACATGCCAGGAAGCGGAAGTCTTGTCCACTGGTTTCGGAGCTGCAGGCAATGACGCAGTGGCAGCGGCTGAATAAGATGGCCAATTCGATTTTCCCGGCGAATCGCGACGTGGCGGTGGTGAGGGACGACGAGACCTATTTCACCCTGGATGGCAACGACTGGCAGGGCACTTCATATTTTACTTATCCCACGAAGGAAGTGAGCCCCGTGGTGAAGTTCATTTCGCACACCAAGATCCCTAAGAAGGTGCTGCTGTGGCTGACAATCAGCGAGAAGGGGATCTTAAAGCCGCTCTTCTTTCGCTCCGGACTGGCCGTGAACGGGGAAATTTATAGTACGAAATACCTGCTGGAAGATGCGTCGTTCATCAAGAAATACCATAAGGGCAAAGACGCTGTGTTCAGAGTGGATCTGGTGTCGGCCCACTACTCGAAGTGATCCTGGAGGAGATGGAGCGGCTGAATATCGATGTGGTACCCAAGCTGGGTTCCACTTGTGATGCTCTTTGATAAGTTTTCGGATACTCAGCGAAATTTATGCGTTTTTAGGCATTTCGAAACACGAGAACTCAAATTTGAATCACGAAAGCTTCTACACTATCAAAGGATAACTGTATGCAATAATTACATTCGAAAAAGTGACAGGAACCGCTCAATACACGGCAAAATGATACTAAGCATGTTTGGGTGGATACACTTTTTTGCATGTTTTACTTCCCTTTTCTGTTGATCTTGGCATAGATTTTCAAGAGCAAGATTAATTCAAGTATATTTAATGGTATAATGATAGGTACTATATAATGGACCAAATGCATAACAACACTCATTTTATCAACTAATATTTTAATCGATAACAGGAACATTGTAAATTTGAAGCAGGGGTGGATATACTTATTATACATACTCTAGATGTTGGACAGTAACAAACCCGTTCAAAATTTTCGAGAACATAAAACATAAAAAAAAAAATTTCTGAATCCATCCCATTCAATATATAAATTTATCTCCCTAGCTCCTCTCGTGGATATGGATACAAATTATTTTTCCTGTGCAATATTCCATAATGAGGCGTCTGTCCTGGAGCTTAAATATTCTGCTTTATTTCCAAAGCGAACATGAACCGCTGGAACACGTTCAACAATTTTGTCATTTTCGAAGACTCGAAACTTGATTGCTCTTTTCCGAGTAACCAAAATTACTCTCCGCTACCTAGCAACCACTGCTTGTATTACAAACGCAAAGTGTTATGTTGTACGTGTGTCATTCGGGGTGGGAAACGGAACGGTTCTACAACAGTTGCCAATGTCGGTGGAGAGGTCCATTCATTCGTTCGTTTGCTCGTTCGTTGGTTGGTTGCCAATAAAGGTAATAAAGAAGAGCAGAACATTCTCTTTGGTCCGTAGTATCTGTATGATGGTTGTAACATGACTCCGAACATTTCCGACCCGAGAACATCGAATGGCACTTCTTTTGCGGTTTTTGCCACGCCCCGCTCGATGAGAACGGATAAACATGTAGCATTAATTTTTCCTAATGTTCCGACGTGATTTCTGAGCGAGATTGTTGTCTGCCGCACTGACTGGTACGTTATGCAGATCTGAATCGAGTTTTTCGTACTTATAATTACATTTTGCCATCGTGGAAAGTGGGGGAAAGTTCACGATTCCTCCTTAATACGCAAAAGCTAGTAGTTGCTTACCTTCCGATTTCATTACCGTAAAGTCAATAACTTCCATGATGCTGCTGTTGCTGTTGCTGATGATGATGATAATAGTTTCGAATAATTTATTCATACCAGCCAACAGAAGTAGTAGCACAATTTCCCGCTTCCGAAAGTGATCTCCAAAGAAGTTAAAAATCGCATTAAGCACCCCGGCAAAGCAAATAGTGGAAGTGAGCGCGGAAAGTTTTCCCTACCTCGGCGGAAAGTAATGCAAAGAACAACAACAGCAATGGCAACAAACAGTGTTACACAGCGCAAAGTTTCATCCTGCCAACGCTCTCCCAGTCCAGTAGCATCGTCAGGCAGCCCCACCCGGAAGTTGCAGATTTATGAGTGTGTTAAAAACTTAACACCCTTTTCACTTGCCTCCGGTCGCATTCCAGGCGATGGAGTGCATTTTTTGAGACCAGACCAGACCGCCGCAGACCACCACCGAACGAGCTCATCGTAAGCAAATTTCCACTGGTCGTAATCTCCCGCTGGTGCCAAGTCCGAGTGAGGGATGGAAAAGTTTCATGCCACCACCCCCTCAACTAACCCACTTGCAAATCGACTCCAACGTGCATTAGCGAGCGGCTTAAGCTCCAGCCCAACAACAACGACACAGATGCTTGCTTTTCTTCGGAGCTCGGCTTGGTGGTTGCCCGCGGTGTGTTTTCCATATATCACTTCGAAGTTGAGTTAGTGAAACGAATGGAAATGTGAAGTACCTACCGGGCTTAACTTTTTGTTTTTTCTTTCTGTGTTTTCGTTTTCTCCAAAAGTCTTGCTTCGGTTGCAGTTTTTGTTTTCTTCGGTGCAACTGTTTTGGTGCTGACGTTTTTTTGTTTCGTTTATGGAGTTGTTTTTTTTGCTTTCTAGATACTGCAAGTGATGATGTTGCTAAGTAGCTGGCTTGAGCTTCAAATGCAATTCCTGCGCTAAATTTACATTGCAAATTTAGTAGCTTCGGTTTGGTTCATAAATAAAACTGGTCAGCTCGATTTAGAGGGACGAAAGGCATTACTTTTTCAGACTTTCAGAAGTTTCAGACTTGGTGAAGAGTTGTTTTTGTTTCTTTAGAAAATTTGAATTGAAAAAAACGAAACAACATTTCTGCTTTCAGGTTAAAGTTTTTTTTTTTGATAATCTATGCCTACCAAAGTCGAGAAGTAGTCCACCTTAGATGACTTTTTCGTTTACACTTCGAATTATATAAATCGATTTTGTAACACTGTGCAGTTACGTACTTTGTCGAGAGGCCATTTTTTTTCTTTTTTAGCATTTGAAGCTTATTGAGCTTTCACTATTCGCTTGTTTGCCTGCTCTCAACTTATTGTTACAAATGCACTTCTAAAGTTATTATATTAGAGCTTTCGATGCCAGGTACCATTTTTAAATTAGTGTGATTGTGTGACAAGTATAATCATACTCTATGTCCACGGAGTCGAGAAATTTTCCTTAATGAAAAATTCCTAGACTAGACCGGGAATCGAACCCAGCCACCTCCAGCATGGTGTTGCTTTGTAGCTGCGCCTTTACCAACTGAGCTAAGGGAGGACCTGAGCCCGTTACAAGAAGCTTTTCAAGGAATACATAAATACTAATACGTACATTCAATAACTCATAGTACATACCCAGTTTTTAATCTACCTGTGCAATGTAGTTCACCAATATTTAAGAATCGTTAATCTATAAATTTAAATGTGCCCGCTTAGAAATTATACTGTGAAATTTTGAGCAAAATCGGTCAAGTTAAAAGTTTGTTTTGGAAATACTGACCAGTATAGACCTTTGATCAAAAAGTTGCCGGAATTCATTCAGGAAATCACAAATTCAAAATTATTCATTAAGACCGATAATGGCCCCTTCAAAGTACTTTCCATCAACTGCAACGTACTTAACGATTGCATTAAAAAAAATTTAGTTGTTTCTTCGTTTTATTTATCAATTCCTCCTCATGTTTCGCAGCAAAATTGTTAGAGTAGATCTTACGCTTCAGGTTGGCCCAAAAATTCTCGATGGGACGTAGCTGGGGCATTGATATTCTTCCACTCCATCACTTCCAGTAGTG
Organism: Aedes japonicus; assembly: GCA_034211315.2. Taxonomy (NCBI): domain Eukaryota; kingdom Metazoa; phylum Arthropoda; class Insecta; order Diptera; family Culicidae; genus Aedes; species Aedes japonicus. The sequence goes on along the minus strand of JASCZW010000842.1, from coordinate 275,424 downwards.
GGCAGACGCCGGATCTGGCCAGAACACCGCGTCTTCGTCCTTATGGTATTTCTTGATGAACGACGCAACTTCCGGCAGGCATTTCGTACTTTAACCTCCTGGCCAGTCTGGAGCGAAAGAAGAGCGGCTTTGGCGTCACCTTTTTGCTGATTGTCGCTGAAATGAACTTCACCTCGGAGCTCACGTCCTTCGTGGGGGAAGTAAAATACGAAGTGCTCTGCCGGTCGTTGCCATCCAGGGTGAGATAGGTCTCGTCGTCCATCACCACCGCCACGTCGCGATTAGCAGGGAAAATCGAGTTGACCATCTTATTCAGCCGCTGCCACTGCGTCATTGCCTGCAGCTCCGAAACCAGTGGACGTGACTTTCGGTTCCTTACATGTATGTTCATGTTCACTTTTTCACTATTTGGCCGGTTGAACCGACCTCCCGGCCACTTTTCCCTCGGTCTTTCTCTTCAGCATCCTTTGGAGCTTCTTGTCGCTCAGGGTCGTCGGCTGTCCGGAACCGGGCTTACTTTCGATGCTCTGATTGTTGTCTAATAGTGCCAAGATATTGTAAATGCCGGAATGGGCGTATCCGGCGCTTTGAACGCGCACACTTCTGAACGGAGTTGCTTCACTGTTTTTGCCATCACGGCTAGAGTTCGCTTGATAGAGCTGTCAAATTTGGTCTGCTGTCTCATGGGTTACTATGATTGATGCTGCATGGGTAGTTTTGTAAGTGCGGGTGAAGGCAAACCCATGGAAAATCGGCAATATTTGTCCATTTTTTTAATGCAAACGTTATGCCAACGTTTCAACCAATCTTCGGGGGTTGTAGAAAATGTCCGAAAAATAGAAGCGGAAGAAACATTCTTCTTTTGTGATGTAGCGTCAAAGCGAATTTGCAATCACTGCTGTATATGAGCAGAATAGCCCAGGCCAGTGAGCTCACTGGGACACATGCGTCAGGGAATTTATCTGCATTCGCTTCTGTGAATTGGAGAGCTCTTCTCACTCTAGAGCGCTCGAGTGTAGTGTGAATAAAAGCCATTTTTTCCATTCACATGCGCTACCCACATGCAAACACGGTGGTGAATATAAACAAGAGAGAAGAGCTCTCGTTGTGGTAAGAAGACTGTATGGAAACATTAAAATCTCTCTCTACCACACTGATGATATGGACATCACTGCTTGTCACTACCCCAAAGATGTTTAGAAATGGTATAAAGCAAATGGAGTCCAAAGAGGTTAATCCAGCTAACTGCCCGAGGTTGCGACTTATCGAGCGGTATTGGGCTTTCGTGAAGAGAAAACTTTATCAATATAAACAACAAGCTACAACTAAGGAAAAAAAAATCGAAAATCTTGGACAAAAGCAGCTAAATCGATTGCAGAGAAGTCTGCACAAGACCTTAATGACTGGTACATGACATACTCGTAGGTTGCGGCAGGATCTTATCGAGCGGTATTAGGCTTTCGCGAAGAGAAAACTTTATCAATATAAACAACAAGCTACAACTAAGGAAAAAAAAATCGAAAATCTTGGACAAAAGCAGCTAAATCGATTGCAGAGAAGTCTGCACAGACCTTAATGACTGGAGGAAACTCAACAGTTCGTAGTTTCTTCATGCAGCCTAATTAAGTAACTGTAATTAGTTTTAAGGTGACTAATAATACAAAATTAATGGGGGATATACAGCTAAACCGAAAAAAAAAATTAATTTTTGAAAAAAATAATTTAAGGGAAAGTTTTAATCAAATCAATTGAAACTTTTTTACAATTATAAGTGTATCCATGTAGTATACAACAATATTTTTCTCCAAATTTTTTCAACAAAATGGAGGCCGTTAGAGTGCGTTGTATTTTGGTTGTGCCGGCTCTCCTGGTCGCAGTTTTTATCTGAAACCTGCTAATCCAAAAAAAATCCATTAATTACATTTACAGTTAGTAGAAGAATTGAAAAAAAAGTTAAAAAAAATGCACTTTTGGCGTGACTTTTTTGAATAAATCCATATTGCTTTCCGCATTTTTATCACATTTTTCTATAAAATAGTGTTTAATTCATATAGAAGGTAATACTAAAAAAAGCAATCCTATAAGCATACATCAGAGATAAATCAGATCTATAGCGTACATCAGACTTAAGAATGAAGCTAGTAGGATTGGGATTGTGCAGAAAAGAGACTCACGAGAAAAATGTTAGCCTCCAACCACGAGTTTAGATCGACGGTGATGAAATCGAGGTTGTAGACGAATTTGTGTATCTGGGCTCATTTATGACTGTCGATAAAGACACCAGCAGTGAAATACGAAGGCCCATTATGGTTGACAATCGTGCCTACTTTGGACTCCGAAGGACGCTAAGATCCAACGATGTTCGCCGAACTACAAAGTTGACCATCTACAAGACATTAATTAGACCAGTAGCTCTCTACGGCCACGAATCATGGACATTGATAGTGGAGGATCAACGCGCCCTTGGTGTCTTTGAACGGAAGGTGCTGCGTACCATCTACTGTGGAGTGCAGATGGAAGACTGAACATGAAGGAGGTGAATAAACCACAAATTGCATCAATTGCTGGGAAAACCTCCCATCGTACACTTTGCTAAAATCGGTCAACTACGTGGGCTGGACATGTCGTAAGAATGTCGGACGACAGCTCTGTTAAAATGGTTCTAGGAAACGAATCGACGGGTACAGGAAGAAGAGACGCACAACGAGCAAGGTGGATCGATCAAGTAGAAGGCGACCTGCGGACCCTCCGCAGACAGCGAGGCTGGCGAGTGGCAGCCGTGGACCGAATAGAATGGAGACAACTTCTGTGTACAGCAGAGGTCACGCCGGCGTTAGTCTGATTGGTAAGGTGTCATACTGTATGAACTGTTTTCAAATGGAATTGTTGATTTATAAAAGCATACTTAGCTGCCTTATTTGACAAAATCCCATAAACAAATTGAGTTTCATTGGATTTTTAGACTTTCACTGGATTATAGCCTTAACAAGACACTGAAAAACTAAATTTCAATTCTGACAAGAACAAGTTTTTTTTGGAAAAACTTGTTCTTTTCTTGCAATATATAGACTGTTGGTAGGGAACACAATTACTTATCTTGTCCAAATCTCGTAAATCCCAACCAAAAATGATGTTTTTCGTTAATCGACTAAATTTTTTTTTGATAGGTTTTTTCAGTGCAGGATTTTTTTAAATAATTTTATTCAAAAAAATTGACTGATTTTATGATAGCCACTCAGCGATTAAATGGCGTCTATGGTAGAAAATGCTGAGATTGTTGTCATGTTCGAATCTTTTACCTGTAAGAAAAAGTCTGTGGGAGTGGCAGTGGAATTTTTCTCGAGCTAGAGGGTTTACCGACCGCAATCATTTAAATTAAAAAATTGAGCAATGAGGAAATGATGCCAATACTTTTAATATAATCCAATAACGAAATCTGTAAAATAAAAAAACAAGAAAAAAACGAAAAGGTGAGATATGTCAGTGACATATCTGCAAAGTCGACGTAGGACTGCGTGTTGATGTGGAGGAATTGTAATAGAATTAATAAATATCTACTATATTTTGTTCAGTCTAAAGACTCATCAAACCATCTGTTATTAGTTTTAGTTTTCCACGAAAATTAATATAGTCAACTCTTTAAAACTCTTGAAGTGGCCCTAACAAGGGCCGTTTGATATTCAGTTATTCGCTATTCCTGGAGTGATCCGAGTTGAACCGGTAATTGTCGAGTACCAGATGATGATTTGGTAGACAGTCGAATGGGTGGTCGTTGTTGTTGGTTCTGTTCCATGGAAGAAAAGCATATAATATTAGTCTTTAGGTGTTTTAGGAGCGTTAATACTGTGTATGAAAATCTTGAGTTCAACTCTTTAGAACTCCTTAAGTGGCCCTGAAAAGGACCGTTTGGTATTTTGTCGTTTGTTGTTTATGGTCCGAGTAGTACAGACAATGGTCCAGTGCTAGGTGATGGTTGGTTGTCGAATGAGTAGATGTTGTCATTCCAGTTCATGTTCCACAACATCGGCTACCTGTTGATTTAATGGTTCGGGTGCTTCGAATGCGAGTACAGACAACATAGGTCTATGATACGAAAAATATGAACAATTACGTCTGCACTCTACGCCGATATTTTTAACAAACGTTAAATCTATACAAGAACCGCCATTCCGAAGGTTTGCTAAAGTAAATTTTAAATGTTTTTGCATAAATCTAGAAAATCTATTATGTAGAAGGAGATGTTCGCTCATCACCATGAGGCACCAAGAGTGAACATTAATGTTTTTGACTAGAATGAAAGATGTGAAGAGAAAGTGTTGAAAGTTCCGTCAGAGTACGGCAGGTAGGAAATCTAACTTTAGTGATCATCAGTCGGTGTTAATCAAAACAAACAAAAAAAGGAGAGAGTTCCTCTCCCATGTGCGCATCAATAAACAAAGTGCACACAATAGATCGCTAGAATAACTATACACGCCACAGTGGTACATGAGCGTCTTTCCATGCGTCAATTTTTGCCTGTTGAAGTGGCGGACTTGTTCCGTTGCTACAACCTACCCCGCAGTGGGATGTTAGGCAAAGATTGACGTCCATGGTTCGAGTACCATTGGATACATGCCCTTTCGCTCATTTTTCAAAACATCTGTTAGATTTCCTACCTGCCGTACTCTGACGGAACTTTCAACACTTTCTCTTCACATCTTTCATTCTAGTCAAAAACATTAATGTTCACTCTTGGTGCCTCATGGTGATGAGCGAACATCTCGTTCTACATCATAATCGTTACTCCTCGCACGGAGAATAAATAACATAACAATTTTTGTATAGAAAATCTATGTTTTCATTTTTGGAAACGTCAATGTTAAAGTCTCCGGTCAACACAACTGGCGTATCTTGCGCAGCATACCTGAACAACTTGCGAATCAAGAACAATTTATAAAATTCTTGGTAGTTGTTCCTGGTGAAATGTAAACCACAACCAGCAGAACTGCAGTGTCCATAACTGATATCTTAGCTTCACAAATGTCCCCGACGTTATCGACAACGCTGAACATCTCGTCATGATGTTCACTGAGCTGTTGGATCTTGTGGGTAGCAGCCATAGTGGTAGCCTTGTCCTGCTGATATATTGCTACACCACCTGCTCTCAAGTTGCAGCGTTTGAATTGAACGATGCAGTGGTAGCCTTCAATATCGGCTAAAGAGTCATTGTCTAGCCAAGTCTCACTCTAGTATGGCCTGAATATTTGACAGGAATCCACAATGGGTACTGCCATTGTCAGCTGCTGCTGGGTACCGAGAGCTGCTGCTGCCAAAGCTTGGTGCTGCCACGACCAACTGGGCACTGCTGGGTACTGCTAGATGCTATGGTACCGCCAGCTGCTGCTGGGTACCCAGAGTTGCTGCTGCCACAGCTGGGTACTGCCTAGCCGGGTGCTGCCTAGCGGGATATTGCCACCTCAACTTCTCCCACCGGGAGATCCGCGCAACTCAATGCTGCCGAAAGAATAAAGCATTAGTTCTACTCGCTGATCTCGTTGTCCGCTCTGCTGTTTACTGATCGGTTAATACGCTCCACGTATCACGTGATGTGGTATTTTGGCGCGAGTGTGATATTCTTTATTTCCCGCTCATTTCTTCTACTGGTGATTCATATCGAAATGAATATGAAAACAATTTATATGTATATATGATAATTAATATATATATATATATATATATATATATATATATATATATATATATATATATATATATATATATATATATATATATATATATATAATTTTATTAAATATTCTAATAATAATAAGAATTATTGTTATTATTTTAATAATAATGAAAATTATTATTAGAAGAGTTTAAATCGGTAAAGATATTATCTTTCAAATGTCTTTACACATAGCTAGAATATCATGAGAATTTAATTTATTTCTTCTATATTTTGTTTCTTCTCTACAATGGGCTACAAATGGTGAGTTGACAACTTGGCAGGAGGGTGCGACCGACCTCTGGTCCTCACAAGTTCCTACTCACGCCTCCACGAGTCATATGATCACAAAAGACTGCCAGCTGAAACATGGAGACGCTGGTTGGCGTAGCCTGGGCAATGTTGTCAATCTGACAATAGCGAAGTGAGGGGGTGCGACCGGTAAATCATGTCATAATTTTCCATTATCATATCTTTCAGGTCTACCAGGTCATCAGGTATTAAAAAATAATTTAACATTTAATATTTTTTTTTCTCATGGCAGTCATACATTGTCTAAATTTTCTGGTTCATAATGGATGCGGAAGTTTGTCTACAATTGCAACAAAACAGCAGTCGGCACAGATGTAATTTTCAGTTCATATTATAATATCCCTCGACTATATATTATCATAAAGGACATTGTTTATTCATAACCATTATCAATCTTCTTTATCACCATCATTATCATTTTTATCATTACTGGTGTTTTTGGGATTTATATTTTAACATTTTTTTTAAATAATTTCTCCTAATAGGTTACATATAATTTAAATTATTATGTCTTATATGTCCAATTATCATTATGATCTAGAAGTATCTAGTTGAACAAAAGAAGCTGCGACGGAATCTATGGTAGGCTTTTGCACTTATTACCTAATGTATTTTTAAATTTGTTTGCAAATGGACCTTTTTCCAAATCTGAGCTGTTTGCCATTCGGATAGTGTCTGATGTGTCTGTATCATAACTCACAATATCATTATATTTGATGAAATTTTTTTATTGATTTTACATCTTAGATGATTTAAAAATTTCTTGTTGTTTTTTGTTGTTGTTGTTTGTTGTTTTTTCCATTTGTCTTTAACTCCCTTACACAGGAGCAATAATTATATAGCCAGCAAAAATAAAAGCGTATTGCTGTTATAAAATCAACATCAGGCAGCAAATAGTGACCATGGCAACAGTAAATTAAAATGTATATATGTTATTTTTGTATAATTTAACAAACTTGTTTAGGATACCTCAAATCAAGATTATCGCTGAAAACAAACAAAAACTTGCATAAGCGTGAAACCACAGAACTCTACACTTTAACACTTTACAACATTTCTTACATTTCAGGATCCACCAAAGGGAGATCATAAATAATAGATACCGAGTTATTACAGTATTTTTCATTTACATAAATACATACACTATTATATAAATATTTCATGGGAATGGGAGGGACCATCAGGGCACCCGATTGAAGCACTCTGGATGGGGAGAGTGGAAATGCCAACTCCCCATTGTTAACAGTTTGTGAATAGAGGGCGGGCTCTTCTCCCCGCCCATTGGGGCATCCTCATGTTAGATTGCTTGCTCTTTTGACCAATTGTCCAATCTTGTTGTTGGAAGGAGATTCTTTATATCCCTGTGGATACGTATAAATGATGTTGCCTATCGATCTACCCAACCCCTTTTTGGCCCTTCATACAATGGCATGATTAGGATAATCAGTGGTTATTAAAGCTTGATCAAGTCTAACAGCGAGGAGAGCTCACTGCTGTCGGACTTAGTTTCCGTGCTACAATGGGTGGTAGTACATATCATACATCATACATCATTCTGTTTCTTCTCTACAATCAATTAAACAAACTCTTTAGTTGGGAAAATTGTGTTGAAAAGGACCCTTTTTATTAATTGTTGGGGAGAGGGGGGGGGGGGTCTTCTCGAGTAGCAAGATGGCCTGAATTTTCTCCGGCCTCTTGGAGTAACGTCATGTTGAAGTAACGCCATGTAGTGAAAATGTCGATTAGCTCAAGATAAAATATTAATTTAACAAACTCTTTTATTGGGAAAATTGTTTTAGTCGCCCAGAAAGAACAGGTTGTATTAATTATCGGGGGGAACATAGGGATCAAATTGGCTTCTCGGTCTTCTCAAGTAGCAGGATGGCCTGAATTGGCAGGTAATAACCCTGTGAAATTTTCAGAACAGAGAAAATCGGGATTTACATAAAGATAAGCAGCATCAGCTTCGGCCACTTTATCCGCCCTTGAAGTAACGCGAAGTAATATTACAACCATGCGTTGTAATGAAAATGTCGATTATCTTATGATAAAATAATATTTTGACAAACTCTTTAATTGGTAACATTGTTTTGTTCGCCCTGTAAAGGACGGGTTTTTATTTAATTGTCGCGGGGCAACATGGTACACGTTCGAAATGTGCTTCTCGGTCTTCTCAAGTAGCAGGATGGCCTGAATAATTGGTAGGAAACCACCACCCTAAGAAATTATCAGAACAGAAAAAATCAGGATTTACATATAGATAGACGCAGCTCGGCCATTTTATCCGGGCTCTTCAAGTTACGCCATGTTGAGACGGTGCGTTGTAATGCTATTTTCATTACTCGATTAGCTCATAAGAAATTAATAAAACAAACTCTTTAATTTGGCGCCCTGAAAAGGGCGGGTTTCATCAATTGTCGGGGGAACGCGGTCGAAATTTGTATGTATGGCCTGAATATTTGACAGGAATCCACTGTATGTACTGCCATCGTCAGCTGCTTTTTAAGTCACGACCACTTGGTTTAGGGGGATGGATGTGGGTCGAGACGCCATTCGTGTCATGTCTCGCCTCATGTCCAATCATTATTCTTTGAACGCTCATTTATATCGGGTTGGGCTGAGCGACAGTAATCTCTGTGATGGACAGCTTGGACGCAGATCACGTTTTGATCTGGCTGAACATCGTGAGTCAGTCGAGACTCGACTTGACCCAATGTGCCAATTCGAGATATTTTGTCTGTACGTGATTTGGAGTACATGAAACTCATTTATGTGTTTTTGACTAACATTAGCTTTAGATTGTAGTTAGGTTAACCTGTATGTTTAGTTTAAGTTTTTTTTCTGTCTGTTTTTTTTTCTTTTTCAATAAATGTTCAAGTCAAAATAAACCCATAAGATGTATAGTTATAAGTGTTTCAATAATTTAGAATTTAAATTTATTGTGTAATGTGAACCATACTTTAAATTTCCACCTTCTTTCCCATCCGTAATTTGTAATTCCGGCCGCGAGTAATCGGTTATATCCCCCTAACTTTAGTTTTTAGAAAAATGATTTATAAAAAAACATGAAACTTTGGCTCTGTAAAGTTGATTCGATTGAGCCTGTACAAATAAATGATTAATTAAAATAAAAGTCATGACCAGGTGGGAACCGACCGCCAGCTGCTGCTGCCACGACCAGGTAGGCATTACTGCTACCAATGCTGGGCATTGCTGGGTACCGAGCGATGCTGCGGGTGCTGCCCAGCACCGGGCGATCCGCGCAGCTCCAATGCTGCCGAACGAATGAGGCATTTGTTCGGAAATGTGCCTTTTATGATGGCATCGGGTACCATTGCATGAACAAAAGGGGGTATCAACTAAAGCAATGTGAATCAAATTCATTAAAAGGGGAGGGGAATCAGATGTTTCGCCAAACACTAGCGTGAAACAGAATCTACCTCTCGAGAACAAATAATAATAAGAAGAAGACGATGGGCGACGTCTCTTGCTTAGATTTGAAAACTGTGCTAGGAAATTTGATTAATTTACTCTGCGAATCGAAATTATAAGACATCACCTTACATTTACGTTATTTTTAATAAGTTAATGTTAAAAATCAATTAACTTGATTACTAAAACTGATACGTAGAATTATTTCCAATCGATTGGTGCAAACGATATGAAAATCGTTTATGCAATGACTTAGTTATTATCGCTCAAAATATCCAAAACGACCCGTAACGCGGTCGATTTCAGAAATTTTAGAACGGCGCCCCAGTATAGAAATGAAAGACGTAGTCCTACGTCAAAAATACTTCTGAATAATTTTTTTTTCAAATGCATCTTATTTAATATGATAAATTCCACACGAATTTTTTTTGTATGAGTGGCTATCACAAAATCAAGTAATATTTTTTAATAAAAATATTGAAAAAAATGAAAAATTGAGTCCTACACTGAACAAATCGATTCAAAACAAAATTAGATTATCAAAAAACTCCACTTTCGATTTGGATGGCAGGCAATTATGTTCCCTACCGACCGTTTAAACACTGTAAAAAATAAATAAGAAAATTTAAAAAAAGACTTGTTCTTCTCCTAAGTGAGATGTAGTTTTTCAGTGTTTTTTTTATTTATAACTAAACCAGTGAAGTTTATTATCCAGGGAAGGTTTCAAGATCAAATGAAATTACATTTTTTTTATGAGGTTTTTTTTCCAAATTAAGTACCTGAGTATTTATTTCTAGATATTTTTTATTACGATTAAGAATACCATTCAAAAGGAGTTCATATCTTCAAATAAAAAAATAAAAAATAAAATATTATATACGTTTTGAATCGATTATTATTTTTCCAATCAAAGTATTTAATGTTGGTTTACCTTCTGAATCAGAGTGCTTTTTCTTTTACATAAAAAACTGATGTAATTTCTGAGTGCCAGATATTGTTTCTTGCGTTATTACATAGTTTTGCGATTTTTTCTGAGATTTTGTTGTGCTTTTGAATGGATCTGTAGCAGACATTCAATTTCGTATAATTTCGGATCTGTTTATTCGACTGTCATGTAATGTAACTTTCGTGGGGTTTATATGACATTTCCATAATCTCGAGCAAGACTTGTTCTCGTTATCGTTCGATTGAGAGTGCCAATAATAGCATAATAGCATGGAATACTGCAAAAAAAATTTCATTCAGCTCTGAATTATTGCTTAAACTGGAATCTACAAGGACTTGCAAATTTTGGCTTATTTTGGTATTCCCTGATGGAATGTTATTAATTTTAGAAAAGTTTGGCAACTCTTTCATAGAAATCTATCATTTTTTTTGATGACCAATTGGTCTGCAAATACTTCTGTAATGATTATGGAGCTTACATTTGAAAGGTTATTGTTTTTCCAATCAAAAATTTTATATTGATGTTTTGATCCCTAAAAATAAATAAAATGATATCCCTTAGCAGCGTTTTGAAAATTAAATTAATTTTCAAAATTTTCAAAATATTCACAAATCGCAAAAACCATTTGAAAAAAAAAAATCAGCCCTTTTTAAAAGACATTTTAGATTACCTTTGGTTCATCTATCTAACATATCTGACATATCTACATGTCTAGAAAGTTTTATTTTAATCCGCAAGGGTGGTGCCAACTCCGAATACGATTTGGCATGAAATGCGTCAAAAATAATGTTCTTAGTAAATCAATTAGTTTGGTCAACAAAACGTGTTGTACGCAGAGTTATTGATTCTTATCTAGAAATATTTGATACATCTGCCAATGTATCGGACAAAATTAAGAAAAAAGTAACTTCGTGGGCTCACGAGGTCCGAGAAGTAGAGAGCGGCATGTCTGGAATAGACCATCGTTTTAAGTTAATTTATTGCTTAGCTTAACAAATTGGAGTGTAAAAGTTCTCAACTTGACCAAAATAACGAACAATTTTAACCCAAAACTACTTCCACATTGAACGTAATTATGATTACGTCTAATCCTTATTGATTTATCAGTTTCGGATTGGCATGTTTCATGGTGAAATCTGACCACTGACTGGCGTTGAAGCAATTCGAAAAATTGTCACCCAACACTAGAGCCGATTGTAATCTTTCATTGGTCTTTGATTGCAATCAGTCTAAGACCACTTTCTTCGACACAACCGCAATATGCCTGGTTGTTCGATGAATCGATTGATGGGTTTGATTCCAACTAAGCAGGCTTTGCTACCTAGAAATAACTGCCTGTGATGAAAAGCCGCTGCAAGTTTCAAGTTGAATGTTTAGATTATGTTAGTGCACCATTTCCAGGTGAACAGCTAGTGCATTCAGACAAGCTTAGTTGAGTTGAATTCAACAGTGAACTCATAATACGAGCAAATAGTTGCAAACAACTATGTGAGCTACGCATTACTTCGAAAATCAACAACCCTGCCGGGAGAAGCTATTCTCGAAATTCCGTTCATAACTGATTGGAATTGTTTCAACTTAATCCATAAACCAACCGGTACAAAACGCTACACTGTCTAGCCACAAATTTTCGAACGTGGATCTTTGCGGAAAAACTTACAGCATCCACGTCAATTTTCAACTCACAAACATAAAGATTAAATTTATTAGACTTTTATTTCTCATCGCTGGTTGTACCTTTTATATTCAATCCCTACGCCCGCAATTCCTTTCACTCGAAATAGATTTACGACCTTGAATAAATTTTCTGCTTCCCAGGTCCCGCTCACAGTTTTTCGTCCATCCCGAATGATCCCATTACTACGGGGAACAAGATAGGCGAACAAGTCAACGTCGAGAGCAACTCCAGACAAACCCCGACAGCAACAGGAATCGCAACGAAGAAAAACTATAAACCACTTTAACTGAAAATCCAACAAAAAAAGACGAACACAACTCCACTACTTGCCGGATTCTGGCTAAGTTGAGGTCGTTTGGATCTTATCAGCCCCCCTCTTCCCCATGACTCCTGCGAGGCAACTTTCAACTTTCAAGCCAATAAAATGAAAACTTTTCCCAGCATCTCCTGCTGCGTCAGATGTGAACCAAAGGGCGGAAGCGAATGGTGTCCATTTTTGGACCGAGGACCGATGATGGTGGTGAAGTGCGGGGAAAAGGAAAGCGGACATCCCTTTTCCTCCTTCTTTTTTCCAAGCTCCCAGCATCCATTCAGAGAAGAGATTTACAATTTAGATCAGTTGGCTATCAATTGAAAACTGCAACAGCAGCATCAGTAGCAGAAGAATCACCAGCAGTGTCTTCAACAATGTCCCTGGCGGTTTACTACGAGTACAGGTTCTTCCTAAGTGGAACAATTGCTACTTGGTACTTGTTTGCTTGGAGAAGCTTTGATTGGGAATGATGAGGGAATGATGAGAAGGACGGTTTTGTTTGAGTTTCCAGTTAAACCTGGCATACGGATTAATCGGAATTGCCAATCTCCTGTAAAACAATTGATTTCGGATTTGATCAGATAATTGCGTACTACACGAAGCCTGTGCTAGGCCAATCGCAAACATGACAAGAGTTGATGCTTGTAATGATTTGTTAATTAAGCTAATTAGCATGATGTCTAGTGATGTGATTACCCAGTGGATGGAGGACGGTCCGGTGGTGAGAGGAAAGGATTAATTTGTGCTAGACCTCGGCGATGTTCCTTGAGCGGGTTATAATTAACTCCCACAAGTCATGCATAATCGAAGGAAGAGCTTTATGTTAGTATGGAGATGAAATTTAACTCAATATTATGGCACGTTCTGATACATCATCGAAGAGTCAGTCATTGTTCCAGCGTCTGTTAAGAATTGAGCATAATTTCTCCGATGGTGACGATAAATCTTTAAAAGTTTTGATTCGAAGATATTTATTTTATTTCAACTTGAATTAACGAGTTGAAAACTATGGCTATCCAAACGTGTGCTTTATTTAGTGCATCGACAGATCGTTCAACGGACACTTGATTGGACGGAAGCCACTGAACTGAGCTTAGGGTGGGATCCCTCCAACATTTCCAGACTTCAAAACTGAAGCTTCTCCTCGACACAACTTTCACTGCCTTCCATTGCTGCATGAATCAAGTTTCTTCTCCAGATGCTGAAGAATTTTCAAATCGTTGGATGATGAAGAACATTTTTGTATTCATTTTTGGTGCTAGGACAGTGAATATGAATCAGTAATTAATTAAGAGCTTTCGATGCCATTCATACTCGGGGAGTCGAGAAACATTCCATTGCGAAGAATTCCCAGCTAGACTGGGAATTTAACCAAACCACCTTCAGCATGGCGTTACTATAGTATGTAGCTGAGTCTTTTCCGACCGAGCTAAGGAAGCACCCAATCGTATATGGATGTAGAGGGTGTGAAGAAGAAGAGGGGCTTTTGTTTCGATAAAGTGGGTAAGAAATAGGTTGATGAAGAACAAGTTAGGAATCAGAAGCAATCAGAAAGTATTTTGAGATTTTAGCTGGTGATCTGATCAATTCCGATCTGATTTTCCGCACGACTTGTGGTTCCTCTGGTTTGTTCCTACCCGAAACACCTTCTCCAATAAATTGTGTGTTTGAGAACAGCTTTTAAAAGCAAGAACTATCTTGTTTCATAAAGTAGAAATAAGATTGATTTGGTGGTAGGTTTATGCAATCAGAGACCGTGACGTCCGAACTTTTAACGTAGACCAAGGAAAACATTTCCGCGGGAGATGTTCAAAAGAAACTTTCAAAAGTATATCGATGGACCGCAATGTGCATATCACCAGCATTCGCGGGTTGCATAGTTTAATAAAAGCCGACCTATCATAGGGAAGATCTGTGCTTGGGATTGTAGTTCAAATTTTGGAAAATGGCGTGCTTTACACTCACACCCTTGCTATGGTGAAAAAAATTGGCCTTAGTACGGTGGAAGTTATTTGTGGCGTAATTATTAAGGTTATGAATAACTTTAACAGTGATCTGGGTCAAGTTCACTCTGTCACTACTTATAACGGTTCTAATTTTATAAAAGGAACCAATTTAATGAAATATGCTCAGACTCTTCACTCTTCACTCTTCACTCTTTGACTGAGCGTGAAGACGTACAAACTTCAAATGGCGAAACTCCTTTCGAAGATTTAGACAGCGAGGATGACGAAGATAATTTTGAGAGCTGCATTGCAATTTGGTAAGTTTGATAGCCCTGATTTGGAAAAATGATGTGTTTCATTTGACAAAATGAAAAAAAATTGTCATTTAACGCTCAATTCACTTTGGTACATTTTGGAAAAAAATCACAAAAAGTAATCGTTATTCTATATATTTTATTGTTCCATAAAAAATACGCAAGCTTTTTGAAATGCCAGTTAATGCGACGGAACGTTTTTTCGAAAATGTATCAAAGTTACAAAGTGTCAGATAAAAGCTTTTAATATAACCCAGATATTCTGGGAAACTTATTTCTGGTAGATGAGAAATAAATTTTCACATATATATTTCCAAAAATAAGGACAGGAATATTCTGTTTGATGAATATTCAAATAAATTTGACAATCAGGAAATGAATTAAAAATTTCGAAAAAAAAAATTTCGATTACTACTACTACTACTTCTGTTAGTTCTTTCATAAGGCTTATTTTCATTAATAGTGAAGAAATTAATCCAAAGTATCGTCGAGTGATATTATTTATGTGTGTATGTGTGTATGTGCAATCCAACGCTCACCGTCCGGCAGTGTTTATATGGAAGAAAAATGTTTGCAGTTAAACGAACTTTTGTCGACACGACAAACATTTTTAGCCCGAGAGTTGGAAGGTGATAGCTCTGTTGAGTTCCAGTGACCCATTTCAGAATGCCTGGTTACTCACGTCCATTCCGAGGTCACTTTCACTTACAACCAGCCCCGCATAGACACAATACAAACATCAAATGGAAATCAGTATTGTGCATACACTTCCATCATCAAGTCATATTGTTTTGACGATGGCACGTATTTAGTAATATCGTTCAAATTTAGTTTTAATTGGATAGATCTCACCGAAAATTGTTGCTGATGTTCATTCTTCATTTGGACGGCCACCCTGTGATGCTAATTATTTAGTGATATTATTTATGTTGCTTTTAAATTCTTTCCTTTTAACAGGGCAAATACATATCATTACAGAAGAATTAGTTTTCATACTTTCTAGTGAAGACGACGGAGCTGAACCATCACCCGATCTTTCGGATGATGAAGCTGATATTGATGATAGACGATTTGTCTATTATTCAACAGGGTCATCTTACAGGAGGAGGATGTGTGGCTCATGACAATTGGCTCTTCACAATGTACTTAAGAAAAAATCCGTAACTAATTTCCTGGCTACCGCCCGGAAGCTGTTTAAGACAATGCGAGCACAGCTGTATGTCAATTCGTTCTGTCTTGATAAATCCTGAAAACTACCAGTCTTCGATGGCAAAACAAGAAGGGGATTTGAATTATTTCTCAAAAATCTAAAACAGAAACACGGATATGGCAACTTTGCAGAGCTTTCGCTGCCTATATTCTGAAGTTAAAACTGTTAAGTGGATGATCGTTGCAAAATTGTAAAAAATCTCCTTGGGAACCTAAGAGCTTTTTTTCGTTAAAATCGCTCCGTTAACAAAATATTATGTTTTCCCAGGGAAATAGTTGCACGATTCGTGTTGGAAACTGTTTTCAGCTCCAAATTATTAGTGTTCCTGTATGTTTCTTTGATTTTT
This sequence comes from Aedes japonicus, assembly GCA_034211315.2. Taxonomy (NCBI): domain Eukaryota; kingdom Metazoa; phylum Arthropoda; class Insecta; order Diptera; family Culicidae; genus Aedes; species Aedes japonicus. The sequence continues at coordinate 259,220 of JASCZW010000842.1, read as the reverse complement.
TCATGATGAATTATTCATTTTAAGTTAACACTTACGGTTACCTAATGCAAAACATCGTTTACTGGAAAATGATGAAAATGTGTGATATCTATGCGATGACTGCATAAAATGCTTTAATTTTTTGTATGAAAAGCTTATTGCCGCAGAGGACAGTAGAGAAAAGGCTTTTCATGACAATATTCTTGAATTTTGGTTCAAAATTACATTAACAAGCAAACATTTGTTTACCAACCAATATCTAAGGAAAATATACCAAACTTCTTTCAACCAACAGCAATTCGATACAGTAGTGCTTCTAGACGATTTTCACAATGAAACATTGGTAGTAAACAATATCGGTTCTAATTTATTCGTAAATTAACTTTTACTTACATCTTGTATGTGTTGCATCATGGACGGTGTCATGAAATCAAACACGCAAAAGCAACCGCAGTAGAAACTCCCATTTCGAGGGTTAAATTAAGTGCAAACACCAACAATCTTCACCTGACTATAAATGCGTTTGATTTTACCATGCCTTAATAAATGTTGTAGGTTGTACAATAAACATAGTAAATTTGACCGAAATTTCATGGTAGTTTTGAACACAGGCATAGTGGTTTTTACTAAGAGATTTTTTTCTGTGAATGAAAATTTCTTATGAAAACTCATCCAGTAAACCTCATGATGCGCATGAGTCTAAGCAGAAAAACATTTTGTAAACCATTTTTCTTCCATTCTTTCAAACATCCTTATGCGAAGGTTACATCAGAGTGGAGCTTTAGCTCCCCTACGCCAATAGAAAGGCTGTTGAATGGCACATTGAGCAACACACTCGTTTGCTCGGCGAGCGCGCTCTTACCAAACACACGAGCAGTGCAGTGCAAACTTTCGACATTTCTCTTTTGTCATTTCGCTCGCTCGATCTACCGAACGAGAGGAGCGTGTATTCGTCGGTGTAGAGCAGATGCCGAATACGCACGGTGCACCATACAACTTATGCCGTGCGCGTGGCCGATACACTCCACTCTTATCTCAAACGGAGGAGCAAACCAAGCCTGGTTGCCGGGACGGAATGTAAAAATTATGTTTAGATAAAAGCGTTGCGTAATAATTTTTTTTTTTCCAATGAAGCTAATGCAAATTCAGGACGCTCCTCTATTGATTGAGCATATGAGTATACAGCGTGCTTCATAAGATGAAAAAGGTAACCTTGTCTGACCAAATTTACGAAGGGCAAACAGTAAAAACTGCTTCTGTACCGATTCCATTCGTTCTTGTTGTTGGACTGAAAAGAATGACCTACTACGCTACAATATTCCAGTATTGACCTCACATATGCAATGCACAATGTTTTCATTGTGTACAGGTCAGGAAAATTGTAACAAAAACGTTTTATAACTCCAAGCATAGTATTTGCTCTGTTGATGATAGGGTGCGCGAAACAATTATATCGTACAATTACTGTTTGGATTCAACCGTGTTGCAAAAGTCTCGAGTAATTCATGTTTAGGGCCCAAAAGTCAATTGTAAACAATTACTTACAACGTTGATCTCTAACGAATGAAAAAAAATCCTACGATATTCAACTACAAAAAATGGTAGAACAAGCATTCCTGTGCAAGATACTGCTTTCAATTCGCAAGAGTGTTTTGAGATTCGTGAGATATCTACGTTTAAATTCATTGTTTACAATTGGCTTTTAGGCCCTAATCATGAATTACTCGAGAAGTATCAATTCAAATCATCAATTGAGGTTTTCTATTTAATAGCGTTTCTTTCAGATTACAGTTGTTTGTTTACGCGATTCTATCAACAGCAATCGGTTATAGTCACTAGATTCATAGTCTGGCGGATACAACGACTTGAGCCAATTTGAACTGTCACTTGGCGGAGCCAATCGAGCATGTCTCAAGTAATTAATGTTAAGGGCCTGAAAGCCATTTGTAAATAATGACTTTAAATATCGATTTCTCTTGAATCTTACATAACTCTCGTGAAATGCAAGCAGCATTTGGTAGAAGAATGTTAGTTCTACCATATGGAGTAGCAGGATATAGTGGGATTCTCGTGATTCGTGAGAAATCAACGTTTAAAGTAATTGTTTACAAATGGCTTTTAGGCCCTTAACATGAATTACTCAAGATATGCTCGATTGGCTCCGCCAACTGACAGTTCAAATTGGATCCCGTCGTTGTATCCGCCAGACTATGAATCTAGTGACTATACCATCGGTTGCAATTCCAACGAAGATCAAATTACGGATGTAAATTTATAATCCCTTCATTTTTAGTTGTCATTATAAGTAAATCATTTATTGTATTGATGAATGTGTTTTGAAGCTTGGCTCTTAGTATGTAGATTGTGATAACCTTTTCTCCAAAAAACAGTCAACACCGCAAAAATGCCGAGAAGAAAACAGCTGTCATCGGATGAGCGAGCACAAATTACGGCTTTTAGAGAATGTGAGCGATCAACTCGTACCATTTCGCAGGAAATGAACCGGAATAAGAGCACAATCGTTTACTACTTCAAAGACTCAGAAAACTTCGGAATTCGTTAGCGAGCTGGTCGCTCATCTAAATGCAAGCGGGAAATATGGTGATTGGTTGTCGATAAAAATGAACCATGGCTAAAATGTTTTTGCCAGTATCTAAAAGGAGAGTCCTTCAAATTATAAAGGAAAACACCAACATACAATATTGACGAAGACAAAAAAAACACCAAAGCTTCTTCCACGACATAAAACTGCAGGGTTGAATTTCGCGGAATGACACATATTTTGGGATAAAGAGTGGGAATCTGTAATATTTTCGGATAAAAAAAAGTAAAGTTTGGATGAACCAGAAGGTTGTCGGATGTATTAGAAATCACAGAAAACCTGAAACGCGTCATTCCAAAAAAATTCAAGGTGGGTCACTCATGATATGGGCTGCATTTGGACAACACGGTAAGACTCCTATCTGCCGAGTTTCATGTCATCAATAGAAATAGTATCATGTCATCAGCATAAATACTAAATTTAACGTTTTTAAAAACAAAGAAAATGTCATTCACGAACAAAATAAATAAAAGAGGGCCTAAATGAAAGCCTTGGGGCACTCCAGTGGTGAATTAAATAGGGTTTGATTTATTCCCTGTGAATCTAACTATTTGTTGACGGTTAGTGAGATAGCATTCGAGCCATTTGAGAATTCTTGGCTCAATCTCTTTTTTTTTGTAATTTAAACAGAAGCATGGTTATCTCAATGCGATCAAAAGCCTTGTATAAGAGCTTCTACATGGTAACCATTGTTCATTACTATCAGCGAGTATGAGTTTAATCAGTGCTGAAATTTATCTACCTTGATATTTGTAATGCAAATGATTTTTAAACAACTAGTAGAAGCTGAAAATGAAATACAATTGCCATTTTTGAATCCAAGATTGTAACCATTGGATTAGGAAAATCTGCCAAACACCCTTAAATATATATATATACTGTCTGTGAGGGCCATCCTATCCGGCCTAATTCTGCTGCTGGCGGTTTGTGTACACCGTGATCAGTAAATTTGGATACACTTTTTCTTGTGCCTGTAGAAGACATGTGATGGGTATATTTTGTGTTAGTATTATTTAACTTACATGGACGGTACGGGACGGGTTTTAAGCAGTTTATTCAGCACTTGGGACATTTGATGAAGCTGTATGTAATCTAGAATTAGGCCAGTTCACGATTTGCTGCAAGTGTCAACTTCCTTAACCCGCTCCGTCGTTTTACCCATTCGCTCTCGAAAACAATCAACCAAAAAAGTTAATTGCTATGATCACAACCTGACAGACCTGAGACAGACATTCATGACCAAACTTTCAGTGTGTCATTGATCTTAAGACTGTGTAATGTGTGTTTCTAATATCACTAACTATCACGGAAAGGTTAGACAAAGCGACTGTGACGACAAACGGGATTTTTAGTCTCAAAACAAACAAATGCAAGAGACAGCAGGCTTCACATTACAGTACCGGTGTGCTTTATCCATGGTTATCATAGAAGAGAGGAAACATGGGCACTCTCAAAAGCAACAGTGATACCATGGCTGCCGCTCAACAGCGAAGGATTATTTATCGGTGAGTACTATTGGACAGCACTGAAGCTTATTTTTTTCATTGCATATGATAGTGCAGATGATGGGCAATATAATCATAAGCATAGATCAACCTCAATTTACTGGAGGAAACATGAAATAAATAGTGATTGCAGATTATCTGAATATAAAATACATTAACTCAATGGTCAACATCACATTCTGGCAACAAAACTAGTTGTGAGAAGAAGCTGATGAAGACATTCCCTTCGATGCACGCGAACATATGCAAAATACACAAGGGAACATTTGAGCGAACTTCTGAAGCAGGTAGGAACCTGATGGTTTACAAGATGATGTATTTTAAATTTTCAAAATGACAGTAATAAATTGGTAATCAATCATGATGTATACATCGAATCAGTAATCCGATAGATAGAGCTTATGTTCGCATCATTGAAAGTGAAATAATTTGGAAAATGTAGGAGTCTTAGACCTATTTCCTAAATTTTTTCAACGATGCGATGTCAACGACGAACAATTGCTCAAAGTTTCGATCAAATTCGGGAAGCTCCAATCAAGGTTTGCGGTGTTTTTCAGTATTTGTGGATGGGATGATCTTTCTGAGAAAGAAAAAAAAACCGTCGATTCAGTACAAAGATCTTAAATAGCCAGTGCTGCTCATATAGAAACATATTTAATTTAAATTCATACCAACAAGATGATCTTAAAACAAAAACCGCCTTAGTTCATGTAATGTAATCTCATTTCTCACATGTTCCATTCCAAAATACACCGAACACAAGAAAATGCCTCGCACTTTGCCATGCTTCAACAATTTTTCAACAAATTACTACTCCTCCTCTCGCTACCAAAATCATCTCATTCCACCGAAGCCCGATCAAAAATACAAGCGTTGTGCAAAAATAAACTTGAGAAATCGATCCGGTAGCCCTATTACTTGCAGGGAAGAAGAAGGAAAAAATTCCCGCTATTTATGGCTTCATTCAGACTTCCATCGGAAACTGGGGCACAACCGATAATGGTTCAGGAAAGTTCGTGGACATGGGCGGCTGAGAATTTCATCACCGTTTCCCATCAACTTTAAATATGGCGATAAACTGCACGGTTCGATGGATGTTTTTTTTCCTCACACCTCCGCTAGACGCCACTCGATTTGTGCCGCCTAAACGGAATCTATTCAGGATTCAGCAATTCAAAACAACTTTCCACCGATTCCTGGAAGTTTGAAAGCTTATTAGAATTCATCGTCTGGATATCGAAGCATACTGGGTGCCGCAACCGCAATTTAATCACATCGAATCTCGCTCCCATCGCTGTCAACCGTCTCGACAAATTTGAGCCACAAGTTTCGCTTAATTGAATTGCTCTTGTTAGAGAGCTTCATAGCTTGGTTTTGAAAACCATCCAGTCGTCCTTGGGGAGAACAGCTGGGTCATAGGTTTGGTTTGCCTCCCAGTAACCTGCTGTAAAGATGGAATGAGGAGAATTGATGTTCCAATCTCGAATATAACCCGTGGGAATGCATCGTTTCTTTCACTTAACCAAACTTGAAATGCGGCAAAATTGAAAAGTAACTCAATTGGAATTTTTTTGCATATCCACAAAAATCGTTCATTAGCCGGGCGAACGAGGACGGTGGATGGTGTGAGCTGGATGCATTCTGCTTCATTGATTGTCTGTCACCTGGAGAGATTCGGGCCGAGGAGAAGATTCAAAGTTCTAGTCAATTTCGTTGGCGACTGCAGACAAAGTGTGATCGGATTGAAAATCAGTCAGTGGGTGCATGAAGAAGTCAAACCATTTTTGTTTTAATTTTCATTGATTTTTGGCAGTGAAAGCAGCGAGAATAATCGTAGAATGCTTCTTTTCACCAGAACAGTTGAAAGAAGTAGATAAAATATGTTTGACAGGGCTGAATAAACTACCTCACCACATGTTCCAGGTTGTTTTAGTTTCCACTTAGGGACAAAACGTCAAGTGGGTTAAAACGTCGAATGGACAAGAAGGAATCTTCACAGCGACATAATGTCAAAAACACGTTCGTTGGCTCCTATGACAGTATAGGCAGTCTGAGGAGAGATTGAATTTGGTGTTTCTACCGCTACAACATTGGCAACGAGTCGATCAGAATTGCCGGTTTCCCTTGAAGACAACCTCGCTCTTCTAATGAATCAAGGGAATAATTAAATCTCGAAAGCTCAACCATTTATCGATCTCGCCAATGAAAGTTTGCAGTTTGATCTGCGGAAGGCGGAGCTGATCGGGTAAGGTTGAGGCGGATGGATCACTATGACGGATCGATTGGTTCAACGGAGCACGTCCCTGCCTCTCTCGAGCCTGATCAGTTAAAGCAAACTTAGTAAGATGATAACGATCGTTAAACTCCTGTAACAGCAACTCAAATTCATCGTCTTTATCTTCGGAGTCATCTGGGTGAAAATACCCAAAGCGAGAGTCGGACCATAAATCCCACAGCTCGTAGATTTATTTGCGTAGTGGTCGTTAGTTGCTGAATCTTTTCCAAAAAAAAGCCAGCTCAATCTCTGAGGAGTTTCAGGGACGATTTCCGGGTTAGGCATTGATTAGGATTTAGGATTAGGATTTCTTGTTAGGCATGTCCAAGCCTGCCGCACACTGACGGAACTATCAAAACATTCTCTTCATATCTTTCATTCTAGCCAAAAATATTAATGTTCACTCTTGGTACCTCATGGTGATCAGCGAACATCTCCTTCTACATCATAACATACCAATTAATGTATAGTATTTTGCATTTAATTCCAACTACGTTTGCTTATCTTGACAGATACGCGTATTTCGTCTACAATGTGCAGTGTCTTCTTCAGTGTCTCGTACTAATAACTCGACTTAATTTATTTCTCGAGCAAAACAATTTGTTATAAATATCTGAGTTCAGCCAGATGAGTTAGTCCATTTAAGTTGATTTTTTAATTGATTTTTTTTAAAGAAAATTTTCTTTTTTAAAATACTGCCAGACCAAGATTTTTGTAGTCTGGACCTGAATCACAAACTAGTTGTCCAAGTTATCAGAAATAAGCAATTTATAAATGGAAAAAATTCACAAACCTTGCGAATATTAGAAAATTCAATGCAATAATCTTATATTCGCTTAAACACTTTTTCCAATCCTTCTAAATACAGTGGATTCTAAGATATTGTTCAGGATACTTGCATGATATTCAACGCCAATTAGTGAAATAGTTTTAAAGTCGCATATGGTTGGTGGTAGATAATTCATTCATCCCTTGATAAGCTTTAAGAATAATTAGTATGATAATCCCCAGACATCTATTAAGTGATGATGATCATGACCACGCTTCCTATAGACACCAAGAGAGAAAATTCCAAATCAACATACCATTCACGTAAAACCCTTGACCGACCTAATGAACGTTTACCTCTTGAGATAACAAATATGGTGGTTCTCATAATTCATCGCATCTGATGATGATTTATTTTAGTTCAAAATTTTGCCTTAGATGCACTGAATTTTTTTTTCGTAAATTACCTCTCAATCGTTTCCTAAACATGGATTTTGTACATAAAAGAAAGGTCTCGTGTTGCACTGGAATTTAAAATTTTGTTCCAGGCACACTCACTTTGAAAATAAATGAGTTCAATTTCGACTGATTATCATAGGCAAACCAGCCACAGGCTGGAAACTTTTCATATCTAATCTTTCCTAACCCTAACGACCCAAATTGAAATCGTTCAAGCACAAAGGAACAAAATATTCAAAATTTTCATCAGTCTACTGAACACCCTGAAGCCAACAATCGTTTAAAACTAGTAGTCATAGTACTAGTACTCAATCCGTTGTCAAAATGTGAGCCAAATTATTCAGAGGAAGATTCATAAATCCTATTTAATCTAAATCAAGAGTGATTGAGAGATTTTGAAATAGTTTTAGAGATTGTATAGTTAAAGCTGGCTCTGAATATATTTATTTAAAAAAAAAATGATAACATTTTCCACTAACAGAAAATAAATATCAAACTTTTATTTTTTATTGACCACAAACGAAATGGAGAGAAATTATCTACTCTAATTGGAAATTGTCGCATGTCACCGCACCGCAGCCAGTAGCAGAAGAATATCTCCCTAAGAGCCACAATTCCCTCGACTCTATACAGATAACCCCAAGGTGGTGGGATACGGTCAATGCGAATAATCCAAAGTGAGAAACATTTTTACCCAGCTCTGTGGAGAACTTTTCAAAAGCTACACTGGAAATAATTAGCACATGTTTATTGGCAAAATTCCATAGAAAATTCCAAATAATACTGATGTTTTAACACATAAACAGCACCCTCTTAAAAAACAAATGAAAATTATGGAACAAATGAAAAGTATGTGTGGCCACAAATAGTGGTTATGTGTACACATAGGAAGTGTGTGTGATTACAAATAGATATCATTTGTTGATATTGCAAAAAATTATAGATGGATCACATAGATATTATCATTATTTTTTATCATTGTATGGTTCTTCAACGTGGAGGCCCTCCAAGGAGGGTAGTTGTTTTCTGATAAACCACTTTGGTAGTAATAAAATGCTTACATATTATGATGCCATCCACTGAGTCTAAGCGGAATAGAAATTTCTCGGCTTTGCAGTCTTTCTAGCAAAAAAATTTTTTTTCCCACTTGTTTTTCCCACTCCTATTGTTTAACACTTTTATTCCGTCTTTATCAAGGTTTATACAGAAAATAGTTTAGTGTTAGATTGATTACATATTGGGTTTTGAAAATTTCGTTCAAAAATGTGGATTTGTGTCTGTTGGTCTGCAATTGGCACTGTTTATGATCACGTCATTGTTGTTTTGCTCCAAATTACCGGCAGGGAGTTATTATCAATAGTTAGAAGGTTTGACATGTATAACCTGCAAAAAACTGACTACTATTGAAAATCGAAAACTGAATACGAGATTTGTTTAAACTGCTTACTGCACTGATCACTTTTATAACTTACCATTACTTAATTTATTGAGTCATATGTGTGTATCTAATTATTGTCTATTGGGATGAAATGGTTGTTGATTTATATGGTTATGCGTTATGTATTGTCTATTTGTGCAATTTGTTTTCCTATTTTGTACACGGATAAAATCTAAAATAATGAAAAGCATTTTATTTTTTCCTTTCTATAGTTTATTCCTTTTAAATAAGTGCAATGCATAAAAAGTATGCATTGCTTCAATATATTTTAAGCATATTGAAATTTGTAAAAAAGGCGATAAAACATTTAAAAAAACGACCAATTGCGGATTATAGTTCCTTATTCATCTATCAAATTATGCTATTAATCATTGAAGTTGAGTTATAATTCGCCAGAAATCGATAATTAATGTGTAATACAGCTGACAACATCCCCATCAGCCTCATAGAACCATCATCAAACCAGCCGCAGCGATCGAGTGCCAAACTACAAACATTCTTGGAGTTTCCAGGACCGGTTTATTCTAAACCACTCGCAACATTCGTTGTCAAATAGTACAAACCGTTCTCCAAGTTCACAGTAAAATGGAACAAGTTATCGAGTGTTTTGCAAATAATTTGGAATTTTGATTTTCAAGTTGGTTAGGAAACGGATTCATGCAGCTCACCCCCTTAAGGAACGTCCATTAATTATGTCACGCCAAAAATGCCAATTTTCAATCCCCCTCGCCCCATTGTAACGTTTTTGTATGGACTTCCAAATTCTTTTTGTATGCAATTTGGTTTATGAATTGGAATGCATAGATTTAAACAAATATGCATTGCTATACAAATATTTAAAGTATGCGTTAGAATCCATAAATTTGATAAAAACATTGGAATACATAAATGTGATTTATTCTTATCAGTGTATTAACTTGGTTTATTCATTCTGATGACTGGATAGATTGAATATGGTTTAAGCATAGAATTTATGCCTTTCAGTATATTTGTTTTTCTCCGTGTAGTGTACGTACTATGCCTGGGTAAATAAAACCTTTCCACATTAAATTTCGGAAACTTTTTTTTTCAGTGTAGATTTTTAATTTTTCTCGAATCGCTGGAACGTTTCACTTATATGACAGCTGAAACTCTCCTCTTTATTTCGTGGTACAACATGTTTACGTTCAGAAAAAATGCGTCGAGTCAAGTGGAAGTGTGCAAACGCATTTTGTGCAAATGGCAGCAAAATCCGAATTTGTCTGTTACCGATGTTGCCAAGAAACTAAAACTACCGAAAAGTACCGTTTTTTGTGTTTGCAAATCATTTGACCAGCACTCGACTGTGGTTCGGAAGGTTGGAAGTGGAACAAAAAGAAAAAAATGCTCCCGACAAATGGACAAGATGGTGGTAGCCATTGTTGAGAAAAAATCCCAACCTCTCCCAAATCAAGCGTATTAAAAGTGAAGCAGAGGTAAGGACTGAAGACGTTCAAAGTGAAAAAGGTACCCAACCGTGATGACAAGCAAAATTTCACTGAAAAAAGTCGTGCTTTGAAGGAGCTTAGAGGATCTTCACATCAATTTTTTGCAAAAACAATTCTGGCGTCCATTATGACGCTGAAACATACATTCTCGAAGGTTTTAAACAGCTTCCTGGTCCGGCTTTTTATACTGCAATACAAAGAAACACCGTTGCCCCGCATTTTCGTACAACGAAGGTGTCCAAATTTCCGAAGAAGTATTTGATTTGGCATGCCATATGTAGTTGTGGTCGAATATCTGAAAGTTTTGTCTCTACCTGCACTATCAATAAGGAGGTGTATGAGAAAGAATGTCTGCAAAAGAGGTTGCTATTGTTTATCAGAAGCCACGAATCTTCAGCTCTGTTTTGGCCTGATTTGGCCTCTTGTCACTATGTGAAATCCGTCCTGGAATGATAGAAGGTACAAGAGGTCAAATGCGTTCCAGAAACAGCCAATCCACCAAACTGTCCAGAACTTCGCCCAATAGAGAAGAACTGGGCTCTAGTTAAGCGGAAACTCTTCGAAACTTAGAAGAAAGCAAATGATACCGATGATTTCAAGAGAAGATTGAGAACCACCACGGCAGGCGTATATGAGGATACCGTACGGAACCTTATTGTGGGTGTACCACAGAAAGTTCGAGAATTTTATAGATAGAAGGACTAACATCTTAATCAACTTTTGTTGACTTATGTGCAATATTTTTTTGTTGCCTTTATTTTGGTGCCCGAAATTCAACGTGGACAGGCTTTAGTACTATGACTATCGCAATCACTTCTATTCTATCAACCGTTCCCTCCGTGTGTATGATTTATCACATCTCTAGCATGAGAAGTGCCCTCGGGACCGGCCAACGCCATATGACTCAGTTATGAGTCGTTTTTGACTCATTTTCGTCAAAAGTGGAGTCTCTCAAATTTGAGTAAACAATGTTGGGATTATCAAATTAACAAATCAATCAATTTGTCGACTGGGCAATCACAACAACGTTCACTCAAATTTGCGTGAGCCCGCTTTTGATGGAAGTGAGTCAAAAACGATTACTTCCCGAGAACGGTGTTTCATGTTATACGTACATCCGCAAGCATTGCGTACATTCGCGAGCATAGGGGCAAAGTCATCTAACAGGACGAAATCAAGGTTCACCAATAGGGTGGAGCACTACTTCGGCTGTGAACCAGTTCTTGGCAATCATTACTATAACTAATGACATGTATTCAAACAATACCACTCGATTTTCCAAACAATTATACAATGTCCATTCAATATTTAGAACAATACTTAGTAAATCCTTTCATATGAAACTCATTAATGTGTTTTTAACTAACATTAACCTAAGATTATAGTTAGTTTAACCTGTATGTTTACAATATTTTTTTTAGCGGCGTAAAGACTGTAATCAATGAAATTTGGACACACGCAATTGTTCGTAACTTTTTAGCGTGTGGGTAAAAATTATTGAAATTTTAACTGAATTTATTTCATTGTGTTTTTTCAATTGTGTAATAAGTTTCGTGAAAATCGGTCGAGTGATTTCAGTGATGGCTTCGAATGAAGAAATAGTGCGCCAACAAATTTTGGGCACTCACTTCGAAACCCCAAACGCTTCTCATCGATGAATCGGAAAACAGCTCGGAATCGCACATTCAACCGTATCTCATGTGATCAAAACGTTCAAGGACCGTAAGACAACCAAGCGAAAAAATGGTAGTGGCAATAAACGTGGCAATTTAAGCGTTATCCCAACATTTCGATCAAGGATGTTGCGAAAAAGGCGAAAGTTTCAGTTTGTTTTGTGCAGAAAACCATGAAACGTTCTGGATTACATGTGTACAAGAAAGCACCGAACCGGAGCGATAAACAGAACTCGGTGGCCAAAACTCGTGCAAGAAAACTGTACAGGGAGTGGCTCACAAAACCGTTCTGCATTGTGATGGACGATGAGACCTACATTAAAGCCGACACTAAACAAATGCCAGAAACAGGAACACTACGTCGCCACCTCTAAGTTGGCCGTTCCGGAGAATGTACGGAAGAAGAAACTGTCGAAATTCGCCAAAAAATTCCTTGTCTGGCAAGCGATCTGCGGATGTGGCAAAATGAGTCAGCCCTTCATCACATCTGGGACCGTCAAAGGACAAATCTACAAGGACGAATGCCTCCAAAATCGACTTCTGCCATTCTTGAGATCTCACGATGACCCGACACTGTTTTGGCCGGATTTGGCATCTTGCCACTATGCCCGGCCCGTCTTAAACTGGTTCAAAGATAATAATGTAGTTTTTGTACCAAAAGGCGTCAACCCTCCAAACACTCCGGACCTTCGCCCAATTGAAAAAATTTGGACAATCATGAAGGCAAAGCTCGTTGAAACTTCAAACCTGATAGCAACTGAACTTGAACTAAAGAAAGTGTGGCCGGCGTCGGTGGTGTAGTGGTAAGCGTGACTGCTACTTGGCACCCCAGTGAGTCTGGGTTTGGGTTGGGAGAAGAGGTTCAATAAACCAATGATGTCAAAACTTAATCATTTAGTAGTACTTTATTTCCAGAAAGTTTGAAAAGAATCGGACTCAAGGGAAATTTTGGGTGACCTATTTTGTGTGTACAAATTTCATCGAATACAGTCTTTGTAGCCCAAAAAGCTATTGTTACTACTGTAGATCTTAAGTTCTGAACTCAAGGACAGTTTTGATGACGGTTGACCTTCCAAAAGGGTTCATTCAATATGTTTGAATACATATCATAATCTTATATAACCCTAAAAGCTACTGTTAAAGCTGTAGATCTGAAGTTTTAAACTCAAGGGGACTTTGGATAACCTAGAACCTCCCAGAAAGATATAAAATTATTCAACGTTTATCACCAAAAATATAATAATACGTTTGCATGTGTTCCATATTCCGGAAACAACCCTTTATAGTATTGATAAGGCATTTTTTTCTCCTCCTGAACTGCTTCTTATTCAGGATGACCTAGGTCATCAATAAGGCCTTAAACTCATATGTTTTACATATTTACCAGGCCCTGAATCAATTAAATGTCCCGATTATTGTCACTGCGGAATAATCTATCCTGAAGAGTAGCTGTAAGTCGATGTTATTTTGATTGTGCCTTCAATCTGTGGATAATTGGTGAACAATTATATTGTTTTTATTTGCAGAACTTGAGTGCATCCAAACGGAGAAAGAACTGGTCGATGAAGATGAAGCTCTCTGTGTAGCTTGGTTGAACGTATTCCAGGATGAAGGGAGCGACCGAAACATACCAAAGATTGGATACGATATATCAGCGTATTTACGAGCTGTTTGTAGAAATATGCACGGAGAAAAATCTAAACTGTAGCCCAGAGCTGTGAGTGCCAAGTGGACTCAAAGCCAGATGGTTGCTGAATATCAAGGCCTGCAGCAAGTTTGCGGGTTGGTCTGAATAGAACCATTATCCACATTGGTCTCTCTCGGAACCTCTGAGGTGCCCCGGGGGAACCTATAGGAGGGAACATTTGTGTTTTTGCACCAAACCACGTCGTGCGGCAGTTCTTTCTTCTTGATTTCACCTGAAGATTCTTTCGGTAGGCATGAGAAGAATCATTTACCACAATGACCCCTCTGGAAACCTGGAGAAACTTATAGGAAAGGACACTTATATTTTTGTACCAAACCCCAGTGGTTCCCAAAGTGACCAATGTAACCAATGCTTTTTTTCATTGCAACCGAATGTCTCTCCAAGAGAAATCATGATAAAAGAGCCATAGCCCGAAGAATTTTGGTGCAAAAACATAAATGTCTTCTTCCACAGGTTCCCCCCGGGTCACCTGAGAAGTTCCTAGAGTGGCCATTGTGGCCAATCGTTTTTTTCATGTCCACCAAAGATCCATGTCAACCGAAGATCTCTAGGAGAAATCATGAAGAAAAAGGCTGCGAGCGGCATGGTTTGGAGAAAAAACATAAATATACCCTCCTACAGGTTCCCCAGGGCACTCCGGAAGCTTCAGAAACATTCAGTAGGTTCCAAAACCTTGGTCAAATTACTCCTGGAATTTGTATTAGCATTGTCGAAATATTAGGGTGTAATTCAGATGGATTCCAAGAATACAAAAACTTATTCTTGAAGACCCCTAACGCCAATTCATGGGTAGCCCAAAGAAATCCAGAATAATTGCAGAATTTTTACCCCAGCCTATGTGTAGCTTAAACAAAAATAGAACCTGGACCTTTTCCCAAAATTTCATCAAAATCGGTTGAAATCCAACGAAGTTATCATTATTTGAACATTTGATTTTTTTCCGTAGAAGACCTTGGTCTTTAAGGTGTTAATAAACAAGAAAGGAATTTATAGGAACACTAACTAGAGGAGTTTCGAAAGAAATTTCCTGGAAAAAAAATATATGTTTCGAAGAATTTCAGAAGGACAACGTTGAAGATTTTTTATGTCAAACTCATGGAGGATCTACTGGAGTGGGTTTACTGTAGAGACGATCGATGTGAGATTGAGTGATTAAACTAAAATGACAGCTCGATGCGCTAGTATTTTAGCCGCCCAGATAGTTGCGCCCGATACGAATGCTCTTAGTGTGCACTTCTTGAACTCCCAAACACATCACCAAGTAGAGAACTCGGATTGTGCATCCGAAACAAACATAAAAACGTGAAATCGTACACAGATAAAAAGAAACAATGAATTTTATGCGTTTTCTTGTGCACATAAATGGAATGCTAGATTTGGCAGAAATTAATGGGATATTTCATGTAAATTGAGGTCAGATAACGCCTGCATCTAGCCTGTTGTATGACAGATTACAAACATTGTTGTATGGTGCATGGAAGATTGCATACTACTTCGCCCAAGTAACAATTTTGGTTTTATAAGGGTTCTGAAGAGCATGAATTAGACTTCAAGAATGCTATAAAGCCATGATAAAACCAGCAATGTTCCTAGGGCGTTGTTTACGCATACTTTGGGTTGAAATTAAACAAGAGGAAATTTTACGCGTTTTTTAATTATTTTTTTGGCCAGTTATTGAGTTATTCGGTCCTGCTTTCATATTAATTGTCATTTAATACACTACAAATATTTATAAACATGAATAACGAAGCGTATGGTATGGTATGTCCACGCTTCCTTCCCTGTAGATTTATAAAATGCCTTGTGGTTCAATACAACGCAGTAGGCCTAACCGCTTTGACGCTTGTATCGTGTCTTTGATATGCTGCAAGCATCAATATTGATAAAAAATAATTGGACGTTATCTAACCCAATTATTTCTAGGATCCCCTGTCGTACTGGCTGCGTTTGTATTAAATTCGATTAGATTAGATTAAATTAGATCAAAACTTTTCGGTCAATTTTCATTTTAATAAATATTTTAATCACAGATTATTCCGACGAAATTTTCTCACCTCTAGAGTAATCCGAACCCAATGTCGAGTAAGATTAAATAACCGTGCCGGTGACTCGATCATAGCAGCTTTTCACTCGTTAAGCAATACGTGACTTGAGATGGAAAAGCAGTGAACGGGAAATAAAAAATGGAAGAATAATTCAAACTTTGAACCAAATCCTTGCAATAACGGACGGAGTTGAGGTGGAAGGACGTTTTTTTTTCGCTGCGGTTAGAATGTCACCCGTAAGTACCCCCCGGGAAGGAAATCAACGAGTGTTTCATTCGAAGGATGGGTGGTGAGGCAGAGGCAGTTCGCAAAACGGATCAGGCGATGGGAAGTGAAATCTAGGTTAATTGCAAAAATTGAAAAGTTCGTTTAATCGGGTTCTTCGGATGGATGGGGGGCGAGAAGAGAAAACTAACCGAAGGAAAATAAGCGAATAATAGGAAATAAATTTGATACAGTCTTCTTTTGTTCTGGAAGTTTGAAATCCAGTTAGGGATTTTTTTTTTTGTTCTTTTTCGGTCGTGCCTGTAGGGCTGCTGAATTTCATTTGATTCCCCACTAGATCGGTTTTTACAAAAGGGGGCTAACTTCTCGTGAGCAACGTAATGCAATTTATTTGCCTTCGAACGAGAGCGTTTTGAAAAATTGGCTTGCTGGCAAATCAATTAACTTGGTTTCCTTCGTTGCAGGATTCCGATGGTTAGACTCGCATTCGTCGGAGCGGATAATTTGCTGGAAATCAAGTTTCTTTGATTGACTCACCTGACACTCGTAGGTACCGTGGTCCCTCCGCTGGACGAACTTGATCTGCAGCGTCCAGGTATTGGAGCCGGGCGTGTGCAGGATCGCGAACCGTTCGTCGTTGGTGTACATTTGCGCTCCGGATGAAAGGATGTGCCAGTCCCGCCGTCGGATCCACGAAATTTGATTCTGATCCCGCGGTGGTGGCAGCGGTAACAGCAAACATGAAAGCAAAGAGTAGAGAATACAAATAGGGAAACGTACATAAAATGGATACTGCTTCGGTTGGGTCATTCTGGGTGGGTTGTATAACAGATATCTTAAGAGGAGGAAATCGATTTGAGTGATTCCGGGTGATAAATCCTACCATTCACTAAGTAGGATGACGAGCAGTAAAAAAGAACAACAGAGTCTTGGTGATGGGTGATGGAAATGGCCATGGGAATCAAAATGGGAAAGAATTTATCAAAATTAGAATGGGAAAACTGGGGCCAGCAGTGATGGAAGCAACGTCAGTAATAAATTGATAAGATTGAATAAACTAATAAATTTGCGTGGGTGGGCTGATTCCGGAGATGGATTCCGGATTATTACTCTCAGTCTGGCCATCATCGTCGTAAGCTGTCGGCTTGATGAAGTACGGGCCGTAACATTTCAATAAAAGGATGGATCAATATTTGCTATGCTTTGGTGAAGCGGCTCGGTACTATTTGGTTCGGTCCCTTTCGGATTTGATACAGATCAGCAAATATTTGTATCAATATTGAAACTGTTTGGCCTTAGTGAATTTGTAAACGTTTGACCCCCAATTGTGGCATGGCTCGAGATGAAAGCAGTTGATGTGGAAGTTTTGTGTGTCGATGAGCTGCAATTAAAGTTTGAGGTTTTTGCTCTACGTGTGAATTAGCATTACTACGAAGAGAAGAAGAAAAGTGCAGTAACGTGACTCTTCTAGGTAAATCAAATGGAGACAAACATCACTTCGACTCTCGGAATAACCCTCACAGAGGCCAATTATAGAAGTCGAGTCAAGCAGCTCGACTCAACTGTAATGTTGAAATTTATTTAAATGTCAATGAAATATATCACCATTAAGTTCTGATTCACATTGGGAGACTCTCTTCGTACACGCTATTTTAAAATAACCCAAATTTGAGTACGATGTATGGCTATCCCAAGTAGCAAACACAACATCTTTAATATTCAACACCTAGTTTTAATGTTTCATTTCAGTAAATCTGCAGTAACAAAACGCATATTTTGTTACAGCAGAGTGTATTTCACGTATGCTATATACTAGGTATTGCATTGGTGTTGCTCAAATGGTTTGCCAAGACAATTCAAAACAAACATTGGAGTTAGTCGAGACCTGTTTGCCTTTGTAAACTTGCAGTTAAGTAATCTTAATCATGACGTTGCATACTTAATATTTTCCAGTGTATGTGATGTTTATTATGAAGAAATTTTGACCTCCAGTGCAACATAACACATAACATTAAGATCTCCCAAAACACGTTTTTTGAGCCACATGCGCAACTTAATGAGAACGCAGCATAAAGTGAATAATGTTACGTTTTTGCAACGTTCAATTGCACACTACCGCAGCAGTTATGACGATTAAAATATCTCCAAATGAAATGCACACTGCCGACCACATGTATTTTGATATTAATGAAAAAATAATCAATTCATATTTTGGTCAGAGGTTGATGTTTATATATATGCCTAACAAAGAAAATGGCTTAGTGTTCGTTATGCAACCTCTAAAGGCTATGATTTTCATAATAGTGGCTATTACTATTTAACTTTTAAACAAGGATAATTCAAATAGTGAGAGCAAACCATTTTAATTTTCGGCTGCCCTAACTAATTAATTTCAATAACATAGTTACCTACGTAAAGCTGAATTATATTAACTTCCCAAACAAAATATACTGTTGTGAGATTACTAGTTGTGCGTAAGAAACATAACCTCTTATGATGAAATTTGTCAGAAGCAGATAATTTAGCATCTACAAGAGAGGCTCTAGCAGTGGACAGTAATTTATTACTAGAACGAATATAAATGAAGACAGAGTATTGATAGTTCCGTTTAGCATAACGGCAGGTTAGAAATTGAAAGATACAAGTTGACAACGAGCGGTGGGCGTACGGGTACGATGGACTCAAATTCGTCTTAAGTATGGCTACCCAAAATTGATTAAAGATGGTTAGGAGTAACACGTTAACAATTAGTAAACATCGATCGGATTCAAGCCGATGTTGACTGTTTATCACCTTACCACTACGAACTACACTTGATATTGTTCTTTCCTTGTATTCTCCCATACGCGGGGTAACGATCTGTGATGATGTTGTTTTTGAGAAGGAAATAATTTCTCATCACCATGAGGCTCTAGGAGTTGACAGCATTTTTTTTTGCTAGAACAATGTTGTGAAGAGAAAGTATTGATAGTTCCGTTAGCTCACGGCAGGCTGTGAAAGTTGAATAGACGTAGTTTTGAAATTGAGCGGAGGGCATTGTGAGGTAGTATTCCGAACAGGAAACACAGACTTTTTGCCAAGCATCCCCATGCGGGGTAGGTCAAGGCATGATCGAATGCACCACCTTGACTGGCTGTTCAAAACTACTTCTATTCAACTTTCACAGCCTGCCGTGAGCTAACGGAACTATCAATACTTTCTCTTCACAACTTTGTTCTAGCAAAAAAAATGCTGTCTACTCCTAGAGCCTCATGGTGATGAGAAATTATTTCCTTCTCAAAAACAACATCATCACTACGAACTATCTTGGCTAACGTTTGGGTAGCCATACTTAAGACGAATTTGAGTCCATCGTACTCAAATTTTGTTATTTAGAAATAGCGTGTAGAAACAAAATCAATGAATACACAAAAAATCCGTTGACCCTATTTTAAGAACAAAATTGTTGCTATGCTCCCAACTATAACGTAATCTATTCAACACATAGTAAAACGTTGGTATTGATAAAATTTAAAATGTATCAGCACCTGATTGTATATTTTTCAAATTGCTAATTTAAATCAAATTTTAAGCAATAATATATGTACAGAAGAGATTCTAATGTTATGGATATGGAATAATCGATATATCATGACCGAAAATAATCATAATAAAATTCTTTTAAATTTGTTGCATGCAATTTTGTATTGAGTCATTCGAATAAAGCTTAAAATGAAATGCTTAAAGTAGCAATAAAAATAAAGTTTTCGTCTTTTAAAAGTAACCTCCTTTAAGCAATCATACAGTTGAACTTTTCTGGCTAGTAGTTTTCATCATAAACAATTGCATAAATAATTGCAATTGATAGTAATCTAAGTTCTACACAAAAGCATATTTAGAACGGTTTGATATTTTCCACATATATTAAGATAACTTCATTGAGAAACAGTTGTGTCTACCATTGGATTTTTTTTTTGTGTGACCTAGACCACAATTATGGATGATCAAATTGCGAACAATCAAGACATTGCATGCATGGAAGAGTAGGTAATACAAGGATGTTGTTTTATTATTCCTTTTGAACCTCTTAATGAAATTCCCACTCAATTGTTAAGTATAGTTAAATAAAGTAACATGGTTTAGCTTCTGAATTATTCTAATTCTTTGTTCTATTTGATATAAAAAATTTGTTGAAAGCGTATATGACATTATTGTTTTATTTGTAATGCCAATTAAATTTTTTTTTCCAGTACGTTATGTATATTCTTTGAACAAATAAGCAGCTGTTAGTATGGTTTAATATTAAATTTATTGCTATTTTATAATGTGGAATTCAGTTTTTAATAATAAATAAATAAATCAGGTATACTAAAACAAAGAAAACTAACTATCAAACTAATTATGCTACTATTTCCCATATATCTATAATTTAGAGATTTCTGCATGGACAAACATCAAAGATGCATTCACGTGTTAGGATTGGAATATAATCATTTTAGCCGGTAGTGTATTTGGTTTGTTCGTAGATGCCATATGTCAAAAAATTTCTATACGAAATGAGATTTTAAAATTTTACTCATTCCTCCACAGTTTGAACTTAACATGAACCTGTGACGATTGATTAATCTTCGAATGAATCATTAATCTAATTCTTTCATATGTAAACATAATTTTACACAAATGTTTCTTTTCCAAACTCAGAAACAATGCTCTATTCTCAAGGATTTATTCAAGGGTATTTATATTTTTCGTAGTAGAACAGAATTTTGATCCATAAATCTGAAAGCGTTTAAAAATTAAACTTACACCAACACGATTATCGGATCATTTTGTTTCTCAATTTTTTCATCACGAATATTTGGTTGATGAAGATATCCTTTAAACAAAAGCTATCCTCGCATTCATTTAAACATCGGTATCATCTCACTTTCTAGCAACGCGAATTAGAATATTCGAAAGTTTTATTAAATGCTATTGCAACTCTGTAGAAACAATGTCAAGTTGCAAATAGCCTCCACCCTTGCGCTTTTTGCGTTGCTGTTGTGTATGATTTTGAGGTACATAGCCAAACAAAACCATCCCTAATTTGTTTCAAGAGCGATTTTTATGCTCTATTGAAACCAATTGTGCTACTTGGGTACCCAAAAGTGGGTAAAGATGGTTAGGAATAACACGTTGACAATTAGTAAACATCGATAAGATTCAAGCCAAAGTTGACTGTTTGCCATCTTACCACTACGAACTATCTTTATTCACTTTTTGGTAGCCATACTTCCGACGAATTTGAGGTTGTTTAGAAATAGCGTGAAGACATTCTATTTGCGTTCCTACGGCTATGTGAAAACATGTTCAAGTATTTTCATCCCACAGTACGATAATACAAAGTGTAGTTAAGGATCCAATATGTCGAAAACATTAGCAAATCGTTCAATAGACAAACTGTTCACGACGAAGAAAATCTCTCAATGTTACTTAGGACCTAATGCATTGTTCAGCATGAATTATTGAAAACTTTTTCAAAACGACGTATCTGATTTTGTAAACAAAGTGGAGAAGTAATATTCAAACATTAAATTCTTGAAACCCTCTTCACTTTCATGCAACTACCTCAAAGCACACTTGTTGCAAACCAGTAAAAGCTACTTCAATGTAACTCAATTAGGTCACAACCAAGTTGCTGCAACTAATCATGGGGTTAGTTATAGAAGTCGAGTCAAGCAGCTCAGCTCGGCAGTTGTCACTGTCACGACGAGTGAAATTGCACATTACAGAAACCGACTGAATCTGATCGAGTCAGTATCCGAACTCGACCGTTAACTTTAGGGTTTTTTTTCTTCAAATTTTACAAAGTGGTATTGAAATATTACACCATGTTCTGGAGTTTCGTCATTTTTGACAGTCGAACACCGTCGATATTTGACATTTTTTACTCTTATTTTGAGTATTGCGTGACGTAGTTAATGGACCTTCCCTAACGCGATGAGAAGAAAACCAATGAATTGTAATACCTATGAATGTGTGTCCTTGCTCATAGTTCGAAGCGAATTTGCTGGGAAATGGTATTTACTATATTTTAATATGGTGCCAAGAGCAATGAATATCATTACTTTTCGATTCGATTTTTGTGTTGATTGCTGTTTCGGTCTGTCACGTTTGAAATCTACGTTTGAATCTTATTTCTCGTCTATGTTTACAAATCAGATTCGCTTTTCAAAAAAAAAAAAAAAGATTTGGTATGTTTTTTCCTGAACCTAATAACTTCCTGAACTGCTAGAAAATTTTCTCCTAAACTTTGGGATAGTTCTGTCCAGAGTTGCTTAAAAAATCTCCGCAAATTTGTTGAAAGTTTCTTCCTGAGCTTCTGAGAAGTCCTCATCTTAACTTCCGAGAAGTTGTCTGTGGAATTTCGGGGAAGTTTGTCCCTTAAAATTTCTGGGAATTTCTGCTTGAACTATTAGGAAGTACCCCTTATACTGCTGGATAGTATCTTCCTGTTTTTCTCAAAAGTATCTACCTGGACTTCTGGGAATTAATGAACTTCGAGAAATTCTGATACGTTCGACTCTGAACTTCAGAAAAGCTCTCTAGCACTTCTAGGTAGTTCTAACTAAATTTTTGAGAAGTCTCTTTTGGAACTTCTAGAAATGTCTCTCCTGAACTGAAGAGAAGTTTTCTCCTGAAATTTTTGAGAAATTCCTTCTTGAAATTATCAGCAGTGCCCTCTCTGGTAAGTTTCTTCCTCGAATCCAAAAAAGTTTTTTCGTGAGCATATTTTTTCTGAATTTTTGAAAAGCCCAACTCTGAAATCCGTAAAGAATTTTGTTACCACATTGGCAAAGTGTTCTTCAGAATTTCTAGGAACATTCTTTGGAAATTTCTTCCTGAACTTCTGAGAATTCCTCTTCTGCTCCTTTGGTAAATTTCCTCCTGAACTCTGACAAATGCTTGCTCAAACTACTAGAAAGTTCCTCAAATACTTTTGATAAGTTTTCCTATTTTCTTTGGAGAAATTCTTAAATGTTGGCTTCCAAATTTCGGACGAGTAGAGAGCTTTTGGGAAGTTTCAACTTATTTTTTAGGAAGATTCTTCCGGATCGTCCTGAGCTTTGTGGAAGTTTCGTCATAAGTTTTGTGAGGCTTTGTTTCTGAATTTCTGAGAAGTTATAGGTAGTGGTTACTTTCTTCCTGAATTTTGGGGAAGATTTTGCCTACACTTTTGGGATGTTGAATCTAGAATTTCTGGGATGAACTTCAGACTCTCAGTAAAGTTCCAAACATCTGGGATGTTTTCTTCCCTAAACTTTTTCGGGAAATGCTGAAAAGTCCTCTCCTTATTTTCAGGGAAGTTCTCTCCTAAACCTTCGGGAAGTTTGATCTTGAACTTTGCAGATATTTGGTACTGATTTTTTGTGAAATATTACTACTTGAACTACTAAGAAGTGCTCCCAATATTTCTTAGAAGTATTTTTTCGCACAAGTCTTTTCCTGAACTTCTAGAATATATTTTTCAGAGGTTCTTTGAAGTCTGCTTCTGATCTTTCGTGGATGTGCCCTAAATTCTGAATAGTTTCTTTCTATATTTCTATCAATTTGGGACTCATTTCATAAACCTCTTAACTGGAGGTGTTACGCCCTTTGACGATGAAGCTCCTGCTATGCGATCGTCGACCGCACCCTATGCTAGACAAAAGATCGTCACCGATTGACGTAAGGCAACAAGGTGTGACCCGTAACGCTGGTAGATCACCTTTTCGTGGTGCGTTACGGGGTATCAGATCTACCACCGAACCCTAGTCTGAATTAATTCAAACTAGGGAACATATTTGTTATTTGTAGCCAAAGGAACATATTTTAGTCCTTGTTACATTTTATGTCTTATGAAAAGTGACAATACTCGTTTTGCAATTGTGCGAGGATGAGCTTAGAATAAGTAAAACATGGTTAGTCTTCATTTATGTGAATTCTCATTGTCTATTTGATGTTTTATAGTTTGAATTGGTTATGACTTGGGTTCTGATGCATGGTCAGTATCGGAGTCATAGTTTGTTTTCTTTGCAATGAATCTGATTTTGACTGATAAAGGGGCGCGCCTTTGAAGAGTGCTCTCACTCCTCAAAGGGTTTAAATAGCGGAAACTTTCAATAAAATTTGATTCATTGCCAACAAAACAAACAATGACAACTGTAACAACACCAAATACCTCGTCATTTCTCAATAGTGATGAGGTTAATCGACATGCACTAAACAAAGGACACGGGATATACTACAATAGATCAAATTACTGGTCTCAGTGGTTTATGTCCCGAACAGAGGAAAAAAAAAAGGCAACGAGGTAGTACTTCGAGAAGTAGAACTATGGACACATGTCATCAATAGGCAAAGTTGGAAAGTGCAAGCATCATTCTATTTGGAATTTCATTATAACTTCTATAGGTTAATTGTTTCTTTCCAAAGGTAATTTCTAAAAATTAACATATTATTGTTAAATCTAATCTTTCTCGCAATCTTGCAGTGAAATCAAGCGTCTTAAACGTATAAATATATTAATCAGAATTTATCATCTAATTTACTATAGTATTTTTCATCAGGCAATTTACATAACCTAAAATGTTAGGCAAAGGCATATTGAAATAATTTTTTATATTAAGGGGACCCTTTCCTGGATTTGGGCAAAAATAAGGCAAAGCTTGTATTTTTTTTTAGGGAGAATGAAAAGGCGTACGATCTTCCGGTTTTGACAATTAAATTAGATTATTAATATAAATTTCAAAGATATAAAAATAAATGTGAAAATTCATAAGGCGGCTACAAAAACGTGAGCCTCTGCGCGCAAAACATGGGGCAAAAACTTCACGCCAGCAGCCTCTTGTAGTAGACAGAAATCAAATCTAGTTATTATTTCTGAAATATAATGAAATATTCCACGACTTGAACTACATTTCAGATTTAAAATTAAATTTATTGCAAAATGATCATTTGAACTGAAAAGTTTGAAGTTTTTCACAACTTTTTTTCATTTCAACCGAGTTCAAAAATTATAAATAGTTAATTATTAATGCCTATCTCTGGTTCAAGGCATACACAAAATTATAACCTTTCAAACAGTTATTTGATGGAGGGAATCGGATTGATAGTTCAAGCCCGGGGCTTGAAGTTAGATTGAAAAACATGGTTTCGAAAAAAACGCATTCAAAATTTTTAGCGCAAAGCGAAGCGCACGTGAGACAGGTGTGTTCAAGACACTGCAATTCAATGAATATTCATCGTATCAGAAAATCTTGCAACACATTTATTTTACGAATAAGTGGCTTTCATTTTTTGCCAAAAAATTTTTTGGTTCAAATTCCGGGGAGGGTTCCCTAAATCTACAGTTTCGAGAATACAAAACTACAATATATTATTCTAGACCGAACTCCGGAGAATTGAAACGAGAAATCATAGCACTTAACGGAAGTTTCCGAGCCAAATAATGTTATTTACAATAATAATTAAAACTGAACCAAACAAATCATATTGCAGGAAAAATTTAACATCGCAAACAAAGACTCTTGCATTTACGGAAATTGTTTCGATTGATTCGTAACAGGAGGATAAATTTTGAACTGTCGGCTTACAAGAAAGTGGTGACTTAAAATCGCGACGATAAACAAATCACGTCGGCCAAAACACGATCGTGAAAGTTGTACACGACGATGCAAACGAAGTTTGATTGCGTGGTACAGGACGATGAAATTCACGTCAAGGCAGACTTTAAACAGCTTCCTGGACAGGAATTTTATACGGCAACTGGACGGGAAAAGGTGGCAAATATTTTCAAGCACATTAAACTGTCAAAGTTCGCGAAGACATATCTTGTGTGGCAGGCCATCTGTATCTGTGGCTTGAAGAGCAACGTTTACATTGCGACCGGAACCGTCAACCAGGAAATTTATCTGAGCGAGTGCCTACAAAAACGTCTTCTGCCTTTCCTGAAGCGACACAATTGTTCCGTTCTATTTTGACCGGATTTGGCATCTTGCCATTACGGAAAAAAGGCCATGGAGTGGTATGCTGCCAACAACGTTCAAGTGGTGCCCAAGAACATGGATCCTCCCAACACGCCAGAGCTTCACCCAATCGAACAATATTGGGCCATCGTCAAGCGGAACCTTAAGAAGACTCAAAAAGCTGTTGTGAGCGAGAAACAGTTTAAGTGTAGACAAACTGGCATTCTGCGGCGAATAAAGTGGACAAGGAGAATGTACAACATCTTATGGCAGGTGTTAAACTAAAGACCTGGCAATTTGCATTCGGTCAAAAGGAAGTTTGGCTGAATATTTCTGTATTAACCGAACTTAAAAAGGAAAAAGAATTTGACTTATTAATAAAAAAACTTTCAAATCCAATCGGTATCCAGTGTGAGATTATCATTATAGGTAGTTCAAAGCATATTCATGCAATTATATGATAAAGGCCTATCTTCAGTGACTGATAACATAATCACCCTTTCACATTACAATGGCAAAATAAGCCAGTTAACAGGCGATTTAACAGTTGTGCGGTCTTATATAGTCCCAGCATAGTTAATTTACAAGCTGGTATTGGACACGGTGTATAACTATTTTAGACGTGCAACCATCAATTCAAATGTTTGCTTACGAATAAAGACACGTCTTTTGAGAATGTGTTCATCTCTTTTTCATTATATCTTTGCAGTGTGTTTTTTAAAATAAATAAGCCCTCTTCTAAAGTAGGTTGTAGTGTATTTAAGTGTGTTTTTGAGCAAAACTCTATGGTTATTTAACTAACAGAAGCCTGCTCATGAGCCTTAAATAAAAGAAAAAATAGAACAAACTTCTGGCCTTGAAATGTTCCTCAGTATCCGGAGATTAGAAAATCAATATTTTTTCATTGGTCGCAAGTGGTCGCAGCAGATTGCTACAAGATCTGTTAGTGTAGACATAGAACTTAAGCTAGAACCAGTTCTTAGCCTGAGATTGTGTGAGAGAAAGCCTGTTTTCAATTATTTCACAAAACACCTGTTTTGAAGAAGGCTTACTTTACAACCTTTCCAATGATGTAATAAAACCTATAGGTAGTGAAGATAAAAACTAGTAAATATCGATTAAAAGTTATGTGTTGTTCAGCAACAAAAACTACATTTTTAAGGCTCTTTCTACTTCGACTTTCAATCTATTTGAAGCTACATCAGCTGGCAGGTTGAAACTTGAAATTCCTCTTAGTTCATAGGGTAACGGGGTGTTATGTGAGCCTAGCTTCTTAATTCGGTATATGTACCAATGTACCGGTGATATTCAACAGAATCATGTTGCTATCAGGGTGACCGATTTATTTGAAAGCAGTTGAGACATTGTTAATCAATTCATAGTAGTACACTTCCACGTAATTTTTTATCTCCTTAACCTTTGAGACACCATGAATTCACTGGCTAGGCTGAACAGATCATTCAAATTGCTCGTCTTAAAACAAACCAAAGCAACCAAATCTATGTAGGCCTGAGCACAACCGAAACACTGGATAACTGGCCTTGGTATTTATGAGCTCAGATCAAGAGGAAAAATACATGCCCGAGCAGGACGGAATAACTTGATAACTGGCCTTGGTATTTAGGAGCTCAGATTAAGAGGTAAAATACCTGAGGATAATACCATAAAAATTGTTCCCACAATCCCGAGTAGGAGACAACAACATATGAATACCTAATTTTGATCTTGATAGCTGGCCTTGGTATTAAAGAGCTCAGATTAAGAGGTAAAATACCAAAGCAAAATACCTAAGATTTGCAAGCAAAGTATCTTTCGAATAACAAAACTTGTTATTTTACATACCTGGGAGTACCTTAGAGGTACTATTTTGGTATTGTCTTACCTCAATTTGGTATTCGCATAACATAGTGGGAACAATTTTATGGTATTATCCTCAGGTATTTTACCTCTTAATCTGAGCTCCTTAATACTGAGGCTAGTTATCAAGCTTTTCGGTCCTGCTCGGGATGTTATGCAAATACCAAATTGAGGTAAGACAATACCAAAATAGTACCTCTAAGGTATTTCCAGGTATCCGAAATAACAAGTTTTGTTATTCGAAAGATACTTTGCTTGCAAATCTTAGGTATTTTGCTTTGGTATTTTACCTCTTAATCTGAGCTCTTTCATACCAAGGCCAGTTATCAAGATCAAAATTAGGTATTCATATGTTGTTGTTTTCTGCTCGGGGAGTGGATAGAAAGTATTCACTATCGAATAGCCGATAAATCAAATTTGAGCCTCATGAAATTGTTTCTAAGCCGTTTATAATAGTTTGTATTGAGAAGTGTTGTGTTGGGTAGAACGAATATAGCTGACAAAGCCTCAAATCAGAAAATCAGAAATCCGTACGAAGACTTCTTCTTCTTTCAGCATTTCAAGCTTATTGTTTTCACAATTAGCTTATTGCTTGCTCTCAACTTAGTGTTCTAGATGCACTTCCACAGTTATTAATTGAGAGCTTTCGATGCCAGGTACCATTTTTGCATTAGTATGAATGTGTGGCAAGTACAATCGAAATTTACTTGACGTATATGCCTAGACCAGACGAGTCGAACCCAGCCACTCCAATGGTTTGTGTGCGCCTTACAGACTGAAAGAATTCCTACCAAGACTGGTACATTAAAGACCATGGGAAGTTGCATCCACAGATAGCCCATTTGCTGCTAGACCATACATCCAGTCATCGGTGTTGCTTTGTAGCTGCGCTTTACTGACTGAGCTAACGTATCATAGCCAAGCATGGGAAAAATCGGTTCACTTAGCGCTCATTTTCACTCACACGCAGAAACATTCAGAAGTGAGCGTTCCACGTTTAAATTATTCCGATTCTGTTCATTAGTATTCTGCTTTCACTCTATTCGTAGAAAACAGAATTGAGCAAAACTGGCAGCTGACCGTACAGCGAATGAATCGGACGGTAGCAGTGTGGACGTTTTCTCATTGCCTATTTTTTACCCGCTCAAACATTAACGATTGCATTCAGTTGGATTCAGCTGACCGAGACTGATTGAATCGTACTCATTTCTTTAAATACCTTAAACATCATTTAATATTTCAAATAATGATCTAACATGATGTTTAGCAATCTAATGCAACATAAAAACATCAAGCGTCATTTTAAACCGTATCTCTGCTCTGATTCTTCCAGCTGATTGCATTTACTGAGTCAAAATATTCTCATTCGGTGTATTCAAATCGCTTTCGTTCAGTGGCAACGCATTCATTCAATATAACGTCTAGCTGAATTTTTTTTGTCACATGATTCTGTTTTGCTCGTTTATTCTTCCTACGATGTTCGTTTTCGAGAATTCGTGTAGAATCGTTTGATCGGAAACGTCACAGAATTCTGTTAGCAACCGAGGGTTGCTATTTTAAATCGGTGGTGCTCATGTGAGTGAATGAGTTTTCCCATGCTTGATCATAGCAAGTGTATTACTAGTTAAATATCGCTTCCAGTTCAAACACTATGAGTCATAGTAAAAAATGTAATCGATCGTTGCATATTAGGCTGAGTCAAGGGACACATACCCTATGTGTACTATTGGTAGAACATTCCAAAACAAGGATCGATGAAAGTAAATTTTTTGATATATGTCCGCCTCATATCTTATAGTGGGCAAGTGAAACCTTCGATGGGCTGAAATAAAAAGGCAAATCAGATTTCGTCGAGTACACAACGGAATTGAACTTGCCTTCTTATAAAAAATACTTCCAACAGTGATGGATCATTGTTTCCAAAAACGCTCATTAAATTGTGTTTGTACTCTGTTTAGATTACCCTTCTTTCTTTCTTAGCATTTTCAAGCTTATTGCTTTCGCAATGAGTTTAATTCTTGCTCTCAACATAGTGGTCTTCATGCACTTCCACAGTTATTAGTTGGGAGCTTTCGATGCTACCCAGGTAACCAATAAGCAATTCCAAAGCATCTTAAAAACAGCCTATCAAGCAATTAAGTCACCTTAAATGCAACATAAATGCCACTTTTGGGTCAATATACGGTTGCTTTACTGCAATGCTATGTCAATGCTTCATTAATGCTATTTTGCATTCTAAATGCTTATTACAGGCTACAAGCATTTAAATATCATTTGAAATTGAACTTTACAACAGATAGCATTCAAGGTGCTGATGTAATGCTAATACATATAATGCTTGTAGCATCTGAAATGCTAATTAAGGGTTGATTTACTGCATATGCAAATGCTTATTGGTTACCTGGGTATATTAGTATGATTGTGTGGCCTTGGCAAGTACACAATCATACCGAAATGCCCAGGAAGTTGAAAAAAAATTCTAAACACAAAATTCCAAGACCAGACCGGGAATCGAACCCAGCCCCCTCCAGCATGGTGTTACTTTGTAGCCGTGCCTCTACCAACTGAGCTAAAAGAGGGTTTAGATTACCCAGAATAGGTCAATTCCTGCGTTTAACAATGTCTTCTGTTTAACAATATTTTCTGTTACTCCTGGTACTCTGATGATGGCCCTGGTGATCGGAAATTTCCTAGACAAGTGACCTTTAAATCTCCACTGCCCTTCCATTAGCATAATGAATAGTTAATTTCTCTGGGTTATGCAATAGGACACATTTTAGAATCTTCTATGCTTTGAATTATGAACTTAATGCTCTTCATTTTCAAATGGTTGGGATTCAAGCGGGCATTGCACACCGACCTCAATATAAACGTTGTTGATAAAGTGATAGCTAAAAATAAATCCACCGACATTTAAGAGCAAATTAAAAAGTATAAAAAGTTCAGAAGTGTTCTATTCTTTATTTTGTATGAACTCCTTTGGAAAAACGTTCCAAAAATTATCTTCAATTTAAGTAGTCCTAGCCCTAGGACATTTCCATCTGGTTTTGTCAGTAGCAGCAATCAGTACAAAAATTAAAAAAAAAACCTCTCATAATTTGCAACTTTTCATCAATGTGTCATTTGTGACATTAATGTTGTTGTTGTTGTCAGCAATAGCCTCACCAAATTGCCCCGCAGCTTCTGCTGATTAACCGGAAAATTAAAACCATATTACTTCCCCACTCCCAGAATCCGATTCGTCATTCCAATTAAAATGCCAATCACATTCCGCCCCGGACGGTGGTGGTATTTTCTCATCAAAGTGATTGGCACTTGATCCTGCCCGTCCCGTCCCACCTCAGCTCTTCAGCCAAGCATTGTGGTTTATCTTTAACGACAACGACAATTTCGGTTCTGAAGCACCAAAAGAAAACCAGTTCCACCAGACAAGCCAACAATCAGTCATAATCCCAAGGAAATGTACAGGGAAATTTATGCTCTCCAGCCGAATCAGCCCAGCCCCGGAAGGCACTTTCTTATGATTCATGCACATCCACCCGGCACGGCATACGCGAAAACGAAATTGAGTAATCCATATGCCTTTATGCCGGCATTTACATGAATTAGGAGCCATAAAAGCGTATAATTTATAATCCTTTGTCTTCCTGGTTGGTCGGAGAACGGTTCAAGTTTTATGAAGTAGAAAATCCCTCAGCATTTTCCACACTGACAACTGCTTTCACCATTGGAAAAGAAGAACGGCTCCCAGGTGGCAGTCACAGTGTGCAGTGTAGCAAAACAAGCCGAAGTCGTGAGAAATATTGCATTCTTTTTGGCATGGCACAATGGCCGCGCGGTTTCGGTTCGTTTAAATAAAAGAAAGCTGTTGTCAACGGGTAGTGTGGAATAAAGGTTTTAGTAGTCACCTCTTGTGAAATTATGGCCTTTATTTTGTCTTCGTTAAAAGTACAATAACTAACTTGCGGTCTTTTTTGAACTATCCCTAGAACGTTCGTCCCTCTTCAATGGCCTGTTTGTACCTAATGAGCAAGGTTTTTCCACACCCCATAAGCTTTCCGATTCGACCAACCCGATCTTTATCACTGGACGTGTAAAACCTACAATTTAGATGGGAAATTTCTGATTGCTGCCTGTTAACACCTATTAGCCAATTTGTCAACAGTAAACAGAGAGGTATACTGGATAGTGCTCATTAACAACAGCAGCAATAGCACCTCTACTGCTAGTGACCTTAACAATAGGCTGTTGAGGGATTGTTGTTGAATTCATATGCACCATGCAAAAGAGATGGGGAGTAGTTCTGAGTGGTCCCATGGTTTCACCCCATCCTCCCCCTTCTTCTCACTTCGCCAGCTAAGCAGCTCTAGTCCTCACCATGACTAATGCCAACCTGGTCGGTCACCCCAAGGGGGTTGGAATGGGTTATGTTGGTGGCAATGGTAGAAAATTAGCATTTAAGCACACGGACTACTCCCCTGGCCCGTTCTCGGCCGGAGTATTGTTGTAGCCATGGAGCTGTTGCGGTCAAAGTGCTACAGTTGTGACTAGGCATAAAAAGTTCCACTTTCGTGCTGGGACCGTTTCGAGAGTCATTTCGATCTGGAAAATGAAACGAGCTCGTAGTGGCAATAATACCTTAATTCATATATACAGAAACTACTACTAGAACAGCATGTTTACAGCAATCCATACTCTGGGAGGTACCGAAACCACCACCCCAAACGTTTAAGGTCACTGGGTTGGAAATCAGTGGGAGGTTCTCGTGGTTGGTCTAAATTATGGTTTTTGACGGAGCTGTGAAAGTTGCAACTTCGACTGAACGGCAAAGTGAGACTTGAAATTGGACTTCATTCGCATGTAAAACTTATGCTTGAATGCTCTGCTTTAGAAACACACAAGCATTTGACGAGATATGTCTAAGAATCCTAACATATAATTCTTATGGACAGGGTTGGAACTTCTAGAAGCTAAAAATATTTCATCATCATCGATTACAAATTTCATTTTCCAAATGCTATAAGTACATCAGCCCTCGCTATGATCCGTAATGGCAAAGCTACAAAGCAACATGCTGTTAGAGGCTGCCGGTGAAAAACAGGTCATCTACTCTCAACTGAGTTCAAAATGACTGCAACTGTACTGGATAGACCTCGGCAAACAGAAGATCAACACACATCAAGTTTCGTTGTCAACATATGACGTCATAGCTATCTTCGGTCTAGCTGTTCATTTTGCTATCTCTTGCGCTCACTCGTCCAAGCGATAGGAGAGGAATCCAAGCAAAGTTAAAGTGAGGTTAAACATTTTAGTACCTACAACTGAAATTTATAATAACTTTCTGGCAACTTTTTAAACTGTATGGCATTGAACAGTATCGTCATTATCGACGATTGTCTTTTTATCATTTTATCTCCAATTACTTTGCCTAGACAGCTAAAAAAAACATTTTTAACGAGCGCCATCTACGACGTTGAGCCTCACTTTTGCGTTACCTTGATTCATTTTGAAATGTCATATTTCTGAATAGCCTACCTTGTCTTTCTGTTCAGCTATCTTTTCAAATTTGAATTTTGAAGTGACAGCATTCTTTTGACCAGAGCAAAAACTGAGTTTCGAAATGATTAGTTTGTTAATTATCGCCTTTGATGTTCATCAAATGAAGAAAATTGGGATTTTCAGAATGCTGGGCTAGAAACATTGATCGTTTTGAGTTGCCTTTTAATGTGATGCGTAAAAAAGGTTCTCTGAGGCGACCAACAATAATCTTACTGTGATTTGACTATGCTGAATCATTTTACGTGGTTTCGATAGCATAGCATCAGATTTTACTGTAAAAATTATAGCATCAGACATTAAGAAACATTCATAAAAACGAAAAAAAAAATCACTATGGCTTGCGACCTTGGCGTTGTAAATGAAAAACATAGCTCTCACGACAAAATTACGAGTGCTCACGAAATTTTAACCGCGGTAAAGTCACAAACAATACCCAAAAGGTTGGGACGGTTGGGAAAACAAGTGAATAAAACGTCAGTAAGACCATAAAGCTTTTGAAAATGTTCTAGTGGAAGATGCTAAAGGGTGTCCACGATGAAATTGCCTCACTATGAAATTGCTCTAACTTTTTAACCGTTGGGTAGAATTTAATGAAAATTTGGGTGGATTTAGTCATAGTGCATTATTTACATCCTGCAAGTTTTAAAGTCCTGTGATCAAAACTCGCGGAAATGCAGTCGAAAGAACAGCTCGAGCGTGATAAAATCTTGCGCATTCATCACGAGAACAAGGATCTCTCGCATCGTTCCATCGCTAAAACGTTGGGAATCGCGAATTCCACGGTGTCGCGAGTGATAAAGCGGTTCGAGGAACGGTTGACCACCGATCGGAAGCCCAGAAGTAAAGGAAAAAGTATTCCGTACAACACCAAAAATCACAACCGCGTAGTTGGGGCCTTCAACCGAAATCCGAACGCCTCCGTTCGGGATGTGGCTAAGAAGCTGCACCTATGCCGAAGTTTTGTCCAGAAGGCCAAAACTAAGGCTGGGCTTCGAACGTTCAAGGTACAAAAGGCCCCTAATCGCGACGAGAAGCAGAACAAGTCCGCCAAAACCCGTGCCAGGAAGTTGTACCTCAACATGCTGACGAAAGTTGAATGCTGCATCATGGACGACGAAACATATGTGAAGGCCGACTTCAAACAGATCCCCGGCCAAGGATAAGTTCAGCGTTCCGGAGCATGTCTGCACTCAGAAGATGTCCAAATTTGCGAAGAAATTCCTGGTTTGGCAAGCCATCTGCACGTGCGGGAAGCGGAGTGCACGTTTCGTGACCCAGGATACGATGAACGGACAGGTGTACATAAAAGAGTGCCTCCAGAAGCGGCTGCTTCCTCTCCTGAAGGTCCACAACGTCCCAACAATCTTCTGGCCGGATTTGGCCTCATGCCACTACTCCAAGGACGTGCTGAAGTGGTATGCGGACAATAAGGTCAATTTCGTGCCGAAAATGTTCTACCCTCCGAACACTCCGGAGCTCCGCCCCATCGAGAAGTACTGGGCGATTATGAAGCAGCACCTTCTTAAACGACCTAAGGTAGTAAAGACAGTCGAGGAACTGAAGGGTTTACATGCAAAAAACGGTTGATTCACAGGTTGTGCAGAATCTTATGGCCGGGGTTAAGGCCAAGGTGCGGGCATTTGCGTATGGACTGTAAATAAAATACGAGTAAAATGGTAAAATGAAGTTTAATAGTTATTTCTCAATCCCTGAAAATTTGATGGCAATCAGTTGAAAACTCGAATTTTGCGAATCAATTTTGTGTGTGGCAATTTCATCGTGGACACCATTTATGACCACTTGAGAACCTCCATAAAACTTATTTTCTGCCATAAAAACCAGCATAAGGCCAAATGGCCACAGCTATCAAACTGCGCTGTGATATTAGGGTTGATTTTTGTTGTGCTGATTTGTTTGATTCTCTAGTCTTCTGATTCATTTAACAGTAAACAATATATACAAAAAAAGTTCTATTGTTGTGTGAAACATCGTTTGATAGCGAAGTATCCAAATCAAATTGAGTTTTTTTTATAACGAGCTCTTAATCATATGCGCATTTAATTTTATAGAATATTGGCTCGATAAGTGCCGTAAATTAATGTGCCTCGAAGATTATGCGAGTTTACAACAACAAAAATATAATTGAAACAAATATACTCGAATTTGTGGAATTCAATAACGTATTCCAAAAGAATGCCGAAATTGATCTCAAATCTTCAGTTCATTTGCATCACATTTAAAATTTGGTGCATTTCTTTTTCTACATTTTAATTGTTTATTATATTTCAATATGGCGATTTGAAAAAATTCACAGTGAAGCTAAAAAGCCAATTTATCTTCGCAATGACTTTCATAAAAGTTGTGCGATAAAAAACCAAAATAATTTCTAGTGGCTTGCATAAAAGTTCAATAAAACTTAATAAAGTTGGATGGTTTTGGCAATTTTCCTTGGGATAAGTTGACATGCAGGTTGTTTTATGACTTCCAATGGTGGCTGCAAACAAACTGCTCGAGACAGGAAAGCTCAAAGTTGGAAGCAGTAAGGCGAACTAACGGGTGTTCATTAAAAAATTGAGAATGATTTCAATACCTTTCTGTAATTAATGTTATGAGCATTAATTTTTTTCTCTCCAAGAGAACTGCTCTCTGGACTCCCTAGAAATGGGTGGCATATTTCTATTTGCTCGGGTTCTGTCAGTTCAATCGTAGATGGCGTCGAAACAGCGAGCGTGTTGTATGGTTTTACGAAACGCATGGTCATCGTGAAAAAATTTCAAGACGAAAACGTGCCACTTGAGTACAGTTTACCAGATCGCCGGCCGAAAATATCACTGCTCCCATACATTGAGCATACCCATACCGAACCCTCCAGATGGAGGGCATCATCTGTCCGAAGAAGACTCGGTCCCCTGGTACACGGACTAGCAGATAGCGGCCGTGACATCGCAGTGCCGCTGGATGACGAAGAACCCCCCCGGGGGCGTCGTTCGTGCTGGACGACGAAAGTTACTTTCTGCTCTCGAACACCCACATTTTAGGAAATGACAGCTATTATTCCAGCGACAAGTCGGCCACACCCCTTGAAGTAAAATATAAGTTTAAGCATAAATTTGAAAAACATATCGGACAGAGGGATTTCA
Source organism: Aedes japonicus (assembly GCA_034211315.2). Lineage (NCBI taxonomy): Eukaryota > Metazoa > Arthropoda > Insecta > Diptera > Culicidae > Aedes > Aedes japonicus. The sequence continues at coordinate 222,556 of JASCZW010000842.1, read as the reverse complement.
AAGCCGTGGTTGAAGCCGAGAGGTCTTGCCATCAATCAACAAGTGTATCAGGAAGAGCATCTTGAGAAAATTCTTCTGCCATTCTTAAAGGAGCATCATGTGGATGGGAAGTACGTCTTCTGGCCGGACAAGGCGTCTTCCCATTACGCCAAGAAGACGCTGGCGTATCTTGAGCAGAAAAAGATACCATACGTGCCGAAAGCAAGGAACCCGACCAACTTGCCCCAGTGCCGTCCCATTTAGGATTTTTTCGGCTTCCTCAGTGCCCTAGTGTACAAAAATAATTGACGGGCCAAGGATACGAATCAGTTGACCATGAGGATCCGGAAGATGAACGTCAGTGCCGTCCAGCGCTCTTGTGAGAGCATCGCGACTAAGTTGCGTCGTACGGCTGACCAGGGACCCTTCTACATACAATATTCATTGATGTTTTTTGAAGAATAAACATTATGTTTTTAATTAAAAAATGCTGAATTCGTTGAAATTTTTTTTTCTTTATTATATGACTGAAAAAATCTCATTTTTTATTGAACACCCGTTACCAAGTCAATGGAGAGATGACTGAAGTTCCTGGGACAGGAGTCCTAACATATTTTTAGTTTACAGGAAATGCGGTGAGGGTAGTCATATTACTAGAGACTGCGAGCAGCAACTGAGATGCATACTCTGCAAAAAGGAGGGTGGCAGCGACCGTCTCACGGGAGGCTACAAATTCCCAGCGGCGGCAGGCCAGCAGATCCAGGATCACCCAAATAAGTTGCATTCATTAGGATGTTGCGCAGCAGGTGTTGTGGCACACAACAACGGAAACAGAGTGCAACATTGCAATAATTGAAGAGCCGTATCGAGTTCCTCCCGATACAAGTTACAGGTATGGCTCCAATATATGTTCTGGATAGATATACTATCCAAGTAGTGGTTTCCAACACGCATTTGTATTTGAATAATGAAATCATGATATGTAGTTACTACACATCACCGAGATGGATGATAAGGCAGTTTCACCAGGTCCTTGATGGGCTTACTGAAGATCTGGCCGGCCGATGGCCGATGATAACAGGAGCTGACTTCAATGCTTGGGCAGAGCAGTGCGGATCATAAGTACCAAGAGCTGGCATGGTGACGTTTATAAGATAGTCATGGCAAAGAGCAAACGCCCAAAGATGTAAGCTGAAAGGGTCCCCACCTAACTGAAGGTCATCGTAGGCTATTACGATGTGTTTACCATACTTATGAGTTGAAATAGCCCCACAAGACATCATAACACTGTGATAGACATAGTTTAGTATTTTAAGAATACCTAAGAATCTCCAAACTATCCTTGAATTTGGATCTTGATGTTTTAAACGATCTTTATGGCTATTGACGATGCCTCCGCCGAACTAATGAATTGAAATACCCCCCGGAACATCATAACACTGTGATAGACATGATATAGTATTTCAAGAGCACCGTAGGGTCTTTAAACTATCCTTGAGTTGAGATTTACGATGTTTCCACCGTACTTGTGAGTTAAAATAGCCCCCGAGACATCATTACACTGTAACTGTAACTATTTGCTCATGGAACTCTAAGGAGGTCGAAAGGCAGCGTGGAAGACCATTAGAAAGAAAATCGTTAGGTAAAGACTATTTGATTGTAGTTGTGGATATAATAAGGCGATGCGTTAGGTGTACAACAAAAGGGTTAGACCTGAAAATCGACACTCATTGTATTACTTGCGATAAACATATATGTAAAAACTAGGAATAAAATAAATAAGCTACAAAAAATACAAATGATCATTTTGATTTACACATGGAAACCATCGGCCTGAGCTTTTTTTAAGCGAGGGATTACACAACCATATAAATAAAGTTTGAGTGACCAAAACTGTGTCTAAATTTCCCATGTCTAAGTAAAATTTCATAGACCATCAAGTTTTATTGAGTTTTATTGAAGTTTTATGAAAGCCACTAGAAAATAATTTGGTTTTATTATAGCAGCAATAGGTGTCAATAGATTTGAAATTTTAGTCAGGTTTATGAGAACCTACACAGCTTCTTTACAACAATCTTAACAGCTTGTCTTCTAAAGTTCCTTTTACTCCTATCAAAAGTTTTATTTTGACTTTATGAACTCCTAAAATGTTGTTTTGAAATGCCGTTGTAGCACTTATTCAAATGATCCTATTATGGTCAGTTGAAAAAGCATTTTAAAACCATTTTGCCTACAGTAAATTAATTAAACGGCGAATTGGCGATGAGAAAAGTCACCATATGACCAAATAGTTTTTTTAAAAGCCATTGCGAAGATAAATTGGCTTTTTGGCAAAACTGTGATTTCTTCCAATCGCCATATTGAAATACAGGAAATCATTGAAATGAATCTTTTAATCAAAGACCAATTTCGGTATTCTTTTAAATAAGCTTATTGAATTCCATAAATTTTCAAGAAATTCATGATTAATTTGTCGAACATATTTGCTAAAACTTTATTTTTGTGGATTTAAAGTCACATCTCTTTGCTAAAACTTTATTTTTGTGGATTTAAAGTCACATTATTTCCGAGGTTTGTTTATTTTCAGCTCTTATCGTGCCTATATTCACCATAAAATGAAATGCGCATATGATTTGGAGCATGATACGCTATAAAAAATTAAATTTGTATTGGTTATTATGCTATCAAAGAGAACTTAAACTAGCACTCTTTTCTTAGATACTATTAAACGTTAAATGCATCAGATGAGCAGTTTTGATGGCAGCCAATAGGTTTTATGAAGGTTCTTAAGTGGTCATAACATCTCTCACTAGAAAATTTCCATAATCGTCATGGTCTTGTAGAGGATTTTTTAATTTGTTTTCAGAACCGTCTATAGAGTGGGCCACTATGTACACATTTCGGCTTTAAAGATGCATAGAGGAGGTATTGGTAGACCAACCAGTTTTGAATGTAGTTTTATCAACATAGCCGGTAGGAGTGCTATACGACTGGAATAAAACTCAAATTGTTACTTGGGATGGATAAATCTCGAGTGCTTTTTCAAACAGACGTATTTGGTTTCGTAAACAAAGAGGGGAAGTAAGATTCAAACGTAAATTTCTCATAACTCTTAGCACCCCCCTGGAAAGAAGCATCATCATCATGTTTGGGATATGTTATTCCTTGTGTTGGTGGCCGTAGTTTGCATAAAAGTGTTAGGGAGTTCAAGAATTTAATGTTTGAATTTTACTTCCCCTCTTTGTTTACAAAATCAGATACGTCTGTTTGAAAAAGTACTCGAGAAATACAGAAACATATATTTGACTAGAAAAAAGCAAATAGTGGCTTAATCCTTTAAAACATAGCGATACGAACTCTATAATGATTTGGAGTACTCATTATATTGTATTGAAAATCATGCAAAACAACCTGTGACATGGGGTACGATGAAGGTCTTGTTAGTCGCCTTGTTGATCATTTGAAACATCAAGATTTGAACTCAAGTATAGTTACTCCAAGTTAGTATTCTCAGGATACTGAAATATGTCTGCAACGGTATTAAAACTTTCCTTGTAACTTTTACGGCTAACGCACTGCTTGAAACATTCTAAACCTCCTTGTCGACCATGTACTTCGTCAAGTTCTGAACTCAAGGACAGTTCGGATGATCAAGATCATCCTTTTGTCAGTAACCATACCTGTTAAATATTTTTTCAAGTTAGAAGAGTTATTTTGGAACCAATTTGCAGTGCAAGCTTACACAAAAGCCGAATTTTGAAAGCAAATTTCAATCTTGGGTCATATATGACCCATCCGAACTAAATAAGATAAACCGCCTTTTCCGCTTGGCGATAAACTTAGACGTCAAGAATACCTTCAATAGTGCCAGCTGGGAAGCCATAGCTCAAGCGCTACACAGAATAAGGATTCCTGATTATCTGTGCAGGATTTTAAGGAGCTACTTCCAGAATCGGGTTTTGGTGTGCGATACAGAAATGGGGTAAAGATCGTTAAAGATTATAGTGGTACTTCCACAAGGTTCTATCTTTGGCCCGTCGTAATGAGATGTAAAATGGTGTATTGACGCTGTAGCTTACAATTGACACCGTTAGAGATTGTTGGCTTTGCGGGCAACGCTGTCCTGATAGTTTCAAGTGAGATGCTGGAAGAGGTAGAAATGTTGGTAATCGAAACGGTTCAGATGATTGAAGACTGGATGCATAGAGTAAAGCTGCAGATAACCCATCATAAAATAAAAATGCTTATGGTCAGTAACTGTTAAGCGATACCATGAGCTGAAATCATCGTTGGAGGACATTCCACCATTTCTGTAAGTAATTATCAACCTACTGAGTTTCAACAGCTACGTCGACTATGCCTGCGAGAAGGCGGCAAAGACTATGAATACGGTAGCTAGAATCATGCCGGATAACACTGTCTGAACGAAACAGCAGCAAGAGGCACCTCCAGGTTAGTGTTTCTTCATCGACTCTGAGGTATGGGGTCCTGCCTGGGTTTCAGCGCTAGAAACAAAGCTGAACCGAATAAAGCTATACAGGACGTTCTGTTTTATGATCATGTGAGCACCGTAAGAGCTTACAAGACCATCTAATCGAAAGCAGTATTCGATACCACCTGAATGATCCCTATCGGTACTACTATAACAGTTTGGGATATCGAGAGAGTGGTGTGGAAGCAGGTGGCAGCTGGTTGAACAGAAAATATAGCAAAAATTATTTGAATTGAAACAGTTTCTGATAACTGCTACAGGAAGTATCTACATACATTCAGGCATGCGGTGTCTCTTCTGTATCTGAAATCCTTGGACGTTGAGGATACAGCGGATCACGTGATTTTTGACGCCGAATCGGCACAATGCGAGTTGCGATGATTGTCAGTGCAGACAACGTCATCCACGGAGTGAGTCGAGATCTGAACCACGGATGAGAGAAGCAATGGATAATCGACCTCGGGGGATGTCGGGGAACTCCCCATCGGCGTAGGGCAGATCCTCCAGGTCTGCAGCGAGTTGTTTGCAGCGTAGATTGCCGTTGAATAACTCATCGTTGTCCAGTACCAAGATAAATTCCACTGTCGGTAAGCTCCCCATCGACTGTAATCAGATTCATTGTCAGGGATTGTTCGAGTCGTTTCCAGCGTAGATTGGAACTGAATGACTCACCTTAGTCAAGTATCGGAAGAATACGCACTGTGGAGGAGCAGAGCTAAATGGCTTAAACAAAAAGGGTGGTAGCTAAATGGCTCAGGTAACGAAAAGCTTTTGAGCTCATGCAGAATACGACAGCAGCAAGCCAGCAAATAGTTTGATGGCGGTAGGTTAGGCTAGTGACACAAATCATATCAGAGTTCCAGCACAAATGGAGCAAAGAGCAGTGCTCCATCAACGCCGGTACATAGATCGGGGGCAAGTACCTCACGAGTATGGCTGTGAAGAAGAGCATGTCATGGCGATCGTCTACTCGGTACACTTTAGGATAGGTAGTATCTCCATCGTAATCGGTCAATGGCTGTCCCTCGCTAGCCTCGCTGTCTGCGGAGAGTCCGCAGGTCGCATTCTACTTGATCGATCCACCTTGTTCGTTGCGCACCTCATCTTCTTGTACCCGTCGGGGCGTTTACGAGAACCATTTTAACAGGGCTGTCGTCCAACATTCTTACGACATGCTCAGCTCATCGTAGTCGAGCGCTATTAGCGATGTGTACGATGGGAGGCTCTCACAGCAACTAATGCAATTCGTGGTTCATTCGCTTCCTCCACGTCCCGTCTTCCATCTGCACTCCACCGTAGATCGTACGCAGTACCTTCCGTTCAGAGACACGAAGGGCGCGTTAGTCCTCCACTAGCAATGTCAATGTTTCGTGGCCGTAGAAAACTACCGGTCTTATTTATGTCTTGTAGATGGTTAACTTTGGAGTTCGGGGTACTTTTTTTGATCTTAGCGTCCTTCGGAGTCCAAAGTATACAGCCATAATGCGCCTTTGTGCCTCTCTGCTGGTGTCGTTATCGGCGGTCACCAATGATCCCAGATACACGAATTCGTCTACTACCTTGATTTTATCACCGTCAATCTGAACTCGTGGTAGGAGGCTAACAATGTCTTCTCGTGAGCCTCTTCCCTTTCTGTATTTTGTTTTCATTGCATTAATGACATGCCTAATCCTGCCAGCTTCAGCGTAAGGTCTGATGTACGTTTCCGCCATCGTCTCAAAGTTACGTGCTACGATATCAACGTCGGTAGCAAAGCCAAATAGTGACACAGACTTCCTGAAGATTGTGCCACTTATGTCTATCCCAGCTCTGCGAATCACACCCTCCAATGCAATACCAAACAACAAACAGAAAATCCATCACCTTGTCGTAATCATCTCCAACAACTCTACAAGCCAGACTTTTGAAGATTTTGAAACAATACTATATGAAGGAGAATAAAAATAAGGTGGAAATAAACACAGTTATTGAATGGATTGGCCGTTTGGTTGAATCACAGTATCTCCTTCAAAATTGGACTGAGTGCAGATCTGAAGGAAAAAGCTCTCTCATCATCAACGTGGCCGAAAAGCATCTACTTCCGGGAATTTAAGGATAGCAGATCAGCCGCAAATTTTTGGAAACCTACTCAAACTCCGACTCTTGCATCACGGGGGAACCGAACGTCCCGAACTGTTTAGTCGGCGTCGGCAGATGGCGCCATGGAGGAGGAATAACTACACCGCGACGCGCAGTAATCAGTACCATGGAGACCTCTTCGCAGTTCGACACAGTCCCGCCTTTTGCTGTCGTCGCTCATCGTAGTCGTCGCGGTCCTGATGTTGCTTCTGACGAAAAGGTTCTCCAAACTGCGATTTCAGGCAAGTACCCGCAATTTGTAGAACGTACTCTTCCTGATGAATCTTTCGATTCCAGCGTTCTTTCTCCTGCCGATGCTTCTACTAGACCGCTGTTATCAACGTCCACTAGCCCGCTACACACCTGTTATTTCACCCAAGCTCATCATCAACATTCATCGACCGTAACTTCAACCGGTTTGGGACGCACGTCACAAAGAAGTATGGAAGCCTTGGACCCTCCTAGCTCAGCTGTGCCCAATGCCAGTCTCAACGATGTTCCAAATGCTAGTTCCAGCCATCAAAGTCGTCACGGCCCTGGGTCTAGTGATGGGGACAGGGAAGCTGCCATCTATGGCAAGTTTCCTTCATCTAATGACGTTACTCGGGCTGATGCTGCCTCATCTTTCAGATCGCTGCCTGCCGAATCCTCTGCCCCCTCATCGACAGCCCTTCTGTACTACCAGAACGTAGGTGGTATCAATAGCTCGCTCGCCGAGTACCAGCTGGCATGCAGTGACGCATGCTACGATGTTTACGCCTTCACGGAAACCTGGCGTAATATAAACACATCATCGAAACAACTGTTCGACGACACGAATAATGTCTACCGGCTAGACCGATCGCCGCTCAATAGCAACAAGAAATCTGGTGGTGGAGTTCTTCTTGCCGTGCGCTCAACATGTAAATCTAGACTTCTAAAGCCTCCAGAAGACTCAACGGTTGAACATCTTTGGGTGGCGATATCCACTAAAACCGGGACTCTGTTTATTTGCGTGGTCTATATCCCCCCCCCCTCCTGATCGTGTTAGTGACAGAAGCCTTATCGAAAAGAACGCTCTCTCTTTGGATTGGATCGTGTCACAAATGGGACCCAGCGACAATATCGTCATCGTGGGAGATTTCAACCTAAGCACGATTTCATGGAACATCGATACTAACGGCTTCCGCTATCCAGACAATTCCTGTTCGTCATTCAGACTGGCTTCTCTCTCCTTGCTTGACGCTTATTCTACCGCTAGACTTCGGTAAATTAATGGCATTCCTAACGCGAATAACCGTATGCTGGATCTATGTTTCATCAGCGAAGAATATGGCCATGTTCCGTTCTTCAATCATTCCCCTTTGCTTCTGACACTGGAATTTAAACCGAAGTACAGCTTTCATGACAACATCGAAAAAGTTTATTATGACTTCACCCATGCTGATTTTGAGCAAATGAACAATATTTTCGCCGGCGTGAATTGGAACACGACCCTTGCCAACGGGGATGCGAATTTTGCTGCTTCGACTATGTGCAGTATTTTCCTGTACGCCGTTGATCAATTCGTGCCTAAGAAACTCAACCGTAAGCCTCCCAAACCTGCTTGGTCTAATTCCGATCTCAAACATTTGAAACGTGTTAAAAGGGCTGCTCTTAGGAAACACAGCAAATATCGCACCGATTCAACGAGGACAATCTATCGCATCAGTCTCGGTTGCAGAGTCGTCTCAAAACGAAACCGAAAAGCTTTTGGCGGTTCGTGAATGAACAGCGGAAGGAAACTGGTTTACCCTCCACTATGACTGACGGCATAAATGAAGCTGACTCTGTCGCGGATATCGCCAACTTGTTCCGTAATCAGTTCAGTAGTGTCTTCTGCGAGGAAACTCTGGATGCCGAGGGCCTCGAAGCTGCTACTAGCAATGTTCCCCGCTTTTCTGTATTTGGCTCTGCTTTCACTATCCATAGTGATATGGTAGTTTCAACCGGGCAGCAGATGAAAAATTCAACTGGATGCGGTCCTGACGGTATTCTTTCAATTGTTCTGAAACGTTGCCTTAATACACTCGCTGCGCCCTTGGCTACGGTTTTCAATTTATCATTGACTTCCGGTGTGTTTCCCGAATGCTGGAAAGAGTCGTTTGTTTTTCCAATACACAAAAAGGGATGCAAACGATCCGTCGCCAACTATCGTGGAATTGCTGCACTAAGTGCTGTATCTAAGCTATTCGAACTGATTGTTCTCCAAAGGCTGGTCCATGACTATTCACAGACTATTTCTTCTGACCAACACGGTGTTATGCCCAAACGCTCAACGGCGACCAACCTTACCGTATTTACATCGTTCATCATCCGAAAAATGGAATGCGGTTATCAAGTAGACGCCATATACACAGATCTCTCTGCAGCCTTTGATAAAATGAACCATCAGATTGCAATTTTCAAATATGACAAAATGGGGGTTCACGATCAATTGTTGAACTGGCTCCGCTCATACCTGACAGGGAGATCTATGTCTGTGAAGATTTCAGATTATGCCTCGTCCAGCTTTTCAGTAACATCCGGCGTTCCACAAGGCAGCCACCTTGGCCCATTCCTTTTCCTGCTATATATGAACGACGTGAACTTGGTCCTTAGATGCCTGAAATTATCCTACGCGGATGACCTAAAACTGTACTACGTCATAAAATATCTAAAAGACGCCCACTTTCTTCAGCAGAAAGCGGATCAACAGAATGTCCTTAAATGTATCCAAATGCTCGACTATCTCTTTTGGCCGAAAACGTGCGATGTATCTCCACGACTACATCCTTCGAGGAACGCGCTTAAAACGTGAAACAACAGTAAAGGATCTGGGAGTAATGCTAGACACCAAACTGTCATTCGAGAACCACATTGCCTACATAGTTTCTTAAGCCTCATCGCAGCTAGGATTCATCTTCTGCTTCGCAAAAAACTTCAAAGATGTTTATTGTCTGAAGGCACTATACTGCTCTTTGGTTCGTCTTTTTTTTTGAGTACTGCGCTGTCGTTTGGTCCCCTTTCTACCAAAATGCAGTCCAGAGGATCGAAGCCGTTCAGTGGAAGTTTATACGCTTTGCTTTACGACATCTTCGTTGGCAAGACCCTCGCAGATTGCCAAGCTACGAAAGCCGGTGTAAGCTCATTGAGCTGGAGTTGTTGGAAGGGAGGCGTATGGTGGCCAAGGCGTGTTTCGTTGGTGACCTTCTTCAGGGAAACATCGATTGTTCCACTTTACTTAGTCTCTTGAACATCAACACTCGACGACGAAACCTACGTTTACAATCATTCTTCATTAACCGACCTGGAATATGAATTACATTCACTTGCTCTATCCAGAGAAAACAGGTTGTCATCCAAGGTGGTTTTCAAAACAACGGGAATGCAGCGTAAATCGGACCAAATAATCCTTTTCCAGACATCTGGAAAAGGAATTAGGGTGTACCAGCTGATGCAACATATGTAAAAATAAGCAAGTTTTGATAACAGAACCAACTGTTCTCCATTTGTAAAACTGATAACTAAATTAAAATGACACCGGTATTAAGAAAACCACTCAATTCAAGTCTTTTAAAACCTGCCTTCTTCGATCATCAATTTCTTAGTTAATCCTTCCCCAATCAGACCCGCATTATGCATGCCCATTTTAAATTCGATGACAAGGGTAGGAACCGACAATATGTCCTTGAAACACAGCCCCCCATCCATTTGAAAAGCCATCGAGGGAGCAAACAATTTCCCTCTTCCCGACACCCACGCCCAATCGAAAAGAAAATTTGCAAATAATGTTTTCCAATCAGACACATCGTTAAGCCGATCCCCCGAGTTCACAACAGGATGGACCAATCTGTTAAATGCTTCATTTACTTTCAATAAAACACATGTCCCACGATTTGACAAGGGACAAAGTTGTCCCGTCTTGCCGTTGCCCCCACTCCAAAGCACAGCGGGCTGGCCAAATGTGACAAATTTCAAATCCGGGCTAGCTGCCTTTTCTTCCCTGATAAATATCTCCATTATGAAGCGGCAACGGCAACTAAGAAGTTGGAGAGCAAAAAGCTTCGAATCCTGCTTTGTTTGTTTTTCTCGAAAGTAACAGGACTCTCGCTCCGAAAGGCCCGTTTTGGAAGTTTCTTCCTCTGGCGGGCGTACGGATGTCACCTATTTTTTTTGTATTAATAGCCTTCCCGAAAGCACCCGGTGCCCATGTTTTCAGACGAAACATTGGGACCCGAAATGGAATGTTACTCTAGGAGTTGTATTTTTAACACGCGTCCTACTTGGAACGAAGGAGGTTCCGGGATGACGGGGGGCTTGAGGTGATAATTTCACAAAGGTAGAACTACCTGCCATTGAAGGAATGCTAAATTAATTATGTCAGCAGAAAAGTTTACGGCCTTGTTTTCGAGTGGGGAAAAACCTTGAATCACCAAAGTTCTGTTTTTTGGATGGCAACGATGACACCCCAGGGCATAATGCGAAAGAGTTTTTCCAAGGGTTGGATTGTGGGTTTGGAATAATGGCCGAAGTTTTTTTTTAAATCCTGGAAGCGTTTTCCCTTCTCGGGAAAAAGTTTTTGGGATCTAAAATGGACAACCGTGTGGTTTTCGGTGTGTGAATTTATTGTTTTTCGGAAAACCCAAAATGGTGGCGATGATGATGTCATTCAATTACGATTCCGGCTTCCATTTATGCAGAAATGCCAGAGAAATTCAAGAAACGCCCACGCTAAGAAATATAAGCGTCGATTAGGATGAAACTTTCCTTACCAATGCCAATGGTGTTGGTTAGCGTGGGTGAGTAAATTTCTTAAATCCATTGAGCGGAGTCGTTGAGAACAAATGCTGATACTAATTTTAGCGCTGTCTTGAATCGGTGGCGAAGCCATGGTCGCAGCTTGAATCGGAATAAAGAGCTTAATCAATGCGATTCCGTACACCTTGCTAAGCGCTCAACGATGAACAACCTCTGGATGAACAAAGTTTTGTGAGCGTACAGATCTAAGAATTCTTCTTTGTTTTGATTTATTGAGATTCATTTTGCATAATAATATGTTAAGGCTTAGTGGCCGTTTAACGTCTTCCACCGAGGAGATTATTGTGCCAATTCGTCCCTGTCTTTTTTATTTGTATTTCGATCGGCATCGAAAACATTTTGGAAAGTCTTCCTAAACCTACGATCTATTGGGTAAATTCTTTGTAAACATATTTAGTTTGCGAAAATTTCGAACTTGGTAAAAGTATCTTTATTGCAAGTGAAGTGTTACATTACCGCTCATGACAAACGCGTCTTAAAGCACAAATTAACAAGCGGAGAAAAAATAGTTTAAATTTAATTTGTAGGGATAATGTAGCAAGATTTATGCGTTGGGATTGGCCAGTTGGTTGGGAAAAGACTACTTCGCCAGATTCTGTTGAGCAACTCCAGTAGGACAGTCTTCACGGATAAAGCAAATCGTCGTAGGATCAAATACCCTATGCAGTCAGGAACTGTTGAGACGCTACCCAAGTAACATTGCAAAAACCATCCAGCTTTATTAAGTTTAATTAAAGTTTTATAAAAGCTATAGGAATCAATTTGGTTTTATTATGGCAGCAAGAGGTGCGAATAGCCTTCAAGTTTCAGTCAGGTTTATGAGAACCTACACAGTTTCTTTACAACGATCTTAAAAACTTTCTTCCAAAGTTCCTTATACTCCTATCAAGGGTTTTATTTTGACTTTATGATTTCGTAAAATGCTGTTTTGAAATGCCGTTTTAGGACTCGGTCAAAATATCTTTTTATGGTCAGTTAAAAAGCCTTTTGAAACCATTTTGCCTCCAGCGAATGCATTCAACGGAAAATGGGCATTGAGGAAAGTCACCAAATGACTAAACAGTTCTATGGAGGCCATTGCAAAGATAATTTGGCTCTTTGGCAAAACTGTGATACATTTTTTTAAATATATGAAATAATTGAAATGTGGAAAAATAAATTCCAAATTATTAATGTAATACCAGTGCACTGTAGATCAAAGACCGATTTTGGCATTCTTTTTGATAACCTTATTAAATTCCATAAATTTGCAGGAAATCCATGATTAATTTATTGAATATATTTATTTCAATTTTGTTTTTGTTGATGTAAGCTCCCTTAATCTTCAAGGCGCATTTATTTTAGGCTCTTGTCGTGCCAATATTCACCATTTAATTAAATCCGCATATAAAATGGAGCATGATTAGCTATAAAAAAAACTCAATTTGCTTAGGATATTTTGCAATCAAACATAATTTCCCCTAATACTAGAACTTTTTTCTCAGATATTATTCACTGCTAAATGAATCAGAAGAGCATAAAATCGTACAAAGCAGAACAACAAAAAACAACTACGATATCACAGTGAAGTTTAACAGCTGTGGCCATTTGACGACCCTATGCTGGTTTTGATGGCAGCCAATAGGTTTTATGAAGGCTCTCAAGTGGTCATAACATCTTTCACTAGAACATTTTCAAAATCTTTATGGTCTTGTAAAGGTTTTACACATTTGTTTGCACAACCGTCTATAGAGTTGGCCACTTTGTTCACCTTTTGGTTTTAAAGAAGCATGGAGGAGGTGTTGGATGACAAAACAGCTTTAAATGTAATTTTATCAACAAAGCCGGGAGAAGTGCAATACGGCTGGAATAAAACTAAAATTGTTTTTTGGGAGGTCTAGTAGAAACCGTATGCAATTGGAGGTCAACGAAACCAGCCTTTTGGGTAGAAGTTTCCCAAATAACCAAAAACTCATTTGCACTTCAAGGTATATTACGTGATATAGAGTATCTTGATATCATATGTCATACACCATTCCCAGTGAAAGCAAGATGTATGAATTTACATACCAAGACAGGCTATATCAGATAATTAAGGTTGTAGTGCAAACGTTGAGTGAATGTGAATTAGAATTGGAAGGAAATCAATTTCACCCACTCTTTAAAAAATCATGCGATCTAGATTGCACATTGCTGCGTAGTCCTACGTCACCTTTGCGCACACCCCCATTGGGCTGTACCTTGTTATTTTTTCAGCATCGGTATGCTGCTATGCTGCTATGCTAGTACAAGAAATCGTCTCGTTGTTGTCGTCCTACCAAGGCCGCTGAAATTGACGTAGCTGCCCTCTCCGGCCCACGTGTACAGCCGGGAATTCGCAACTGGAAAGCGTGTTCGAAAACGGTCGCTGACTCGGGTGTGGTGTGACGGGCTTCTCGCAACTCGCCAAGATCTGCCGGAAAATCTAAATGAGTTAATGAAAGATTCTTCACTGTGGTAGATAGAGTTGGTATGGAACAAAAAGGATTAAATATTCTATAGCATTAGGTTACGGTAGATGCGCAATTAATGGTAATATTTCACATCGTTTGAGTAATCACCTTTGAGCGTGATAAGACTCAGAACAAAGCATGCGCATGAAACTCCATCTCATTGGTTGCTCAAGCGACGCTGCATTTACAATAATTCATGCATGATATAAATAAAACCTCCTTGCGCCCGTTAAATCATCCTTGCGACGGATTTCGAAGACAGCAGACGTATCATAGGTGATAGTAGACGAACCAGCAGCAACAGTTGTGACAGCAGGAAGGAGCTCGTGTCGCCGTGACTGAGGCTGGAAACCTCGATCCGGTTATGACATTCACGTTTTTGTTCAAAGTTCACCTGAACTTTCACACCACGGCGTGGTACAACTCTACTGGACCGATCACGCCTCGTCCACAAATCAGAACGAAGTAAACGAGTTAAGTTCTAAGCTCCTCAGAAAAACCGCAATATCTCTGTATCGTCATCACCGGAAATCACGCAAATCCACAAAGTCACGAAGTGGAATTTCGTGAAGGTCGCTAATCGCCTTTACGCACACCACTTCCCTATATGTTAGGAGAAAGCATTCCATTCCCCTTGTGGAAACGGCCTATAAACTTGATCCCACCCGAAGATTTACAAAAGCAAGGGGGCAACGATACTTGTACCTAGGTCGATAGCCGAGGCTCGCACATGGTAAAGTCCGTTTAACTGACGATTTACGCTCGGCGCCAGAATTCAACAAGGAACTTATTTTTCTTGTTGTATGCGGTGGAGCAAACGAATAAATGAACTCTAAAACTAATGGCACCCAAAATGACTAAACTCTTGCAAGGGGTAATTCAATAGGTGTTTCAACATCTTTTTAATATGTACAATTTCATTAAGTCTACTAAATTCCAAATTCAAATTCGTGGTACCGCCACAAAGTAGCTTTGACAAAGATACAACAATATCATCTCTCCTGCTCTTAGGTGTATTTAATCAAGTCACAGCATGCCATATATTTTTTTCAGGTGCTCCAATTGTGAGGCCAATAGTATTTCGTACATTTAACTTAAACTTACAATAAAATGAAAGCAAGACGAAATACAACTATGATGTATTCAGCAAAATTGTTGTAAATGTCAAAACAAACCACTTTGAGGAGCATAGCAAGCTGGTAAAAGTTAAAAATGAATAACTTTGAGTCGAAAAATGATTTTGCATCGAAATTCGGAATTACCGCAGGAGGCTTTGACGCTAGAAAAAAAAAAGTGTTCTACATCTCACGATATTTGCTCATAAAAAACTAAGCATAAACGCCACTTTGCGTTTAATGCAAGGAAAAATTACTTGCATAAAAAATGGTTGCACAACAAGGTCTCAGAAGTGCCAAAGCTCTAAAACCAAACATTTCGATTGAAAACTTCATGTCCAGTAGTTTACTGGACCACGGTGCGGACGAATTTCACGCCAACTCATCCAGTGTTTGGCAGCACCCTCTTAGAATCCGAAGAAACATAGTGATTGAGTAGACTTTGCCTTTTCCAGCATCTTTGTTTTTTCAAAATTTATTTAGACTACTATTTGAAAAGAGCTTAAGTTTTTTGATCAATTTTTAGAAATCAACATAACTCAAATAGGAAAAGACTAACAAAAAAGTGAAGTATAAGTGACTTTTAGAAAATTATCCTAACTTTTGCGAACAAATTTGTAAAAATTGAAAAATCGATTTTTACAGACTAAAAATAAAAATATATAAAAATTTAAAGTCAAATTGCAAAAAATACCTATCTTAGAATTGGACAAAATGTTTTTTTAATAAAGGTAATATAATTGTCTGAAAGTTCGCCACACGCTGCAACATGGGCACTTATAAGGAAAAAAAGTTTTTCTAACAACAAATTTTTCATGTCCTATTTTTACCGTGTATCACGCAAACTCGTCTAGTTATGTTCTTCAACGCCCCTATAGAATCCGATAATATTTAGCAGTCATAAAGAATTGAATGTATTGAACATTTGGTTAAAAACAATAAACATCCAGACTAACATTTGAAAAGGGTCAAAAACATTAAATTTCCCTTTACATCAGTTAAACGGAAAAAAATGTGTACAATTTAAATATAAGTAATTAATAACTGCTTGTTTGGATATTCTTATTTTTAGGGGCGATTCAAATATGGCTTCGTATACTTTCGTTGGGTGGAGAGGAGGGGGGGGGGAGATGAAGGGCAAGATTTGTTACAGTATGTGTAAAAGTTATGGGAAAAAATTGTGATAGAGGGGGCTGATAAATCTAAACAAATAGCGGACGTCATATTTGAATCGGTTTTAAATGGATATGCAACAAGTCTTATTCAATTAGAAAATTTTAATTGGATAAGACTTGATGCATATCCATTTAAAGACTATTCTGAGTATGTCAATGAAAACTCAAAGGTTTTTGCGTGGTAAGGGTTTTATTTTATTTATTTTTTATAAGTACATCTTCACGTACACTGAAAATTTATTTTCGAAGATTAGCTTTCAATGGTTTCGTAGACATGAATTTTGTACATACAACAAATGTCTCGTAAATTGTATAAAACATTCACATTGCTGGTAATCTAACAAAATGCTACCATAACACCTTTTTTGTACACTGCACAAAATAAATTTCGTGAAAACCAGCCAATCACTGCTTCTCTCCGATCGTGCTCAAAAGTGTTGGTGTTTCTTCTGGGATGGCGGGAATCATTGATTTATTCCAAAATATATATGAAAGCGCTGTCGAGACTTAGAACCACATGCACGATAATCAAGAAACTTTTCACGAGTCAACATGGTTTAGTGAGATCAACCACGGACTCAATAACAGCTTGTTCTTCAAATATAGGATCGAACGCCATGTCAGAAACATTAAAAGTTCAACGTTGCACAACTCCTCGTGGTAACGTTTTTTTTTATCAAATACATTTTGACAGCCGATAAAGTAGATCTGTCAGTCGTTCATGCACCACCAGAGAGACGTTTCTTTTTTATTGGTAACAATTTACTCTTTGTATTGTTTTTGTAGAATGAACGGATGTTCTTTCTTTGTCAACAAATGCTTAGTGCCTTTGGTAGCCCGCGCGTGTGGCATTAAATACGAAGGTAGCTTCTTAAAAAGTACAAATCAGTTTTGTTGCAGAAAACAACGAACAGATTTGTTAGTCTTACCTTCGATTTCGTAATATTAATGGAAATTTAAAAAAAAGTACTCATTGCAAAATGACCTCTGATTCCAAGCTTTCAAGAAACATAAGCTGATCACTATGTGTTTCAGCAAGACGGAGCGCCATCGCATACTGCAAATCTCGTTCAGGGCTGGGACAAGAATTAATGACCTCCCAGTTCACCAGATCTGAATCCCTTGGATTATTTCGTGCTGGCAAAGATAAATGACCACAGGGCGTCTAGTATGAACCAATTCAAAACCGTAATCAAACGAATTTGGGGCGAACTGCCGATGAAAGTCGTGCGTGCCGCCCATAGGCGTAGGCAGAGAGGGGCAGAGGGGGGCCGTTGCCCCCCCCCTAACTTTTGTATCAATTTTTATAATGCTAGTGTTTGCTTCAAGTTTTGATGTTTGATGGATTGCCCCTTCGCCTCAATTAAAAAACGCGAAGTTGCCTCGATTTTGTGACAAGATATAGCAAAAAAGTGCAAGATTGGACATCCATGAGATTTTGTTTTAAATTAAAAAAAAATTTCTAACAGATGATATTCTACGGGCGGAACGAAACGACACATTTCTCTGGTTTAGAGTTGAGACAGTAGTTGTTTTATCCTATTCGAAGAATTTATCTGTTGCTATGAAAAATAAAATCTTGTTTTATTAAAAGTTTAGCGCTTTACTTCTGAAAAGTGTATATTTTTCATTGAGTTAAAAGTAAAATTATCTACAACGAAAGTTCTTCGTTTGATTTGAAAGTGTTTTCTTTCGGTTCGGTGTGTAAATTTAAAAGTGATTTCTTTTACCATGTATACCAAATTGTAGAACTGCCAAATCCACCAACTTAAAAAGCAAGCCGTCTTCGTTTGATAGCAAAAAATAATCGGGTTTACCTGTCAAAGTCGTCCTGTTCTTTTCATCCGTCTGGGAACCACTTAAGCTGCTCACGGATATTGTTCTGTTGTACGTTTTCTCTGTCAAGGAATTTGTCGAGCATTTTAAGGTGAGACTCGGTGATGTATTTTCTATGGAGATTGTATTCGAAGTTTTAGTCTTATAGTTGTACGCTCTGCCAAAGTACTCCTTTCACCGATAATACCAGCTCAACACAATTAGTTAAATGAAGAAGCATAACACCCCAACGAAGCAACAGTCAACTTTCTTCCAAATACGAATCTCTCACCAGCAGTGAACCGGATCCGAACTACGAAACTATCCCAGCAAACCCCGTTGACGACCGGTCCATCGTCCAATAATTCGCTTTCCGGCACTCTTCCAGCCAAAACAGTGTGTTTGGGAATGCTGTTATATCCTGATGACGAGCAAAGTACGACCGCAAAATAGTGCATTTAGACGATTAATATATTCCGACTGCAGCTTTTGAGTGAGGATTATGCTTAAGATAGGAATATGTTGTTTACTGTATGAACCAGAAACAAGAAAAATTAGTTTACAAAACGAAAAATTAATGTTTTATTGATTACATATATCCGACTTTTAATTAAAAACAAATGATTGTCTCTTATTAATCTTATTGATATTGAAAAAAAGAAGATAAAAACAACAATTCATGTTAAAAAAAAAATTATTTCAATCTTAACAGCTTACTTTTATTTGAATTGCATGACACTTTTAGGTTGAAAGTTCATTTTGAAATAAAAACAATTGCTTTCATTTTCAACAATGTCACGGTTTCGATTTGACAGTTCTACAATTCGTTTTGAAAGTTTTAACTTTTAAATGTACCAAGCAGTAAAATTTTGATTTGACAGTTTGAACGTTTTTGTTGTGAAAGCAAACCACTTTCTACGAAAAAGAGCCAACGCAACTGTTCAATTTTAGCAATGGTTTTCTTAATTCTATCAATCATTATTCTTTGTGTGCACTGAAAATTTATTTGCGTAAATTAACTTTCACTCGTATAGTAAAAAAGGATTTTGTACATGGAACAAATGTCTCGTAAATTGTAAGAAACATTCTTAATGCTTGTCATCTGGTGAAATGCTATCATTACACCTCTTTGTACAGTGCACGGAATGAATTTCATTAAGATCAACCAATTGCTGCTTCTCTTCAATCGTACTCAAATTGGTACATGTTGGTATTGCTCCTCGGGTGTGCTGGAATCACTGTTTTTTTTTTTCAATTACATACTGAGTCGATTTAGAAGATCTGTCAGTCAATCATGCAACCACCAGAGTTTCTTTTTTATTGATAACAAAATATTCGTAGTAGTTTGTATTGTTTTCGTACAATGCACGAATGTTCCTTCTGTGCCAATAAATGCTTCGTTCCGCATAACGAAAAACAATTTGCTATATAGTCGAAACTGTATTTCGAATATAAGATATATTATCACATTTTATGTTATTGTTATCGAATAGGTTAATCTCATTTTCACCATACGAACTCTACATTAACACATATTGTTATTGTTTGCCATATTGTCATTGAAAGGTTTATTATTGTCTGCACTCGGTTTGGATTATATACTAACTTTTTGACATAGAGTACAGCTAAAATTTTGTTCGTGAAAATTGCCATTTTTTTATGGTAACCTAACTTAACCGCCTATTCAGCATATTGTTATTTGGCCTTTTACCATCTGATATATTGTTGAAACTATAGTGGAGATTGTTAGTTTATAGTTGTTTATAGTTAAATAGTTCAGTAATAGTTTGTGATTATGCGGGTTGTTTAAGACAGTTACGCGTGTAGCATTGAGTACGAAAATAGCTTTTTGAAAAGCTACTTACAACGAATACAATGAATAGATTTGTAAGTCCTACTTTCGATTTCGTAATAAAATTAAAATTTTATTTTCAGTGTGGATGAGATGATCGAGGAGGAAAAGTACATTTTTAGTACAAACTGTGAACAAACTCGGTGGTTATCCTATACAAAAAACCAACACGACTGTAGAGTGAATATTTTGACACATGACAGTACCCGGTAGATTTTACCATGGTTGCTATTAAATGCGGTTTGATTTTGAAACATGTGGAAAACCTAAGGTTTTTAAAATCCTTTGGTTTTTTTTAATTGAAGAACAAGCCTAGAATTGTTGAATCTTGTTTCCAAAATTTGAAAGGCATTGTAAAGTACTTAGCGTAGATAAGATAATCCACCCGTCGTTAAGGCGAATTGTTACAAAGTGAGGGCTCGATTCTTGCTCTAGCCGGTGGAACTTGAAAATGTCCCTACTCTACTGGTCGGCCTAGCGTGGTGTTGTCCGTTGTATAATGTTATGTGTTCAGTGTGTGCAACCGCTGGTTGCAGACGGTGTAATTCTCTCTCACTCTCTCTCTCTCTCTCTCTCTCTCTCTCTCTCTCTCTCTCTCTCTCTCTCTCTAAAAAAATATCTTGCCCCACCCTATTTGAAATCCTGACTACGCCTGTGGTGCCGCCTGTGACGGTGTCCATAAATCGTTTGGAGCTGGCCAAGAAGGTTAAAGGCGGTGTTATTCCTAAGGATATGCTGTAGTTGATCAGTATTATATTGCAATATTATGGGTAAAGTTATCAATAAAATCTGGATTATCGATTTAAAATAAATAACATTTTTTTTTAAATATATTGGACCCGGTGAATAAGACGAATTGGCACGATAATAAATAGAAATTGAACATGAAAAAGTTGTTGCTTGAAAAAAAATTCCTTAAAAGTGCCCTTCTCGCAATGTATGGCGAACTTTTAGAGAATTATATTGCCTTTTTTTAGAAAAAAAAATGCGTAAATTTTAAAATATTTTCTTAAGCATGTATGAATCGATATTACAATTTTTTCATTTTTTTTTTCATAAATGGTTAGACAATTTTTTTAAAGTCACTCACACATCATTTTTTTGTAAGTCTTTTCCTTTTTGCGTTATGTTGGTTTTAAAATAATCGATCAAAAAACTTAAGCCCTTTTCAGATGGTAGTCTTTATCAATTTAAAAAAAACGCCGAGTTGGCGTGAAATTTATCCATAACAAGCTGGTAAAACGTAAACATGAATGACTTAGAGTCAAAAATTGATTTTTTACTGAAATTTGGAACCATCGCAGGAGGCTTTGTAGCTTGAAAAAAAATGTTCCACAGTGTTTTTTTATAATAACAATTCCTACAACTTTGCTGGTACGTTCACCACGATATTTGCTCATAAAACAGTTAGCGTATACGACACTCTTGCAAGATCTAAGAAGTAACCAAATCTCTAAAACCAAAAACTTCCATTGAAAACCTCATATCCGCCAACAGTAGTTTACTGGGCCACGGTCCGGTGGTCTCTTTTAACGGGAGTGGCGCTTAAGCAATCGCATTTGATTAAGATTCACATGGTTATTCTGTTAGATGTTTTCTTTTGATATCAGCGTCAACATTTCACAGAAGTCCAAGATATCTCCACAAAACTGTGGGTCCCATTGCCCAGTGGTCCAGAATGCGAATTTAGCTGGAAGGATACACTTTCAGCCGAAGTTTGACGTCTTGGAGCAAAATTGTCTTCCACAAAGTTGTTTTCAATAACAAGGCGCTTCTTTTGGTGTAAATTAAATCTAGGGTGGTCCTTATTTTCAGAGAAATCGAAAATCTAACTTTTTTATTTGCAGAAAAAAGGCAAACATTCGAAAGTAAAGTTGTAGAATAATAAATTTTAAGCAACTTTGATGGTTACATTTTTTGTGTATCTTTTGATATAACTGAATTAGAGCATTTTGCCTTCGTGGCTTAGGGTTTCCTTATAAAAGGCAGTTATTTAGCTGTAACTTTTTTATTTCACATTTTTCTGCAAAGTTATCTTCACATTGATTCCAGAACAATAAAAGCTACAACTTTTGGTGTGCTGAAATTGTATCTATTGTATGTCAAAAACAAATTATTATGGTTTTCGTAAACAAAAAAGGCCTTTTTTGTATGTTGGTTTTTCTAGTTGGGGCAAACGAAAAAAAATTCTTAGCAGCATTTAAAAGTGTTTCTCTTATTGTTTATTGTGTCTTAAAACTGGAGATAGGTTATTTTTTTATATTGAGTAAAACACATTTGAGGAGGCGTAATTTTATAAGAAAACTGTAACTTACTCGCTAACGGTAAAACCGGTGTATTTACCGTTAGCGAGTAATTCACAGTTTTCTTATAAAATTTATAGGTCAAAACTTTTATCTTTTCCAGTTTTAAAAATCGTCTGAAAACAAAATTGTTTGCAAATTTGAAATAAAAAAATTAAAGCAAAAAACTGTTTTTTTTTTGTAGAGGCACCCTAAATTTTCTAAGGAAAACTGTCCTGAAGAAAGTTTTTACTTCCGATATTAATTAAAAAGCCCAACCGTTTTCATTTAGCTACGCTAGTTAGAACTTGTTGATGAGATTACAGTGCACTATGGTCCAGATCACGAATTTACGAGGAAATATGCTCCCAGTGCCTAAACTTGAAACTTTACAGCAAAGTGATGTTCTGCAACATGGTTTGTATCACTAAGGCCCATTTTTTTATGTTGGTTAAAGTTAGCGTGTACCCCATTTTCACGGAAACACAGAAACTAACTTTTTTATTTGCAGAAAAAGACGTTTACATTTTTGGGCAAAATTGTAGCGCAGAAAATTTCAAGGCATTTTCGTAAATGCGTTTTGTTTTTTGACCAATTTAGTGCAATTTTCCCTCATCAACTTAGGGTGTACCATAATTTTTTTTTTATGCCCTAACTTTTTTATTTCTTTTGAAGGCACGTATTTTGATATATTTACTTTGCCGCTAGCTTTAACCAATCAATAGTTATTGAAGTTTTTCTTCTAAATCACCAAAAACCAAAAACCAAAACCATCAAAAAGCCAAATTATCTTCCAAAAAGTAGTTTCAATAACAAAGCGCTTCTTTCGGTTTGAATTAAAACTAGGGTGGTCCTTATTTTCAGAAATATCTAAAATCGTGCTTTTTTTATTTTTGCAGGAATTGCAGGAATAAAGGCATATATTATGCAAAGAAGTTGTAGAATATATAATTTTAGGCAATTTTGATGGTACAACTTTGTCTGTACCTTTTGATATGACCAATTTAGAGCATTTTTTCCGGTGTCCCTACAGAAAAAAGAATTTTATGCTGCCTTTTTTTATTTCAAGTTTATCAACAATATTGTCCCTAGATGATTTTTATAACATAAAAAGATAAAAGTTTTGACGTAGAAATCTTGCCGATGTCTCTTACCGTAAGCAAGTAATTAACGCCTTTCTTATAAAATTACGTCCTTTTCAAATGTGTTTAACTAAATTAAAAAAAAAAATAACTTTTTTTCCAGTTTTCAAATATAATATGCGATAGTAAAAATCTTTTCAAATGCTGCTAAGAAATATTTTTTGATAAACTAGAAAAACCAACATTTGAAATTAGAGACAATTTCAGTACACCAAAAGTTGTAACTTTTATTGTTCTAGAATCAATGGGAAGACAATTTTCAAATAAAAAAGTTACAGCAAAATAACTGATTTTTATAGGGACACCCTAAGCTACGTTGGGAAAAATACTCTAATTCGGCCATATCAGAAGGTACAGAAACAATTTTAGCATCAACGTTGCTTGAAATTTTTTATTCTACAACTTTTTACTTTTATGTATGCCTTTATTTCTGCACATAAAAAAGTTAGATTTTCGATTTCTCTGAAAATAAGGACCACCCTAGTTTAAATCCACAACAAAAGAAGCGCATTGGTATTAAAAACAACTTTGTGGAAGACAATTTTGCTCCAAAACTTCAAACTTCGGATAAAAATGTATCTTTCCAGCTAAATTCGCATTCTGGACCACTGTGCATTGGCAGATAAAACAATCTTCTTCCTGGTAGT
The DNA here is from genome assembly GCA_034211315.2 of Aedes japonicus. NCBI lineage: Eukaryota > Metazoa > Arthropoda > Insecta > Diptera > Culicidae > Aedes > Aedes japonicus. The sequence continues at coordinate 198,650 of JASCZW010000842.1, read as the reverse complement.
GTGCTCATTTGATTTGTGTGATCACTTGTTCTAGATAATTTAACGTTGAAAGCCATTTTTAACTACTGCCAATTCACCCATTTGCAATGTTTGTACTGAAAGGCATTTTAGCGAAAAAAAAAAGTATAAGCATTCATGGGCCCGGCGCTATCCATACGCATCCATAACTTTCACGCCAAAGTAGCGAGATCGAAACTCATCCCAGACAAGGTACGAAAATATCCAAAGAAGAATTTGAGTGACTACGATGGGAGATGACCAGCGACGGGAGATAAATCAATATCGATAATCAAGGAAATAAAAATGTGAGCATTCAATGATAAAATGACTTGTGTTCCAAACTACCTTCAAAGAAAAAGAATAAAACCAAACTAACTTCTAGCTCTATACCATTCAGGGATGAGGGAAAGGACTAAAACATTCCACGCACAACAATGCAAAAATTCTTAACACCAAAACAAACCCAATGTACACCCACTCTGTCCACGCCGGCCACCTTGCAGACCAGGAACGCCACTCCGCCGAGCTGGACGGTTGTATTGTGTGCCATCACCTGCAAGAAGAAGAGAAAATGGAAAAAGAAACAACCATTAGTACGAGGCAATAATGTGTTTGAAAATTTCCACCAAGAGACCAAACGCTGGGAGCAACATCATGTAACGTAATTATCGGATGGTAAGGAAACTTTTCACGATATAGCCCCCCCGATTGGTCAAATGCCGGCAATGCCAAGACTAGGAAATTAAAGTTTTCATTAAATGCATTTGGCAAAGTGCGACACTGGTGCTTTACAAGCGCAAATTCCTCCCGTCCCCATTTTCCCGCAATATCTACGACTAACGAGCATAGTTGCGTGAAATGTCATTGAATGGGGGTTTTCTCTGTGTGCTACTGTTGTCGTTGAATTTGTTCGTTGCTACTTTTCAAACAGCATAATAACATCAAATGGGGATTCTCAAATGGTGCTTCTTTGGCTGGAAACGCTTCGATTCTTGAGAGGTTGAGAGGAGCAATCACCGAGAAGAGCTAATTACGTCCACTGTTCCGCAATTTCCTCGAAAACGTCGTTTTCATTGGATATTGGTGAATGGTTCGGTGGAGAGACGCAGCACTTTCAATGAACATTTTAAGCTTTTAAGTTGCAAACTGTCAACATGAGTTGAGAGAGGCAGTGTGGAGTTTATTGCAGAATGTAAAATTAGTACTTCGTTAATAGCTACGGTTCGTGATGTAATTTGAGTTTTTTAGGAGTATTCAAAAAAATGGTTGAATCTTAAATCCAAACAAGCTGGTTCCATCACTCAGATTGTTCCACTGTCTCCAGTAAAAGCCAAAACAAAAACCCCATCTGCTCAATCTAATCTAACCATTTTTTTTACAAAACATTTCCAAATCCCTTTTACATCCCTGAACATTTACGAGTCCATACGGGAAAAGCATTACCGTCACAACAATATCTCGTTGTGCTGCCATGGTTTGTCAAGTTCTTTTTCCGCTTATCTTAATCACTTTGCCTCGCCCGAGTTTAATTCAAGCAGCTGCAACCAGGAACTTGACATCCTGCGGATATTTTCATCATTTTGGTGTGAACTGTAGCACCAGTGCACTGTGCAATGGGTGACTCGAAAATGACGTCCAAATGTTTCCCGCATTCGTCATATCAAAACCCGATTTCAAATTCCAGGAACGGACGTCATATGTGAGCCACCCCCAGAGCTTTTCTTCTTCCTTTTAGGAAGCCGTCTGCCGCTGCATTTGTGCTGTCGGGTGCAAGGAGGGGATGAGGACATTTTCTTAACCTTCACGGAACCGCGAACTGTCACGTCATCCTCGTCGTCGTCGTCGTTGTTGGTATGCTCAGTAGCGTGTGTCATTACCATTTTCTGCTCGGTGTGAAACGTTGAGCTCTTTCTGCACATCATGGTAAGACTCGGGGTTTTGTGTTCCAACAAAACAGTTACGTGCGTAATACGGCGACTATCAAGGAAGACAAGTCGTCGTTCCTCAACAGCTTATAGTTGGAGCGCTTTGCACTTTCTTCGCGCTGCAAACTGGTGTCGTCGTCGTCGACGGAATTAGCCGTAGTTTGTTTGCGATGCATCCGGCGCAAAAGTTTTTCAATTTTGAAAATTGCTCTTAAACATTACACTTTTGCCAGTGCAGTAACTATCTCCCCTTCCGTAAATAATGTTGATCCCGGTTCAGCTGGTTTGTCATAGCAATGTTGAGTAACACCTTCGTGTCGTTGAAAGTGATTTCATGGTCGCAGTACCGCAGTGGAATTGGGAATTTTCAAATATGAAACAACTAAATCGATTTGAGGCAGCAGAAACTCGTTTCATCATTTCTAGAATCCGAGCTAAAATGGCTCCAAAGCTGACCATATCAACTGCCTCGTCATTTTTCTCCGTCCCAATGGTGTAGGCAGTGTCCGCAGGGAACATGGATGCCGGTCCGATGGAACACAACCCACATATCGGTTATATATGAGGTCTCATTTCATATTGTGTCCGGTGGGTCGAAAGGCAGCCCCATGTTCTGTTTGGTCAGGCCCACATAAATGAGCTCGACGCTCGGGACGGTCCGATGCTGTTGTTTGTTGTGTGTAGAACGATTCGATCCCAAAGGGAAGCCTTTATGTACTTCTAAGGCATCGTTGATTGTAGCGTTGGTAGAAGTTCTCATATTTCAGAATTTCAATGAAGAATATCAATTTGAAACATGTCGCAAACATTCCTCACGGGATGATGCCAACGAGTAGAAGAGATTTAAAATCATTTGAATTAGCTGGAAAATTATGATTACATTTAAGTTCGCTTGATTGAAAACTTCTTCTTCTTTTGTTGTTTGAATATTTATCAATCATTTTGAAAGTCATTTTTTTTTTTTCATTTTATATTTTAACCTGAACCCGGTGCGAGCCTTGCTACGCCTTCAACTGAATAAATAAAAGTTTAATAAAACTGGTGCGTTTATGTTTTTTTTTAATTCGAAATATGTTTTGTTATAGGGTAAGGAGATGTAATGTTAGCCTAGCTCCTTCATTCGGCTTATGTACCAAATGTGTCATTAATATTGCGATAATCAACAAAATCACGTTGCTATTAGGATGACCGATGATATCCATAGCAATTGAGATAATATCAATCAACTTATAGTTGTTCACTTCCGCGTAATTTTCGATTTCTCGCACTTTTGGGGCATCATGATTTCACCGGTTAAGCTGAACAGATGATCTACACGATCTAAATTTGGCCTAATTGAGTCGATAAAGCAAGCAATGCAGTCTGGATGTGCAGAAAATAATTACACGTTACAAACTAACTGTCCACATTGCTGAAATAACAATGATTTTACGAGAAAATCATAGACCCAATGTTGGGGACATATTTTTTTGTATGTTCCCAACCATGGCCTGTTGTATCAATAACATAGTAAAAAGGTAGTTATTCTAAAATTTCGAGTGGAAATGCATGAACTTGCGGTTGTTTATATTCAAGTGCCTCATCTAAACACAAACCGAAGGAACAAAATCATTGTATAGAGAATTATAATGTTTTCATTATTGAATGGCTGATAAATCATACATGAACATCACTTAAGTGTTTGGAGGTAGTTTTACTTGAGTTTTTTTTGTGGAATGTTGTATTAAGTAAATCAAGTACAGCTGGCAATGCCTAAATTCATAACATAAGAAAAAAAAACCGTACAAAGACTGCATTCAGTAATGAATCCATCGAATGGGACGAAGTTGCATCCATGAATAGACCCAATTTGGCGCCAATAGACCGACATTAAATCCATATCCCTCGATTTTTTCTGACTTTATAAAAAGAGTTGTGTAACATTTCGTGATACATTCTACCAAATGTCTTATCAAACTTATCTTTGCAAGTGTTTTACTAGTTGAATCTCGCCTACAGCTTACTTTATGAGTTATAATCAAAAAAGTAATCGATGGTTGCATAAGGCTGAGTCAAGGGACAAATACCCTATTAATTTCGTTTGCTTATGTGTGTAATTTCTACAAAGAAAAGGAGGCGTGTGTTTTAAATTGAACCCTCAGATCGGTAGTTTCTACCATGGTTTTTCTTTCTGCGTAGAAGCATTGCATAGAGAAACATAATTTGAACGTAATTTTCTTTCTGTGCGAAATGTGTTGAGAAGTCAAAATCGAACGTACAAAAAATGAAGCAGAGGCAATGACTGAAGGCGTACAAAGTGAAAAAGGTGCCCAACCGTGTTGACAAGCATAAATTCACGACAAAAAGTCGTGATAAGGAGCTTTACACCATTTTTTCACAAACATTTTCTTGTCGTCTCTACCAGCACTATCAATAATGATGTGTACGATAAAGCCACGACTCTCCTACTCTGTTTAAGCCTGATTTGGCCTCTTGTCACTATGCGAAATCCGCCCTGGAATGGTATAAGATATAAGCGCTCAAATACGTGCCAAAAACAGCCAAACCACCAAACTGTCCAAAACTCCGCCCAGTAGAGGAGTACTAGGCTCTAGTTAAGCGGAAACTCTTCGAAACTAAAAAGAAAGCAAATGGGACCGATGATTTCAAGAGAATATGGAGAATTGAAACAGCGGGCGTATCTGAGGATACCGTATGGAACCTTATAGCGGGTGTACCACAGAAAGCTCGAAAATTTTACAAAAACAAAGATTAACGTAATCTTAATCAACTGTTTCTAATGGTAATACAGCTCTATTATTGTTAAATGAAAAACAATCGTTTTTTTATGTGTAAAATTTTGTTGCTGCTGTTATGTTACTGTCCGAAATTTAACGCAGATAGGCTTTAAGGCTAACTAATTACACTTGGATGATGCCACTACAGCATCCTAACAGATGGTTTTAATCGGTACTAAAAATTTGAATAACGCAATTGAGCATCTCTGAGCTACCGTCTGTATCGTGTAACGTTTCATTTATAGATGACGTCCGTCATCTCTATGCCCAATCCAGTTTCCAATTAGACTGACCAGTATCGAACAAAAGACCTATCTGGTATCCAAAATAGGGCTTTCTGTCAAAGGATAAGCTTTTTCTAGTGGAATTTTAAGGAATAAAACTACCAAAGACCTCTATATGCCTAATTTGGTTCATTTTCTTGATTAGTTTTTGAATTTTGCAAAAAATAGTGTTTCATTTGTAAGCCTCTCCTCCCCTCCTTCAAGAGAGACAGAGGGGTCTTGAACTACCATAGAAACATTTTTTGCCTCCAAAAAACCTCCACAGGCCAAATTTGGTTCCATTTGCTTGATTAGTTCTTGAATTATGCAGAAATTTGTGTTTCATTTGTGTGGGATCCCGAAACCTTACAAGGAATTAAACGTGTTTCGAACATTTAAAGACTTTGTTGTAATGTGGCATATTTTATAAGTTATTTCATCAGTTAATTCATAAGTTATTTCATAAGTTGTTTCATAGCTTAAATAACTTAAATAAAAAAAAAAACATCCATAGTTTGGCAAGTCAAATGCCTCTTCGGAGGGCATAAGCGTGGGGTATAATCGATGTATGCAACACTCACTTAGAATTAGGTTTTCTGGTACATGTTGTGACACATTAGTATGTCCCATTTTGCATGTTAAAAGTAATTGTTAGCTTCTACAACAGGAGCTGTCCTATGCAATCGAATTCGAACAGGGCCATACCGTGGTGGAATTCGAAGTTTGAAAGTCTTCGGAAAGGCTCTCGTGAAATGTTTAATAAGCCAAAGAGCAGCTCAGACGGGTGTCAGTATAGAAGAGCTCTCACTGAATAAAATTATGAGATAAGGCAATCCAAGAGAAGGACTTAGATACAAACGTGCAAAAACATTGAAAATACGTCAACAGTTTCAAGACTTCAGAAAACTCTTGCAAAGGATCATACGGTTGAACTTCAAGACGTGGTTTTTACTTAAACCGCACATGATACCTTAAGTTTTATGATGAATACTCATTTTCCGGGCTCGAACTTGTGTGAGGGTCATATCGGTGTATCCTAGTGTTCCTTGCAGACTTTACGAGTGTCTAACGGACAGGAATGCACAGTACTAGATATAGAGGATGAAATCTTTACAACATTCAGAGTAGAACACGCAGTTAGATCACTTCAGCCATTTTAATCTTCAGGTGTGGACGGCATATTTCCAGCATTGCTCCAAAATGGTGAGGCCATGCTGGTTCCGTTTCTGATGAAGATTTTTAAGGCTGAACTACATCCCATCAAAATGGAGGTTAGCAAGAATAACATTTATACCAAAAACTGGTATGCGTGATAAGCCGAATCCAAAAAATTTCAGATCTATCTGTCCTTCATCAGTAGTATGTCGAGTCAACTTTTATGCAAAAGCATTGTTTGTTAAAATTTCAATTTGCTTATCAATCTGGTAAATCAACAGTTACAGCACTTCATACGCTAGTAGAAAAAGTCGAAAAATCTGTGTCAGTAAGAGAAATAGCACTTTGTTGTTTCTTGGATATTGAAGGAGCGTTTGACAATTCAAGTTTATTCCTCGATGGCTCGAGCTATGAAGAAGAGGAATTTTAAAACTTGCATTGTCAACTGAATTCATACTATGCTTGCAAAAAGAGAAATCACTTCTAAGGTAGGAGGAGCGTCTATTAAAGTAAGGGCAACAAACCCCTTCTATGTGGTCCTTAGTTGTAGACGATCTTCTCAGAAGCTTAGAAGCGAAAAGTTTCGAGGTTGTATGCTTAGCGGGTGACATAGTCATCTTAGTAAGAGGGAAGTTTGACAATTTAGCATCGGGTAGAATGCAACAGGCTTTGAAGGTTTCCCAATCTTGGTGTATAAAGGAGGGCCTGAGCATCAATCTATCACAAGTATTAATTATACCTTTCACAAGAAAAAGAAAGCTTAACCTTAAAGCACTCGAACTTGGAGGAGAACACATCCAATTTTGCGAACAGGTTAAATACCTAGGCGTAATTCTGGATGCTAAGCTGAACTGGAATGCATACCTTGATCATGCGATAAGCAAAGCTATTAGTGCTTTATGGCTATGCTCCAGAACCATTGGAAGGAAATGGGCTTAAGACCAAAAATGGTCTACACATCTGTTATACGTCCAAAAATAACATACGCTTCGTTAGTGTGGTGGTCAAAAACCAAAGAAGCTACTGCCGAAGCAGGACTTGCAAAACTTTGACGACTTGCATGCATTGCTATAGCTGGAGCTATGCGCAGTACGCCATCGAAAGCACTGGATGCAATTCTCAATCTGCTGCCGTTACATCAAATGTGCAGTTAGAGGCGAAAAAAAGTGCTCGGATGCTCGGAAAGGTCTAAAAATATAATGTTAGGTGACCTTATTGGATATCTGAGTATATTACAACATTTTTAAAGAGGACCGGTAATAACTATGAACGGAGATTGGATGAAACCGAAGGACAACTATGACGTTCCCTTCAAGTTATGCAGATTGGGAAGCCAAAGGGCCCACTGTTCGCCAATGTGCAATCATATTTTTCACAGATGGGGATGAGCTGAACCAGCCGAGGCTGAAAAGCTCAATAATAAAGATATCTAATCTAATCTAATCTTTTTCACAGATGGCTTAAAAATTGGAACGAAAACTGGGGCAGGAATCTATAGTCCTGGAATCAAATATCAGTGGCCATGGGATAGTGGCCAACAGTTTTTCAAGCAGATTTTTTTCAATACTAGAATTTGGGAATGTTTGCCTGAAAAGATAGTACAGATATGCAAATATTTGCACACTTTCGTCAAAAGTGGAGTCACTCACCGACTAAAATCAGATCGATGTTTTAAATATGTCGACTTGTCAATCCCAGCCACATTTACTCATATATGAGTGACTCCACTTTTGACGAAAGTGAGTCAAAAACGATTCTAAATTCAGAAAAATCGTCCCGCCGTGCAGACCGAGCTCACCACCACTTGGTACAGACGAAAGCAATAGCGGTGGGATCCCATAAGGAGAGCACTGTTTTGAGATACGCCGCCTACTTTTCTCGGTTTTTTTGTATTTGTCACCGCTCCTATTGGCAAGTACCAGCTTCCAACTTATCTTTGCACGCTTTATGGACGTAGCCCTTCGCCTCATATAATGTGTCTCGCAATAGGTGTCACCTTTTTTCTGTCTTGGTTTATTTCAGCTGGGTAATAGCTTGGGTAATTATAACTGCGGAATTGATTATACCCATTTTGAGTGTATTCTTTTGACAGTTATTGCTGAAGATAAATAAGCGATTCCGTTTGTTTATATTTATCAGCAACCATGGAAGCCATACGGGAGCAAGTTTTAAAATCAAATTTGCAAAAGCTTAGACCGTGTCAGATATTCAATAGCCTTAAGCAGTTCAGAGTGAGTAAGCATTTTTTTCTGGTACCTTTATTTAAACGGTTTAATGAAACTGGAAATGTCCATATCTCATCACAAGCGAAGAATGATCTGCATCGTCATCGGATCTCAACCGACTTGACTACTTTATTTGGAGTTATATGCTTCAACATATAAGCCCTCCTTGAGATCGATTCAAGAAACATTTGGTTGATATTTGGGACCGAATTCCTCAGGAAATCGTGCGTGCTAGCAGCAATGGGCTTGCAAAGCGTTTGCGCAAAGTTATCGTGGATAACTTCCCGAAATGTTCAGAGGCGTGCATCTCAGCATGAGGCGGCCATTTTGAAATGTACAAATAAAACTTGTAATTTGCAAACATATTGCTGTAACAATGAATACATACCGATTTTTTAATCCAACAATAAAATATAGTTTTAACACCATTTTGTAGTACGGATAATACTCTTACACCCTGTAGTGAACATTGGTAGCAAAAAAAAAACAGTGGTCAAAACCAGTGCCGGTAATCGGAAGTTGTATTATTTAATTAAGGGCTTATGCTGAATCATTCTTGATGACAGTCATTACCTCAACATTTAGAATTGATAATCGGTATGATCGGTACTAAAAATTGAAAATTTAATCACATCAGTTTGTATGCTTACTTGCTGTGAGCAATCTGATAGAGTTCGATTCGATGTTCATTCACTAACACGAGATTTATAAATTTGAAATAGCAAGGTGAGTTTGCGAGAGCGAGATAAATGATAGGAAAATATACATGGAGCAGCGATTCACCTTAATGGAGATAAATATTTTCAGATGGTAGACTGAGTTGATTTTCAGTACACGATCCATGTTTTCATTCCGGAAGCGATTTCGCATTTAAGAATTGAAGCATCGCACAGTTTTTAGGATTGGGGGAGTTTGCACATTAAATCTTCCGATATGCTTCCTAGCATCTTGCTTTAAAGTACCTGTTGGTCACTCGCCCACCGATTACCTGTCGACCTGCCAAATTTTGGTAAACCGACTGCTTTAGAATTATCTCAAATTGTAATATTCCCCCCACTATATCAAAGATTATTGCAAGTCGTTGAACGGATTGGAGATAAGAAAAGCATTGGGAGAAAGTCTGCCCCGGTTGGTACCAAATTAATAAGCCTATGAATCGGTAGAATCAACATCAGTTATCAGTCTTATCTCCATTTGCAGGATATCCACAGAGACTCTATTAGCTACTCAGGCAGAAAAGGCGATCACCAATATTTACGAGTTAACTATGATTAGGTCAGGCCGGATTATTCTGGATACGCTGCAACTGGCGTTCGCTGCTCTGTTGCTTGAAGGAGCGGTCTCATGCTTTTGTCGGATAGTGCTGGTTACAAATTTTCAACGTATAGTTGACCAAAATGAACGCAGCTGCAAAACCTTTTCCCAACTTACCAACATCCCAGTGATTTCTCGTGGAAGTGCAGAGGATATCTCGGCTTCCTTCAAAGCTAGTATCACGTCAACTCGTTCCTTCTCATTCCCTACTTGACCAGCATTCGGGCATGGCCGGCGTCGGTATTGCTTCATAATGGGTCACCAGATTTTACACATTGAGGATGTATGCTAGTCCCAAACATCATCTGTTGGTTCCTTTTGTAAATACAGCTGATTTGACAATAACGGAGTAGCATCCGTGAGTGGTCTTACCTTAGCTCAGTCGGTAAAGGCGCGGCTACAAAGCAACACCATGCTGGAAGTGGTTGGGTTCGATTCACGGTCTGGTCTAGGAATGTTTCGTAAGGAAAATTTCTCGACTCCCTGGGCATAGGGTAAGATTGTACTTGCTACACAATCATAGTAATGCAAAAATGGTAGCTGGACTGAAATGCTCTAAATTTATAACTGTGGAAGCGTATTTAGAACACTTAGTTGAGAGCAAGCAATTAGATTATTGCGAAAACAATAAGCTTGAAACGCTAAGAAAGAAGAAGAATCCGTGGGCGGTCAATCATGCTCAACATTTGGCTACACGCGACAACTACACTCAGTAGCAAAAAAAAAGCCGAGCAAAATTTTGCTTCCAAAAAACGCCATGTTCAACCTACTGTAACTTTGTCAATTATCAATATTTTTAACTGAAGCTTTCACAACACAATTTTTTTTTCCTCTGTTCGGGACATAAACCACTGCGACCAGTAATTAGATCTATTGTAGTATATCCCGTAACCTTTGTTTAGTGCATGTCGATTTACCTCATCACTATTGAGAAATGATAAAGTATTCGGTGCTGTTACAATAGTCATTGTTTGTTTTGTTGGCAATGAATCGAATTTTATTGAAAGTTTCCGCTATTTAAACCCTTTGAGGAGTGAGAGCACTCTTCAAAGGCGCGCCCCTTTATCAGTCAAAATCAAATTCATTGCAAACAAAACAAACTATGGCTCCGATACTGACCATGCATTGGAACCCTAGTCATAATCAATTCAAACTATAGAACATCAAATAGACAATGAGAATTCACATAAATGAAGACTAACCATGTTTTACTTATTCCAAGCTCATCCTCGCACAATCGGGGCACAAAACGAGTATTGTCACTTTTAATAAGACATAAAATGTAATAAGGACTAAGATATGTTCCTTTGACTACAAAAAAAACACTATAAACAATGTGTAGACCTTATGAAGTCGAAATTTCATGTTGATCAGACTTATAAATTTTAAGTTTTCATTACATATGTGAAAAAAGTCGTTTTTGGACATATCAATTTCAAAAATCCGTATTTCTGTGAAAAATTTAGATAACATATTATTAATTTCACAATAGCCAAAAAATACATGAAAAATAATGTGGACTAAATTTGAAATGTTTCCATCAAGTGGTTTGTACTACAGCTGGTGTCAAAGTTGACGCACCAACATGAGTATTTCCTTTTTTCACCCGATATTGACCGTGCAGAAATATCGGTGCAAAAAAAAAGCCGAGGTGAATCGGCTCGGCTCGGCTTTGCTCGGCTTTTTTTTTTGCTACTGAGTGTATTCGTACGTGAAAAAACACTTCCAACAAAGTGCAAGCAAGGCTTTCAATTTCTCAGACCCAATAAAAGAGCTGAAATTCGACCACGATATCCTTTCTTTTCGTGCATTCCAGCCTGGCAACCACCGCAGTGACACACTCAAAAAAATTGGCACGTTATTTCCACGTGAAATTTCACGTAACTTCCACCTGAACACGTAACCTAACCTTCTTCAGTAAAATCAGGTGAACATTACGTGCCAGTGAATTGCAAATGGTTTTGCAAGTGGACGAAAATTACGTGAGATTCACGTGGAAACAGCATGACGATTTTTTTGAGTGCAGAAAAACCGAACAGATGTTGCTGCCTACTGCTTGGAATGTTAACTTCATTAGGCAACATTGTGCCTAGAGTGCCCAGTAGGGTACCGAAAACAACGCAACACGTACATGATGGTCTTCTGCATGCAAAACACGTTTAATGATCAAAGTTTTCGCAGAAAATCCGAGACAATTTCCAATGTAATGACGAGTATGGAGAGTGCCTAGCGCATCTGCATGAGGGTAGAAGAAAAACAATAAGCCGAACAGAGCAGAGTTCGGTGAATATGGGTGCATGTGGCAACTCTCACAAAACTGTTCGTAATTGTTTGTGACAAGGCCCAGCTTGCCTCCAGCCATTGACCGTGGGTGGAAGAAGAAGAGGAAAATCCCAACCCAGAAGTTAGCCTTCACCATCCGAAAAGGAATCCTCTAAAATGGCAGTATGAATAGGGCTCACTTGCGAAGTTGACTTCTAGTTTTGAATCCGAAAGATGAAAAGATGCAGTCAGTCAGCTGCTGTTCCAGATGATAGTGCCAAACATCCGAAGGCCCCTGGGAGAACAGATTTAGGCCGGGTGTGTGAACCGCAAAACCGCCGGATCATCAGCATGTTTGTGAAAATGTGTTTTACGTACTTGCAAATTTCCCTTTGAATAGTGCTGGTTGGTAAATTTTTGGGGAAAGTACATGTATTGGGATGAGGAGATGCGGGGAAGGTCCAGTCGTTTGAGGTTTGATTGTAAATCGTTGCACTAGAAGTGGGGGCGGTTGTTTTTGGAATGTTTGGGAACCGTAAATATGAGCTCGGTAGAGGAATTTGGGACAATGGTTTGAATTTGGACAAATGATGAAGGGAATGTTGTTTTAGGCTCTGAGATGTATTTCTTCATTTCTTCTTGGCTTTAGAATACACTCAATTTATATTGTGAGGGAAAATTGAGAGCACTCCTTGGTTTAAAGACGATAAAGACGTAGCAAGTCCGCTTAACTTAAATCGAAATTCATCAAGATGACAAATTGTGCAACTTTAAAAATGCCAAAAGGGTTTAGGCATTAAGCGTTACAGATTTCAAACAACTTAGAGTATGGAGATAAAGAAGATGTTTCTGTTCTAGAATATGTCGTTGAAAAACTATGAATACCCCATTTACAAGTTTGTGTGAAGTTTGTTGCTGGTAGATAATTTAAAACCAGTAACGGGATGATTGAGCGGATAAGTAAAACAAAATATTTGAAGATTTACAAAAAAGAGAAAGCAGATATACAACGAAGCGAATTCCGGAGCAAATTCCAAACGTACGTGGAATAGGATTCCATAACCCTGCCAAAACCTTAATTTGACATCAAATCGGTTGGAGAGATCGTCCCATTTGCGGATACTACTGTTACGACGGGGAAGTCTGAGAATGTGCTTGTTTGGCAAGCAATCTGCAGATGTTGTTTGGGATCTTCCATTTTCTACACAAAAGGAACAATAAATGCTGAAATTTACCAAAACGAGTGCTTGTAGAAGAGGTTGCTTCTACTACTGCCATACCTAGATACAAAGAAACTTTATTTTTCGACTTCTATCGTACATTTCTTACGTATGAGAGTTCTTATATACAAATCATCGCAATCGATTGATTGGAAATTGTCTCAGCTATCTAATAACTTTTTTTATATTTCTTGAATAAGGGTTTATGCACAGATTACGTAGGGCATGCAGGGGGAGAGGGGGGGTTGAGCAACCGTTACTTATTGTGACATATGGGAGAGGGGAGTGGGGTTTAAAATCGTTACGTAACAAAATAACCAATTTGAAAAATAAATCAAAAGTTAAAAACCTATTGAAAATCAATAAAATTTCCTGTTTGCCAAGCAAAGTAGCAAGTAGCATACAGGGGGCAAGTCTCTCTGCCACGTAGTGTTTGTGTTTCAGTGAGTTGGACGGTGTTTCTGTGTTTCATCTTATCTGTCAATACTACAATCGAAAATTGATGCTAATTGTAAATTGGCGCCACTAGTTTTATGGAATGAAGTTCAAGATTTTCCCACTACGTAGAGCCTTGACCTACTGTACAATTTTGCCGTTGCCATAAACCTTATTCACTGAAAAATATAAGTATGCAGTATTAGAATAATTTTTATCTCCGTCACTTTTCTTCTTCTATGTAAGCATAAAAAGCGAGTATGCGTGGGAACAAAGATATTGAAATAAAAAATTAATGAATAGTAAAATTTGTAGCTTAAGGAAATCAGAATGATTTCAGAATAGAATTAATTTTCTGTGCATACATTCAGGATCCCTAGAAATAGTGCCTGTCGTCTCGAATGAACTTAAATGTCTACAGTAGACGTACAGTTCAAAGAGTCGTGAATAGAATGAATCCAAGATATAGTGCCAGGTTAAGGCTGGCGCCAATGAACACTTGTGTCTAGTTGTCCGACCGCGGTCGTCAATCTGTAAACTTGTAACCTCATGGCGTCGGAACTCTGACTCTTACCTCCACGAGATGCCCGGTGGGGTGCTAAGAGGTGACGCATCACGGCCTAGTATGCGAACAAGTTCAGGGTGGTCCGAAAAAGCCATGTTGGTAATCAGGAGCCTCATACCGTGCGTAACCTTTCTAGCGGATGTCAGTTTGTGCACCGGTTCATAAATAAGTCGACGGTGTAATAGTGATAGATAGGGTTGGTTCTGGTTGAATATTGGCTGTGATGGCTCATATGCACCATCTAGAGGTGTTAACGAGGAAGTGGAGTGATTGAAACGGACCTTCGGTCAACGTTTCATACAGAACCCTATTTTTCAGGTGGTTAGCGCCTCGGTAGTATGCAATATAGGGCTCGAATCAGTATGCCAAAAAGGTCAGTTGGTCGACTTTAGAAAATTTAGATTATACAAGTAAATTTAGAAGATCAAGAAAGCAGACCGGAAGGAAAACGGAAACTAGGAATTGAGGCTTCTGTACCTATAAAGAGAATTGGCTCGATCTTTCCCGTTCAGATCGCCGAACAGAATAGTTCATATTTTGCAAAGTGTTTCGGAGTGAAAATTAAAGTTTTTAAAAGTATTTTAAAAGTTATGGTTGTAGTGTATGCTAATGTAAATCAATATGTTGTATATTTCCAGAGTTTATCGTATTTAAAAGCTAATAAAGAAAAATCGTGAGTCGAAAATCTCGTAAAAAGTTAAAGAAGTAAACTAAATTTATTTTGATTAAGTAATCGTAAATTTATCAAGAGTTTTCAATTCAGGGTATAAAATCTTGAGTCCAGAATAAGCTGATTTAACAGTTTTAGGATACCAAGTTAAAAAGGTAAATTGCTGGGAAAGTATATATTTCGTATGGGATACTAACTATAAATCATCCACAGTCACCACACGTGAGCACGTGCATCCTTGGGTTTTCGTTTTAATTTCGACGAGTGTATTTTGAGAAGATTGTGCGGGCAGAAACCGGAATCCTTGCTACGGCTATTGCAGCACCCACAAAATATCTGCGTGCTATCGGAAAGACTGGGGGCGATCCCCTGGGACTATTCTTCGCCTTGCGGCTGCGTGCCGCTAAGAATAGCTTCAGAGTGCGAGGTCATCGGAGAAGGAAGTTCGGCCTCGCGAGCACCACCCGTCACCACGTGGTTGCCACATTTCGCGAGTGATCTGTCTGGGGAAAGATTGCCACCGCCAGAGCGTATCGCCCAGACTCACGTCCCGGGTAAAAACCAATTGACAGTCAGTCCCGATCAGAGCCCAACGGCACACAGCACATCTCCAGCCTCACCTACGTATGCATGACGTCACCGTACGGAGCGCCGAAATCTCTGCAAGATAGCCTTCCGGACGAATGTCAGGATCTTCCCTGCGGCATTCCGCGAAAACTCAGCCATACCCGTGCAAATCAGCTATCCATCTTCACCGGCCGAAGAAAACCGGGAAACGTCCATCCGCTACCGGGTCAGTGAACCACGTCCATCTACCGTGCATACCGAAGGATCCGTGCCGTCGGTAGTCTACCGACGAAAGTCCGTGTGCAGCGTTACGGCGCTTACCCACTCCGGAGGCGGGAAGCCAGATGACCATCGACCAGCGACACCTGTAAGTACCTGAACCGGATTTTTAGTATCACACGAATACAACACCAGCATTGGAAGGGCCTAACAATTATATTAGTAGTGGAAGAGAAGGTAAGGGAACTGGGAGTAGAAGGACTCACGTACAGGGTACACTGAGGGAATGACGTCATAAGATAGGGGAAGGGAGGGAGAGAAGAAGGTTTTCCAAACGAAATGAAAAATTTTACGCAAAACAATAGACTTTTAAAATCAACAGTAAACGTTAAAAATTAAAATTTCATTGCATGAGAACAAAACAGAGGTTTTAAATTACTTTTTAATAAATGTTTCATTTTTCCACTGGTAAATCAACACGAACTTTTAGTAAATTTAATAAATTTGGGAAACCAAAAGGAATAAGGAATTTGGAAGGGAGGTTGTGGAAGTGTTGGATATCTTTGAAGGTGGATCCTGCTGTAGGGTTGGACAAAGAGCTAGCAGAGCAACCCGATCTTGAGTTCTGGCAGACGACTCCGGTCGTCTGGTGCATAAGTCAGGACCCTCCTTACATGCATACCGATAGAACCTACCGTCTCATGTTCTCCGCAGCCACTGATCTTTTTTTACATTCCCTAATTAAATAAAGCAGGAACTCGTCTCAGGAGGCTTCGGCACGAGAGGATCAGTTCCGTAAGAATTAGATGGTATGGACAACAACCATACATCTGAGCTCGGAGCGTCGGCAGACCCTGGCTAAAATTAATCGTAATGATAAGATTGTTCTCTTTAAAGAGACAATCCAAGAGGTAGAAGACACGGCCTGGGACCACCTCGATGTGGCATTAACTGTCCAACGTTCATTTGGGCATGCCGTTGATGTGCACACCTAGAAAGGTGAAACCAAATACATGTTCGAAGTCAGTTATCCAGCTGATGCTGAAAAGCTGAAGCGGATCTCTATGCTGGCGAGTGGTCGCAAGGTGAGAGTTGATTCACATCCAACTCTTAACCAAGAGTGTTGTGTGCTGTCCTGCACGGATATCATCAACGTGCGTGATTAGGTTCTGTTGGATCATTTTACTGCCCAAGGTATGGTGGATGTCCATAGAATCTGTAAAAAGCTCGGCGTTAAAAATTTTAACACCTCCTTCCCGGTGAAGTTTGGGCTCTTAAGAATTGAAATGCTAGGGTACTACAAACTACCCTTGCAGTGCTACAACTGCTCTGGGTTGCTCGGGGTGGGTTAAAAATAAAATTCCAGGCCGGCAAAGGAGCCAGTTCATAAACCGGTTGATCGGGTGGAACTATGGACAGAAGGTTGCTAGTGTTAACAACAAGGGGACCACATACACTAAGAGTGTAGGTGTGGGCACAGCTCCCCTTAAAAACGCTAGCAACAAACAGCGTTGCGAGACTGACGGCGTCCCAAAGAGTGTTGTGCCATCCATGGCAGTTGGCACTGATCCCATGTCGGACGCCAAGAAATGTGGTTCTAGCCCTGATGAGGAAAAACAACTCCAGGTGCAAAGTCTTATAAAGGAAGTCACCTGCCTAAAAGAAAAATCCCTCAAAAGAATAAATATCTGGCATTGAGGCAACATGTAGTCTTGGCTGACGAACTGTAACAAAAAGGCAAGACCACCTAATTCAGTGAGGATGATGGTTGGGCTCAACTTACACGCTGTAATAGGACGCAGTTTGCTTAAAAATTCAGACGCAACTAGGAGGAAGAAAAGTCAAAGAAAGGCAGACCTCAGGGTCTGCGCCTGAAGCTTAGGCAACGGATGGTGAAAAAGATGCTGTTAACGTTGTAAAATAACATAACAGATCAAAGCTATCAGAGATTCAACTCATGGCATGTAGGCTAAACCTTTGCATCACGGCCCTCCAAGAAATCATGAGAAAGGTAGTCGCCCTAGTAGCACCCTTGTTGCCATTCGGTTGAGATAACATAATGACTTGCTAAGTCATAATCAAGTTACTACAACTAATTATGTCCGTAGTGTGCTACATGTGCGACTAACATCCCAACTTTCTCTGGGGTAAGGGTATATTAAGCCTCAAGAGAACGTATACATCTACGGTTATGGACTGGCCGTTAGAGAAGATTTACCGTTACCATAGTGCAACTGGATACTAATTTGGAGGCCACACCGCTCACCATAGGATTTCCTATGAAGCTTACGGTAGTATACATGGTTTCAAGGGGTAGCGTCGTCAAGGAACAGGGGGTTAAGATCGGCAAGATGGAAGATCTCGGCTCCCGACAGCCTACACCTTATGTGATCCTTGGCTTTCTCAATGCGCTGAACCCTCGTGGGGATCACCCGAAGATAACATTTACGGCAATCCGGTCTAGTTCCAGATGTGTGAAAAGAAGGATTGGTCATTCCTATTCCCAAATCAGGGAAGGATAAGACCCTAACGGATGGGTATAGACCTATGCATAGGGAAAACACTCGAGCGGATAGTTAACCGTCGCCTGTCAACTGAGCTGGAGAGGCATGAGCGAATCCACTCACAGAAACACGCATTTCGATGCGGCTATGGGTCGAAGACGTTCTTCTTCGAGCTCGACCATGTATTGGACAACGCCAAAGCGAAGAACCTACATGTTGATGTAGTGTCCCTCAATTTTTCCATGGCATATGACATGGAGGCTTCCTATCTTGACTACTCTCAAGAAATGGAACTTCCAAGGGTGAATGTTGGTTTAGGTGGAAAATTTCCGACGCAATAGACCAAGGTTGCTAGAGAATGGGATCCTTTTGCAATGGTCTGTCATATCTGTCAAACTGTTACTCAGTTCGAATAATTCAGTGTTTGAACGCATCTCCGAAAATGTACACGTTATCATGTACACCGATGACATAATCCTTGTTGTATTTGGTAAATACGCGAGGGCAGTCAGAAGTAGCATGCTAAATCAGTTGATGATGTGGTTGGCTGAGCAGATGGTGGTGACTTTATGATTCCTCCCGAGAAGTCTAAGACCATGCACGTCTGCTTTGGTTAAACCCACAGGTCAAGGCTACCTCACGTTTATATCGACGAGCTAGTGGTTAAAACAGTTCGGAAAATTAAGCTTTTTGGCGTGACTATCGATCTCAAACTGCGGTTTGTGAAGCACGCCAAGACAGTGAAGTGCAACGTTAACGTTAAGTTGAATGTTCTTCAAGCCCTAAACGGCCACTACTTTGAAACTTCGCACTGTACATTGACCACGGGCTATGATCGAACCGTATATACTCTATAGTTCGGAGCTATGGCGCAGGGGCATATTCCTAATTCAAATCCAAGAGCTTCAATTCAACGAGGCCTATAAGATTTGTAGTGGAGCCTTTCGGACGTCACCAATACCTTCCCTATTTGTGGAATATGGTAAGGCTCCTATGGAAAATGTAGTAACCGAAGCCATTACTAAAGCCATAAGGTTACTGCAAGAGGACCACACTCTCAGACCTACCAGCTGCAGCGCAAGAGAGTGGTGGCGAGACCTAACGGAAGTAGAGATACCCACCTTGTGTCAGCTTCCTAGGCTGTAGCAACGGGCATTGGCTTCTACACGCCCACAAATGGTTTGACCCATCCAGCAGGTATGTAGAGTAAGGGAAAATCCTGAGTTGGCGACAGCTGTCTACGGGTAAATTGCCTCCCCCTTTGAAGACCTGAACCTGTTATTTACGGACAGTTCGCTAATAGAGGAAGAGGTTGGTTACTGGCTATCTGAGAAGGCCATAAGTTAATGTGATCGGTTATCCGGCATATGCAAAATCTTCTCAACTAAGGCCTATGCGCTCTTTCAAATGGGACTGAGACTATTGTGTTCTCCGACTCTGCGAATTGTCTTTCTACCTTTGAGCATGGGCAAGTGGGACACTCGTGGCTGGTAGAGGCATAATGGTACGCTAACGTAACCTTTGTCTGGGTACTTAGGCACACAGGTACACCTGGTAAAGTGGTTGCTGATATACTTGCAAACCAGGGTCGTCATTTTCAGCAGGAGGATATACCTATCCCCTATAGCGACGTTACCCGCTGCACGGTGGGCAAAACCGAGCCAAAAAACGGATCTTTTATGGCCGCTACTTTCAGTCACTTAGGATGAGCATTTCTAGTGTAAAAAATCACGAAAAATCGATTGGAGATGGTTTCAGCCACCGCACGACACGTGAAGTTGTCCATTTTGCCCGATTCTCCCCATGATTATACCTCGAACTCATATGTCATTTAGTTTTATACATTGATGTCACCAATATAACCCTCATTTGCACTGTACTTATATAAAATTATCCGGAGAATCGAATGAAGATGACACTGCTTTGATTTGACCTTTGGAAGTGGTCCATTTTATCCGAATTTCCCTCATACTTGAGAAAACTTATACTGCCGTTATAAGCATAACTGTCCATGTATAGGAATCCTAGAACATGGACGGTTATGCGATCTCTTTAGACAGTTTTGAAATTGGACCCATCACTATTATCCTCATTTGCACTGTACTTATGCAAAATTGTCCGCAGAATCCAATAAAGAGAATACTGCTTTGGTTTGACCTTCAGAAGTGGTCCATTTCCGATTCCTCGTACTTGTGACTTATATAACATCCGGTTTGATGGACCCATCACTATTATCCTCATTTGACTTATGCAAAATTGTCGCAGAATCAATAAAGAGAATACTGCTTGGTTTGACTCGAAGTGGTCCATTTTCGAATTCTTTCGTACTTGCAACATATAACATACGGTTTTGAGAAATGGACCCAACACTATTATCCTCATTTGCACTGTACTTATGTAAAATTATCCACAGAATATAAGCTGAAAAAATCAAATCGCCCGCAAGCTAACGAGAGCTTTGAACAGATGATGACATATTATTACGCCGACCAAGAAAGTTTGGAAAGCCAAACGTGCATGGAACACAACGAGACGGGTACCGAAAGTGAAAAAGATCTCGATAGGGAATCAGTGTACAAGGACAGTGACGAAGATTAGAACATAAATTCAATAAATTTTTTTGGTAACCTAAGTTGAGTGAACAACAAAATCATTTATTTTTAATCCCTTAAAGAAAACTTCTGCAATCTTAATCGATGTGTGTTCTTTACAGAATTAAAAAAGTCAATTTCTAAAACTAATCGAAAAATAAGTTCGTAAAACAATGCGTAATATACGAGTTTACTCAAGTATGAGGGAAATTCGGGTAAAATGGACCACTACCGAAGGTCAAACCAAAGCACTATAATCTTCATTCGATTCTGCGGACAATTTGAGGGAAGTACAGTGCAAATGGGGATAATAGTGATTGGTCCAATACTCAAAACCGTATGTTATTTAAGTTTCTGCAAGTATGAAGGACATTCGGGTAAAATGGACGACTTCCAAAGGACAAATCAATGCACTATCATCTTCATTCGATTTTGCGGATAATTTTACACAAGTACAGTGCAAATGGGGATAATAGTGATGGGTCCAATTCTCAAAACCGTATGTTATATAAGTTTTCGCAAGTACGAGGGGAATTCGGGTAAAATGGACCACTTCTGAAGGTCAAACCAAGGCAGTATTCTCTTTATTGGATTTTGCGGAAATTTTGCATAAGTACAGTACAAATGAGGATAATAGTGATGGGTCCAATTCTCTAAACCCTATGTTATATAAGTTTTCGCAAGTATGAGGGGAATTCGGGTAAAATGGAAAGGTCAAATCAAAGCAGTATTCTCTTTATTGGATTCTGCGGACAATTTTGCATAAGTACAGTGCAAATGGGGATAATAGTGATGGGTCCAATTCTCAAAACCGTATGTTATTTAAGTTTTCTCAAGTATGAGGGAAATTCGGGTAAAATGGACCACTTCCAAAGATCAAATCAAAGCAGTGTCATCTTCATTCGATTCTCCGGATAATTTTATATAAGTACAGTGCAAATGAGGGTTATATTGGTGACATCAATGTATAAAACTAAATGGCATATGCGTTTGAGGTATAATCATGGGGAGAATCGGGCAAAATGGACAACTTCCCGTGTCGTGCGGTGGCTGAAACCTTCTCCAATCGATTTTTCGTGATTTTTTACACTAGAAATGCTCATCCTAAGTGACTGAAACTAGCGGCCATAAAAGATCCGTTTTTTGGCTCGTTTTTGCCCACCATGCGCTGAGTGAAGCGGACCTCCTGATGCGCGTGGGACGAATCGTGGCACAACAGCCGTGATGCGTTCCTACGTCGCATCAAGATTACAACCCTAGTAGCACTTTAGTTGCCATTCGGTTGAGATAACATAAATATGACTTACTAAGTCATAATCAAGTTACTACAACTAATTATGATCGTAGTGTGCTACTTGGGAAGAGATCACACAAGAGTGGAAAGATATGCCCTATCCTCGAAATCAGAAGATTCTGATTCGGCTGAGGATAGGGCAATTCGACTCACTCACGAGCCTCGTGAAGTATTGTATAACGACCGTAGTACAGAGTTATCTGTCCTGAAGTTTTTGAGCGAACTTTTCTTCTTCTTCCTAGCTTTGACACTCTTCATACGGTATAAGGAAACATTGACGACGATTCGGAAGCCTCAAGCTAATCGTCGGAGTGGAACTGTCGACCGGAAACTGAGTGGTAAGATTTTGAAGACGATTAAGAGGAACCGCCGGACCGTGATTTGGCCAGAAAATTCGGTGCTGCCCATAGTACCGTGAGGAGAACTCGACTCTGGGAAGGAATCAAGTCGTATCGAGCTAGCAAACAGCCAAATCTCAGACCATAAAACAGAATAGTGTGGCCAAAATCCGTGCTCGGAAGCTATACGACCAGGTGCTGACCAAGTTCGACGGGTGTCTTCTGATGGACGATGAAACCTATGTCAAGGCTGACTTCGGGCAAATCCCAGGTCAAAAATTTTACTTGGCAACGGCTCGGGGGGATGTTCCAGCCATATTTAAATTTGTTTTTGCCGACAAATTTGCACGAAAATTCATGATTTGGCAGGGCATTTGCAGCTGTGGCAAAAAAACGAAAGTTTTCGTTACAAATAAGACAATGACGTCGAAACTATACCAAAAAGAGTGTCTCCAAAAATGAATTTTGCCGTTCATTCGATCCCACGACCATCCCGTAATGTTTTGGCCAGATTTGGCAAGCTGTCATTACAGCAAAGTCGTTCAAGTATGGTATGCAGAGAAAGGGGTCCAGGTTGTTCTGAAAAACCTTAACCCACCCAACTGCCCCCAGTTCCGCCCTATTGAGAAATACTGGGCAATCCTGAAGAGGAGACTCAAGGCAAAGGGAAAGGTTGTCAAAGACATCAATCAGATGAAGACCTGGTGGAATAAGATAGCTAAAACGATGGACGAAGAAGGTGTGCGCCGCCTAATAAGCCGTGTTACAGGAAAAATTCGAGAATTCCTTCGAAACCGTGCCGAATAATTTTTTCCTTTTTTTTTTCTTAAAAGTATGAAGAAAATGCTACATTTGTATTAAAAAAGATCTTGAATTCAATAATAAATAACTGAAATACAGGCAATTGATTTTGTTCCAATTCTATCTGAAGCAAGCTTTATACAATTACAGTCTACAGTACAGTTGGGAGTTTAACCAACCGTCTCCGGCTTGGTAGACCGTGTGCTCGCTATCCAAGGCCCTAAATTTAAACCAGCGAACAGAGGTGGAACTCGAAAAGAAAGTGACTACTGATCACTGTTACAACTTTCATGTAGCTGGTAGATCGAGGGTCAATCTTGTAAGTTCGACGAGCGAAACGATGAATAAGCGGATATTAAGGGAATGGGAAACACGCAAAAATGCTCAGATGATTGCGGTCCATATGCCGTCTTCAGCTGCCGTACAGTTTAAAGAGACGTAAATTCAATAAAACTAAGTTATAGCATATTCTGGTTATACCATTACATAGTAGCAATACGCAAATATCCTGAACTAATGGTCACATTTCGAAAGGTCTTGACCTACTGAACAGCCTTTATGGCGGATCCAGTATGTTCCAAAAATGTTCCAAACACCCAAGTAACACACTACGATCATAATTAGTTGTAGTAACTTAAATATAACTTAGCAAGTCACATCTATGTTATTTCAACCGAATGGCAACTTGTGTGCTACTAGGGCACCAGCACCACATGGTGGACAGATTTGAAACTAATAGATACCAATGAAAAGGTGGACTAGTGGACAAATTTATCGAGGACAGAAACCTTTTATTAGTTAAAATTCCAAGCTGAAGCTTGATCAGGAAACAGAACGTAGCGGATAGACTGTGAACTGCTGATCATTGATGCACAGGTCTTGTTCCACAGAAAAAAATATTTGAAGACAACAAACATACATCCAAATGGTCAGGATCCCTAGGCATCAAGAAAAAAAACATTGGCGCACTAGCGTCACCTAGCGAGAACATTTTAAATTGATACTCACCGTTCCAAAAATTTTGACCGCTTGAACAACATTGTCGAAGACAGAAACTTTCTATATAAGGAATGTCGAAGATAAGCAATCCACGGACATTTGTGTCGTACGCGTGTATTTGTGATGGTTTTAATGTGTTCATCATAGCATGCTGAGCTTTCAGCTGTCATCTTTTGTTTGTTTACACGGTTCTGCACGGTTTGAATTTTTCGTTTTCAAAAGACGTGAAAATTATGGTTTTGCCTCCAACCGCTTCCAACCCTAAACTGGATCAGAAAGTGGTAGCTCAAATTCGGAAGAACAAATCAATGCCGATACGTGATTTGACCAATAAAGCGGGAATGTCCACACCCATCTACATGGACACCAAGATATACCATATTCCTGTATTTATCAAATAATTCGAACCATAAGTGATGTTAGGAGTACACGCCTGTATTATAATTAACCAAAACTACAGTTCTGCTTTGTTTGAAAACGCTGCAAACATGTTAGTGAATGACTAAAAAATATTTTTCAAAGTTATCGTGCTGTACAATAAAACGTACGAGTTGTTGAGAACCGTTACAACAACAAAAATATTCCAAACAAAATGTTTTGGATGGGATGTTTTGATATTTTAGTGAGTTGTACTTTGGGCTTATGCAGTATCCATTATTAATTATTCCTGATTTGTTTTGAAAAAAATTACAATCAACTTAATTACTTAAAGCTTGCGAAAGAAACGCAGCATTGTTTCACATTACTGCTCAAAGTAACAACGAATGATATGAGGAAAGTAATAACTTCCAAGCAATGTTGACTTTGTCTTAACTCAACAATCGGCCCTTGATCCGATGGTTGTCTTCTCGCCCACAGGATCTAAAAACAAACACCGTCCCCCAGACTTACCTCGCCATCATCGGCCAGCGACGAATCGCCCCCATCGAGATGATTGTCTGTCCTCGGGCTGCCGATTCCGGCACTGATGGTTCCAATGATGCCACTGCCGCCATCGCTGCCCAGGCCACCACTCGCACTAATGCCACTACTACTGCTTCCACTACTGGCTGCACTGCCCAGTTGGCCCGTCTCCAGCCACAGTCGCTTCCAGTCGGTGTTGGCCAGTATGGATTTGTTATCTGTGAAAATAAGCGCAAAAGCAATAAAAAGGGGAAAACGTTAGTCGAACAAAGTTATTACAATTGGCTCCATAATCCTTGCTCCTGGTGCGGGATCGACCGACCGGATCGAGCCAAAGGATGATGGAGCTGGATGGTTAAGTGCAATAATCGCAAGTAAGACGTCTGTTCGGCAGCCGAGCTGTGAGTGATTGACTGGTTGAAAGATTGCACGGGAGATTAGGGAGCTTAAATTGAGATATTGCTTTGTAGCGAAATGCCAATGGATTTGAAAGTGAAGCATCAGATACGGATACGAGTGATCACATTGAAAGTATTCGTATTGTATGCGCTCGAGTGAAACCTGTGACGAAAAACAAACCTCGATCCTAATGAAAAATAAACCTGACACTTTGGCACGCAAGAAATTCATGGATAGTACCGTGATGGCATGACAATGCCTTTTTTCCCATATTGCTTGAAATTCACGCGCTCAAAAGAAAACATCACAAGGAAACAAATCGATTGAATCTCTGATTAATATCACGTTGAATCTGTTTGTTTAGGCTACCCTTAATTTTACTGCTATTGCTTTTGCTGGTTTGACTTAGTGGGAGTTTATGGCAGTCAGAGACCCAATGGACCATCATGATTGATCACGAAAATAAATAGGCATTAAATCAAAAAGTGTTCTTAACTGTCGATAAAAGTGAATTGTCGACCATTCACACCTAAATCATGAGAATCATAAAAATATCCTGCTCGAATAAACAAAATCTGTTTAAGAGGTTATGAAATCTTTCCAAGATTGAATTGATCCTGAAAATTTTCTGATGTGTCTAAGTGTTTCTTGAAGATTCGTGGAAAAAAACCACCGCCTTCGACTGCCACTTACAATTATAAATGACTACCGAGAAGAAGCTCGACGAAATCCGCTGGTACTTGAAGAGTATGGAAGTAGCATCATCTACCTTGTCAAGCTTGCTGGAGGCTAGGAGAGCACTTCATTGTTATTTTTAGATCTAATTACATCGCTTCAATGCTACCCCTGTTTTCTCACTCACCAGCGCAGCACAGTCTTCTGCTTATCGGTGCTTCTCAGAGATTTTATCGCAGAGATGCCAATTTTTTTTTCTCGGCTATGCAATCAACACGTGAAGAGATGAAATGATTCTTAAATGGACTCTTATTCCGGGGAAGGAGATGAATGTATTCGAGGACTGGGAAATCGACAAAAATAGGACCAAGAGGATTTTGACATTTAAAAATGTGAGAATTCTAGGATATATTACATAGTCACGAAATATTCAGTTCTTTTAGGAACAATTTTATATAACTTGATAAATATTACCTAATATTTATTTTTATCAGCAGTCTTACAACTTACAAAAAAAAAAGTTCAAACAATTATAAAGAGATTATTTTACTAGTCAATCAGGCTATTACACAGAGAACCAAAAGATGCTGCCTGGGACTAGCATACATCCTCAATGTGTAAAAACTGGTGCCAGTAGTATGGGTAAGGGTAGTGATATATTGATGTGATACTCGCTTTGAACGAAGCCGAGAAACACACATCACGAGAAATCACATTATTAAATGGATTAAATGGATAAGTTTGGAATCTGTTTGGTAGACGGTGTTCTTAATTCAACAGACCTTAGTAGCCAAAAGATTTAAAACTAGGTTCCTCTTCTATTCTCTTTACAGAGATGCACATTAAGAGGGGAATAAACAGTTAGAATGACCGAGAATAAAGCTTGAAACTTTTTTTTTATTGACATTCAAACCCAAGTATCTTTTCATCGTTTATCGAAGACGCCTTTTCCGCGCGCAGCAGGTATAAAAAACGCTTTTCGATAACTAAACTTTCAACGCGTTTTTCAAAACAGAATTTTCGGAGTTCATGCCGGTGATACTCGAAAACTAATAATTGATTGCTGAAACTTTAGGATTTCTTTATTACAGTATTACTTTCAGATGAATTAAAAGTTATAGTAATATTTACTATTAATTATGAAAATGTAATAACATGGCGGGAAAAATGAGGATTTTTTGAAAAAGTACGCAAAAGTGCATTTATTTTTACTGTATTTTTTTCAATTCATCTACTAAGCAAATGTAATTAATGATTTTTCGTTAGCAGCTTTCAGATCAAAACTGCGACCAGGAAAACCGCACAAGAAAATTAACGATTTCCGCCTCTAACGGCCGTATTAAAAAAAATTGTATACTACATGGATACACTAATAATTTAAAAAAAGTTTCGATTGGTTCGAGTAAAAACTTCCCCTTGAATTTTGTTTTTTCAAATATGAGGTTTTTTTTCTCGTTCTAACTGTATATCCCCCCTTTAAGTTATTCAAATTTTGTAACCGATTAAAACCAACAAAAAGGATGTTGTTGAGGCCACTCACAAGTGTCGGTAGTTTATTTCAGCGGAATATAAGAATACGATAAAACTTGGAGTGTGAGAACTAATTTAAACCAACATTAGTGATAGTTCTAGGGCCACTGACATTTGCGGGAGGCTTTTTTAATAAAATTATTCTCTCTCTCTCTCTCTTTATTTCTACACGGCCATCCATTTTAACTCAGTTTTGAGTTGTTTGAACTAACTTTCATCTCAGGTGGAGTCTCTCAAATTTGAGTTTATGTGACTGGAATTGACAAGTCGGCAAATCGAAAGCATCCATCTGATTTGTGTCAATATTTTTGATATGTGGACTTGTCAATATCAGTTTCATTTACTCAAACTTAAGTGACTCCACTACTAACGAAAGTCAGCCAAAAACGACTCAAAACAACACAATCTTGTAGGTACCGCACTTCCCAACATCACACCTATCGTTAGTTTATTCGTGTTTTGTTCAACGACGCCGAACAATAGCTGCAGCGCTATGATCTTGGCAGTTCTCAATAAACCTTCATACATGAACTCGCACCACCGAACAACAAATAACCAGAACAATAGACACCGTGGTGCGCCTGATAACAATACCGACACTAAATTGATGCGTGATTTTCCCTACATTCAAGCGATTTCCGAATTCCTTTGTTTGGCTGATCTAAGTATGTAACGTCATAACCCCCCTTCCTTTCACTCTAGTAAATTCCCTGCCATTGTGTCCCAGCTAAATTATCCTTTTATTTCCGTGCAACTTGTACCTGCCCGGCAAGCTGTGGACTGGTCACCCATCTGCGGCGCAGTTGCTGAAAGGGACTACATAAGCTGAGGATTTGGTAGATGTCGCAACCATGAGCAGCAATAAGTTGCCTGCCTAGCCCCTTCCAAACGATAATGTGACCCATTAACCTCGAGCTAGCCACGAGTAATTGGCACCGCACGTCACTAAAATTGAAAAATAAAACAATGTTAATTACTATCTTGAATATCGGCTCCGCAGAGTCTTACACACGCCTGAGCATAAAAAATAAACGAACTGATAAAATAAAAACGTACACAAAATTGTTTATAAACCGCACACTGATCATAGCACATAACCAAAAAGCCTATAAACTCAAACTCAAATTTTTATTCCAAACCTTCACTATTACAGTTCACTGATTTTAAAATAAAAGGAAATGAACGAAAAAAGAGCCACAGCGAATGATAAATATGTCCGCTTGTGCCCGAAGCTTGCCTCGATCTGCTAGCCAATCAGGCAGCGCGTGAAAGACAAAAAATCTATATCCTCATCAGTGACTTCGTAGCAGCGATGCCATTTGTACGAAATTTTCCGTAGATCTATGGAATTGACGGTTTTTGCGAAAATACGGATCCTAAGACAAATTCATCGTTCGTATTTTTTTTCATGAATATCATCGGATTTCAATCATTTTACAGAATTTTCCTGTACGTTCAACTTTTTATGTTAAAGACGGTCAGAATACAATTTGGAATCTTTTGGTCCACCTCTAACCATCTTGCTATGAGGTACCACTGTGGCTCGTCACCGATTGCCTGTCGATCTCCTAAGTTTGACAGACGTCTGCATTGAGTTGTCTCAAATTATAATATTCCGTTCACTGTATCACAGGGCATTGCGATTGGTTGAGCGGATTGGACATGGTGAGGTTGTTTGGTGCTTGACCAAGGAACATATAGTTGACGGAGGCCACGAAATACATCTACGAACTTTTATTACTACCAATTCCCTCAATCCTGATCTAGGATGCATTAGCATAGATTGTTCCCCCGAAGCTTGACAGTAGTAAAATTGTTTGTAGAATGCAGTTGTGAGTATTGAAAATTTACGGAAAAAAAAGTTTGCTTCGTGCATCGGCTGTGAACGATTGTGTAGATGCTTTGTTGCGCTCTGTTTTATTGTCGGCCTTTCGTATTGTTTCGATCATCAATTGTTCAGCGGTACGAGTTTACTAACGATTAAGAGACATACATATGATCACATCAATGCAAGATGCAGCGGTAAACAAGGTTGCCGGCACTAGTGGTGAAGTGGTAAGTGTGGCTTTAGGTCGGGGGCTTTTCTGAGGCGAAAATATCTGGTCACGTCTTCCTTCAGAAAGAAAATATAGCCGTTGATCCCGGCTCATGTGTTGATGAGGTCGATATGTAGGGTCCAGGTGATAAAGTCGTCTTCTTGGCTTTGGTGGTTTTCACCACGTTGGGAGGAAATAGGGCGGAAAATAGCAAACTCTCAAAACTTTGCTAGCTATAGAGCTGACAGGGCGCTTCCATAAATGGAAGACGAACCGGATGCAACTCTCAATATACCAACATTTGACGTGCCAACAGAACCAGTTCCGGAAAACATCGAGACGGAACATCAGCTATCGGAAAGCGGGAGGAGTAGACTCATCGAGACGATCAAATTTGAATCATCGAGACGATCAGTTTGAATATACTGTTCCTGGGAAGCTAGGTCGAACAGATCTCATTCAACATTAGATCGTCATCAAGGAGGATGCTAAACCGAGGAACCAACCGATTTACAAATGCTCTTCTTTCATTCAGAAAGAAATAGATGCAGAAATCGAACGCTTTAAGGAGCTAGATGCAATCGAAGAATGCTACAGTGAGTGGACTAACCCGCTAGTCCCGGTAAAAAAGTCGAATGGAAAGACTCGTGTGTGCCTGGATTCCCGTCGGGTCAATGCGATGACTGTTAAAGACGCATATCCAATGCAATATATGCAAAACATTTTCCACAGACTGGGCTATGCCAAATACTACACGATTAGGAAGAAGGAGAGCAGGAATTATACTGCGTTCTGGACGTCGAAAGGGCTGTTCCGTTTCAAGGTGTAACCGTTAGGGTTGACAAATGCCCCTTTAATGGACAAGGGCAATGGATTGACCTTCAACTCTTTTTTGGTTTACTTAGACGACATAGTGATCGCTACTGAAACTTTAGAGGAGCATTCTCGACGTTGTTTTTTTTTTTGGTCATTTTTTCGCAATTTCGAATTGGTTCTTCTTTTTTAAAGTGTATTTATTGAGATTTTCAGATTCTCATGTATATCAAATTCATTCCAACGTACGTGATAGTACAGGGTGGCAAAGGTTCCTTGTTAGTAAAATAAGTGTTCATAAAAACACAACAAATCGACATGAAGTTTTCATAAGGGTCAATGTCGCCAACGTAAACAATGGCGTCTTCTGCAAATTTCTGCAGAATTTCTGCGTCTTCTGCAAATTGTACAGAAGAAGAGTTCCCCTTTACAATAGAAGTTGTAGTTTACTTGAGCGAGTTTGCATTTCCAAAAAATGTGTAAAAGAAGCCATTGTTTACGTTTGCAACATGGCCCTTATGAAAACTCCATGTCGAAGTGGCTTAAAATGGACAAAATCAACATGGCCTAAAATCAACAACAATTGCCTATAGAGGGTGAGTCAAAAGTCACTTTTCTCACCACACATATATAACATCAAATGGAACTTGCAAGAAGAAAAAATATTGTGTAAAAACACCTGGAAAATCCGGAATTGGTCCGGTTCCAAGCTAGCTGAACTGCTGAAGATGTCAAAAACAACAATTTGTCGAGTGTTCAAAACCTACAAGTAAACCCTAAGTGTGTAAAGAAATCGGCGAACCAACGAAAAAACTGAAATCACGGATCGTCAGCTGCCCAGCAAGGTGTTGAAGTGCGTTAAAGCCACACACTACCAAAATGCCATGTAAATTTCTGTCTCCTGAGACCGACACATGCAAGCGTCCTTAGGCATATATGGATGAGTTGGAAGAGAAGAGAAAATAAATTCAATCACACACATCTTTCATCGAATTGCGTATGTGTCAGTTTCAGGAGACATAATTTTATACGAAATCTTTCTTTACGTGCCCGGACTTTTTACAATAATGAATAACGTCTCGTGTAAAATTCTTAACTTCTAAGTGTACAGCCCCGGTGTTTCGATCTGAGATTTGGCCAGAAGGTACAACGGTAACATTCAGACGGGTGGAACATCCTTGCCAGGGAAGTATACAAGTCGTACACAGCCAGTAAACATCCGAACCGGCACATGAAGCAGAATTCCGTGGCCAAAAAGCGTTCAAGGCTCTTGTACACTGAAAATATATTTTCTTTAAATAGCTTTCACGCTTTTCGTAAACATAGATTTTATACATAGCACAAATGTCTCGTATATTGTATGATACATTCATAATGCTTTTTATCTGGTGAAATGCTATCATTACTCCTTTGTGTGAAATGCACGAAATGAATTTCGTGAAGACAAGCCAATCGCTGTTTCTCTTGTATACCGTATTCATGCATGATGGTGGTGCTGCTGGTATGGGCGGGAATAATGTATCTATCCCAAAATAAAAATCAGAGCGCTGTCGAGAGCTATAACATTACCAGGAGGCTGAAAGCCACAATAATAAAGAAAAAAAGCTATAACATTATGCTCATTAATCAAGCTTGTTCTCACGAGTCAGCATGGCCCAGTGAGATCAAACACGGATTTAGAATCAGCACTTTCAAAAAATTCAGGTTCGAATCCCATGTCAGAAACATTAAAAAGACGCTGAACAACTTCACGTGGTGTCGACAACGTGAACAACTTCGTCGTGGTGTACACAACTTTACGAATGTTCTTTCTGTGTCAACAATAGCTTAGTGCTTTTGGCAGTTGCGTGTGTGCCATTCATTACGAATGTATCTTAATAATAAGTACAAATCAGTTTCGTTTCAGTAAACAACGAATAGATTTGTTAGTTCTACCTTCGATTCCGTAATATAAACTAAAATTAATTTTCAGTGTACGGTAGTGTTTTGACGAAACACAAGCGCTGTAGTTTGATCGATGACAAAACATATATCAAACTTGATTTTAAGCTTCCGAATCAAAAGTTTTACATCGCGGCTGGACGTGGGGATCTGCCGGGAAGATTCGTGTTTGCCGACACATTCGCGAAGAAGGCCATGATTTGACAAGCGATTTGCAGTTGTGGCTGGAACAAGGAACCATTCGTCACATTCTTGACGACGACATCCCAAGTTAACATCGAAGAATGCCTGATAAAGCGTGTTTTGCCGTTCATCCGCAAGCACAGGAACAAAGCCATCTTTTGGCCAGATTTGGCCAGCTGCCACTACTCCAAGGTGGTTCTGGAGTGGTGTGCTGCCAACAATATCGATTTTGTCCTCAAGCTAATGAATTCTTCCCAATTGCCCGGAATTTCAACCAATCTAAAAATACTCGGCAATTTCAATCCAGCAAATGCGGGCAAACTGGAAGAAATGCGCTGATTCCGTGCCCGTTTCCACTGTGTGGGTGCTGATGGACTCCATCAAGAGAGAGGTTGGACCATCTAAGGCTGTGACTTGGAAGTTTTAATAAAAGTACTGTAAAGCAAAAATTAATGGACATTTTTTAGCCTATTGCATCACGAATTACCGATTTTTTTTTGTGCGCCAATAACCAACAACAACAAACTGAATAAGTGCTGCCAAGTGGACGAAATTAAAAGCTGCCGCCCGAATCATTTTGACCTATTTGACCTCTTGTACCTTAAACCATTCCAGGACGGATTTTGCATAGTGGCAGGAGGCCATAACAGAGCTGGAGATTCGTGGGTTCTGACAAACGGTAGCAACCACTTTTTCAGACATTCTTTCTCGTACACATCCTTATTGATAGTGCCATTGATAGATTTTCAACCACAACTACATATGGTCTGCCTAATCAAATGCTTCTTCGAAATTTTGGACACCTTCTTTGTCCGAAAATGCTCGGCAACGGCGTTCCTTTGCATTGCGGTATAAAAAGCCAGACCCGGAAGCTATTTGAAATCTTCGAGGACGTTTGTTTCGTCGTCCATTATGAAAATGTTTGCAAAAAATTGGTGTAAAGCTCCTTTAGCACGACTTTTTGCAGTGAAATTTTGCTTGTCATCACGTTTGGGTACATTTTTCACGTTGTACGCCTTCAGTTCTTGCCTCTGCTTCACTTTTTGTACGCATGATTTTGACTTCCCAACTTTGCGAGCCACATTCCACACAGAAAGATTGGGATTTTTCTCAACAATGGCTACCACCTTCTTGTCCATTTGTCGGGAGCACTTTTCGATTTGTTCCACTTCCAACCTTCTGATCCACAGTCATCGGTAGTTTTAGTTTCTTGGCAAGATCGCGTACCGATAAATTAGGATTTTGCTGCCGTTCGTATAAAATGCGTTTGCGCACTTCCACTTGATTCAACGCCATTTTACTGAATGTAACATGAATGTAAACATGTTATACCACGATTTAAAGTGGAGAGTTTTGGTTGTCATATAACTGAAATAATTCAAAATCTACACTGAAAAGAAATTGTCCGAAATTTAACGTGGACAGGCTTTACTTAACGTTCTCGAACAGTTCGATCGCTGGGAACGTGTAGTTCTACAATGTTAAGTTATCCACATATTTTTTTTTACATCATTTAACAAAACTATCTTTTATTCAAACAAATGGATGATTCTTAATGGTACGGGATTGAACTTGAACATAGTGAAGACCGAATGAAATTCATATTTTTCTTCCACGAGTTTGTGAATTTTTGATTGAACACTTTTCATCAAGTTCTGGACTAGTGTTTTATCACATTTTTTAGACGCCTAGGCTCAGTTTTGTTTTTTTAGTTCTGCATATTCTCAGCTGCTAGAAGTAATTTTGAAGACCCTTAGAGGTCATTTTGAAGACCCTGGGCTGTCAGCCCAATAGCGTTCAATGGGCTGAACCCAGGTAGCACACTACGGTCATTAGTAGTTGTAGTAACTTGATTATGACTTAGTAGGTCAGATTTATGTTTTTTCAACCGTATGGCAACAAGTGTGCTACTAGGGAAGCTGAGGGTAATTTGGCGGATTGATGTCTTTCTCAACGAAATCTATACCCTTTTACATGAGACCACTTGAATCGACCTGCCTGCATTGCTTACATCTTCTCCTACAACGGCAATGTTAAATAGTGGACCAGAAAGGGTTTTTTGATCCCCCTTTGACATAATTCTCGTCATCCATCAAAATACATGCATGCAGTGGCTGCAAAACTCGCGAATACTTTCTTTTAGGTTTCTTATAGATCTTCAGGTAGTTCCGTTTATTGATACGTTGAATCATTCCGACACTGGTTCTCGTTTTATAGGCCAAATCACGTATCTACAATGTTTTGTTCTTCCGAATTAGAGCTACCACTTTCTGATCCAGTTTACGGTTGGAAGATCCGGATTTTAGGCCTCTTCCTGGCAGGTCATACAAAGAACAGTGTTCCCCAAACTTTGTTATGGTGGATTTTACACTCGCGTGATGAATTGTAAAGCGCTTCGCCAATTGTCGCATAGTGACATCCTTTTCACGTAGCCATGAATCCAAAACCTTAATTTTAACGTCGTTTTGAAAGCGCGACATTTTGAAAACGAAGAATGTATACCGTGCAAACAAGTAAACGAACGACGGCTGACAGTCAAAAGCACAGTTTGCTATGATGAAAACATTAAAACCATCACAAATACACGCGGGCAACGCAAATATTCGTGGATAGCTAATTTTTTATTGACTCCTCAATGGAGTATCGAGCCAGTTTAGATAGAAATTCAAAATGATTTTTAACGAAATTCCAAACGGAGTTAAAGGATTTTCCTTACTTTCGCAATCAAGATTTCTAACAAGTAAAGTTTTGGTTTCTGAAAACAGAAATGATCTTAAAATTATATTCAATGAATCGCTAATCGCAAGATAAAATTTCCTGTCTGGCATCATTGTTCACAGAAAGTGAGCTCTTTCCAGTTTGTTTTACCTCGAATGAGTAACGCTCAGTCAGGTCTTTCTGCGAGGAAAAGCGACCGAAAGAAACAACTCACAGCTTTAAGTTTGAAAAATTGGTAATTTTAACGTACAACATTTCTACCAAAGCCTGATTTCATTCTTCCCGATTTTTTCTACTTCAGGCTTGATTAGTTTTTGGGTGAAATAACCACTGCTATTGAGATATTGCAGTTCCCCGATACGTTCATGTACCAAATGGGATATGAAAAATTGTTTCCTTCAACCAAATCCTGTGCAGATTTTCTACGTGTTACTCAAACAAACACAATCGAATCGATTCCGGAGAGAACAAACAATGCAAATCAAAACTCATATTTACATCCCAAACACGCAATCCTTCTACATCATTAACATGGGGAATAACTTTTTCAGCATAACCTTCTACATCTGTTGTCTTGAACAAACTCACCCATCATGCTCTGCCGAACCACACTAGTCTTCAATCACCACCAGATGATGCCGAACCTGATGTGAATGCCTGCATACCTTTAGCCAATCGGCTCAACTCGAGAGCAAATTTCCACAGCAGTCCTAATAAAACTTAATTGAATTATCGAAAGCATTCCGCAGCATTGAATACTGAGTCAATAGGGCTACCGGAAACATTCATCCCAGAAACCCACTTCAAAGTGGCCTCGTGCAAGGTGAAGGGGGGGGGGGCGAGTTGATTCGATCCACCGAAGAAGCTGGTTTGATCGGTGGTTCGCCGGCTTCCGCTTGATTTATTTTAAACATATCCTTCACCATTCGTACGCGGCATAAATTTATAGTGAAAATGTTCTCCTACCGGGGCGTGCCGCTCTACCGACTGCTATCGAAAGGTCTGCCTTAACTATTCCGAATTAGATTCGCCATATTTGTTCGCAAATCTCTCAGCAGCAGCAGCAGCAGCAGGCTATTCGGAGCAGCTGGCAGTTGGCTTTGAAAGTGGGTGGGCAGTTGGTTGGCTGGTTGGCCATTCACTTTGTATAGTTGTGGATTTGAATTTGTGTGCGTGTGTGTATGTGAGCAAGAGTTTGTGTACATTTGGGGAAGCCAAAATCCTTTTATCAACATGAATGATTTGGTTTTTCTGTTTGATTTAGCATCGGGGTTTGATGATGTTGGATTTATAGCTCTGGTTCCCCCTGGGTTTTTCATTTGTTGAGTGGAGAGGGTATTTGAGGGAAGTCTTTTGAATCAAAATCGAGCTCAAAAGTTGTCAAATCGATGGATAGGCAGTTCACGCGGATCACATTTTAATGCTCGGTTGCTTAAATCATGAAGTTTTGTGGTCTCAATTGGGGTGGCTATCTTTTGATTGTGATTGTTGAATTGAACATTATTTGGTTGATGGTATAAAATTACTCATTGTTAGAAAAAAGAAGCAAAATGACACTGATAAAATTATTTGACTTAAAATTTCGAGTTAATAACCGTAACCAAGTGAAGCAAACACTGGAAGTGTGGGATATTTGAAAAACTGGAGACAAACAACCCTCAACCGAGTGTTATGGAGAAATATCATGACGCTGGTGCGGTCCTAATAAAGGGTGTTTCGATCAAAATTTGGTCGACTTAAACTTGACGCATTTCCTTTCATCGTGCATTAAGAAATTCTGCGCACCCAAATGAAGATTTGTGCGGGCAGCATCAAGCCTCTTATTTTTATTTTGAGATTAGCACTTCAGTTTATTGTCGTGGAAGGAAGAGAAGCAACGCATATAAATTTTGTACGTGTCTGGTAAAAATTCTAACTACTCTCACTCCAAGTTGGCAAAATTGTTGAATGTGGCTAAATCAACCGTTACCAACGTATTAAAAGTGGAAAGCTGGATCAGAGAGAATTCGAAAGCCGGAGGCCACAGCGACGACAAAAAGAGTTGCCCGCTGTTTCGAGCGGACCCCAACCTCTCCGTCCGAGATGTCGCAAAGAAGCTCGGAGTGGCGACTCCAAATCGCGTCGATAAACAAAACACGTCGGCTAAAGCACGATTGCGAAAGTTGTACACGACGATACTGCCGAAGTTTGATTGCGTGGTACAGGACGTTGAAACTTACATTAAGGCAGACTTTTAAAAGCTTTCTGGACAGATATTTTATACGGCAACCGGACGAGAAAAGGTGGCAGATATTTTCAGGCACATTTAACTGTCAAAGCTTGCGAAGAAATATCTGGTATGGCCGGCCATCTGTAACTGTGGCTTGAAGAGCAACGTTTACATTGCGACCGGAACCGTCAACCAGGAAATTTATCTGAGCGTGTGCCTACAAATACGTCTACTGCCTTTTCTGAAGCTACACAATTGTTCCGTTCTATTTTGGCCGGATTTGACATCTTGCTCTTACGGAA
Organism: Aedes japonicus; assembly: GCA_034211315.2. NCBI lineage: Eukaryota > Metazoa > Arthropoda > Insecta > Diptera > Culicidae > Aedes > Aedes japonicus. Next base: position 160,817 of record JASCZW010000842.1, on the reverse strand, counting down.
AATAAGGCCATGGAGGGGTATGCTGCCAGCAACGTTCAAGTGGTGTCCAAGTACAAGAACCCTTCCAATATTGCGTCATCATCAAGCGGAATCTTAAGAAGACTCAAGAAGCTGTTGCGAGCGAGAAACAGTTCAAGGCAAACTGGCGTTCTGCGGCGAATAAAGTGGACAAGGAGTGAAAATCTTATGACAGGTGTTAAACAAAAGACCTGGATTTTCGCATTTGTTAAAAGGGAAGCTTAGTTGAATATTTCTCCTGTTTTCTGTATTAACTGAACTGAAAAAGAAAAAGCATTTGACTAATTAATAAAAACTTTGATCGACTCACACACATCACTGTTTGACCAAATTTTGATCAGAACACCCTTTAGGACGTTGGACCAGCATAAGTTAGTTAGAACGGTAAATTGAAAGATAAAAAGATAAAACTAATGTTCAAGAGTCTGGTCAATACCATGATGATGTTGTACATAGTTTTTCAAAATACCTGTATTGAAATTTACAGAAGACAAAATCTCTGTGAAATTCCCATAATTTTTTAATGATGCGGATTTGACGGAAACATTGTTTAGGTTTAGAATGTTTTTTCACAAACAAAGAAAACGAACAAGTTGAAACAGGAAGCTAGCACAATTAAATGTAATGAAATCAATGAGGTCAAAAAAGGTAGGTTGTTTTTAAATATGATTTTCCAATTTTGTTAAAGTACTTTATCATAGACATCTCTGACGACAATTGATAGATACCATTTGATCAGTGAAGATGAAGACCAAGGCACCACAAAAACTTGAATGTGACCTAATTAGCTCATAGTAAAGTTGAGTGAACTAATTTGCAACAAGTGTGCTACTAGAGTAAGTTTTGACAGATTAGTTCACATTAAGACAGGGCTGTAAATGGTGAGTTAACACCTAGAAGAAGGGTGTGAATGACCTCCTGTCTTCTCAAGTTTCTGCCTTACGCCTCCACAAATCATATTTTCACAAAAGTCTGTCAGCTTATTGGCTGGTTGGCGTAGCCTGGCCAATGTTTTCAGTTTGACACTAGACGAATTTCACGCCAACTTATCCAGTGTTTGGCAGCACCCTCTCAGAATCCAATGAAACTTTGTGGGTGTGTAGACTATGTCTTTTCAAGCAACTTTGCAAACCTTGTTTTTTTTTAAATTATCTAGACTGCCATTTTAATTTTTGGATAAATATTTTTAAATCAACGTTACTCAGAAAGTAAAAGAATTACAAAAAAGTGAAGAACGAGTGATTTTTAGAAAGTGTTTTAAACTTTCATTAAAAAAAAATTGTAAAATCAATTCTAACACGTTAAAAAAATATTCTAAAATTTAAAGTGAATATTCAATAAATGGCTAGCTTAGAATGCGATGAAAGATTTTCTTAATAAAGGCAGTATGATTTTCTAATAGTTCGCCATACAGTGCAAGATGCGCACTTTTAATTATTTCTTTTTTCTAACAACAAATGTTTCATGTCAACATAAATCAAAAAGGATAAGACTAACAAAAAAGTGATGTTTGCGTGATTTTCAGAAAATCGTTTTAACTATTATGAAAAAAAAGGTATAGGTTATAAAATCGAATCTTACATGCTAAAAAAATGTTTGAAAATTTAAAGTCGATTTGTAAAAAATGGATATCTTAGAATTGGACAACATTTTTTTTTTTAAAAAAAAGGGCAATATAATTGTTTAAATGTTCGCCATACGCAAGGTGGGCACTTTTAAGGAAAAAAAGGTTTTAAAAAAACAAATTTTTCATGTCCTATTTTTACCGTATATCGCGCCAACTTGTCTTATAATTTGATCCTTAGACCCGACAAAAGCCCATTATAATGAGAATTTGGATTTTTCAAGGGTCTTTGAATGTTTGAAAAACCAAGACTACCATTTGGAAAGGTCTTATTAAAAAATTATTATTTTTATAAAACTTTAGTAATAATACAATTATGTCTGGTGGATGATCCTGTTTATTCCCAAAATTTTGAAGTTTATTCCAAGAAGAACGATTAATTCGAAAACAAAAGCTTTATCATAATATTTGCTCAATTTTTCAGTGAAAGTTCAATTGTTTAAATCAAAATTGCTAGATTTCACTAAAAAAAAATCAATATATTGCTCAAACATTATTTTCATGACAGATGCAGAAGCGGCCCATAACACGAACAAAAAGAACTTTGCCAGCTTGTGCAATATTAAGTCCAAGTATGGATTGGGAGCATAATGGCACTTCTTTGCAACGTCTCATTGGAAAGTTCCATATGATGCCATTGGTGGTACTCTCAAGTAAATAACAAAGAGAGCTAGCCTTGCTCAAGATTATGGAAACACAATCAAACCTCTTCGGGAACTATATGACTGGGCAGTTAAACAGACAAATAAAAGTATTACAACACTGAATTTCTGCTTCATATCAGCTGAACAGTATGCAAAAATGGAAAGCTGATGCACAAAATGCTGTATACTGTTGCATCACCCCACATTTCTGATAGCCAGCATTGATTCACGAAACACGGCTCAACAACAACAAATTTGATGTGCTACGTTACCACGCTGTCACGGGAAATAGAAATGAGAAGGTAAATTGACGCGGTCTTTGTGATTTTATCTTGTTTGAGTGTAGTTGTCTAGTTGTCGTAAAAGTAAAGCACATTGTCTTTTCTAATTGGATACCGTAGTGGATATTTTCGTTTCTATCCATCTGTTTCGTTTGTATTTAATTATTTGATTTATTTATTTATTTATTTCTTTATTTATTTATTTATTTATTTATTTGATTATATATTCAATGATTCATTTGTATATATATTTATTCATTTACTTATTTATTCATTCATTTATTTATGTATTTATTTAGTATTCTTTTTGTGAATTTATTTATTAATTTATTTATTTATTCATTTATTTATTGATTAATTTATTTATTAAATAATTAATTGATTTATTGTGATTGTTTTTATCTGATCTTAATGAAATTAGTTAAAAAACGCAAACCATACAAGCGTTATCTAAATGTCTCAGTCGTCAAATTAAAATCAAAAACGTTACATGCTTCTACAAACAGTCTACATATAGAATTGAAAGGATCATTTGCTACATAGTCAGTATTTCTTGGTGCAGTCAACTTCACCTTTGATTAGTTTAGCTCCGAAAACCGCTCGGTTAATTTTGCGACAATCATTCAGTGGTTCAATTCCCAGCAATGCACAGCGTTGCTTGTACGGCGGCAAGCTTAGAACGTATCCGACAAACTTCCGTTGAACAGCTTCGATTCTCGTGCTCCAAACTGTCTCATATGGTTCAAATGATGCAAATTCCAGAATTGACATGACTAGTGAACAGTAGAGAGAGCGCAAACACAATGGGTCGTTGAAATCTTCGCTAATTTTCGAAATAAATCCCAGCTGACGAACAGCTTTGTCCACAATGGCAGAGTAGTGGAGTTTGAATGTCAATTTGCAATCCAACAGCACTCCAAGATCTCTTACCTTTTCCACACTTTCAAGTTGCTGCCCATCTATATTGTAGTCGTACAGAATTGGGGACTTTCGCTGGCAGTAGGAAATTATACAGCACTTGGGGACGCTTATTCGGAGGTAGTTCATGAAACACCACCGCGCAAAGCAGTTTAGAAGTTCCTGAAGTTCTCTGCGATCCGCTTTGTTACAAATTGACGAGGAAAACCTCCACACATCGTTAAAAAATAACGAGAACAGGAATGGACCTAAATTGCTTCCCTGAGGTATACCGTATGCAGGAGTGAAGGACAGTGGTTCTACTGATCCTTTTTTCACACAGAGGCTTCTATTGCCAAGGTACGAATGTAACCAATTACACATCCTTTCCGAACCACCCAGTTGAAGTAGTTTAGCTAGAAGAACATCATGGTTCACAGTGTCGAAGGCAGTCTTGATATCGGTATATACAGCATCTACTTGAGCACCGTTGTCCATAGCACTGATGCAGGTCGATGTAAAATCGCATAAATTACTGTCCGCCGATCGCTTTGGAAAGAAACATGCTGTTTCCACTAATGTAAGCGCTGCACGAATTGAACATCATTTTGTATACGATGGCATTTTGAGCCCGCTGAAAGTAAAGTCATTCCACGGTAGTTGGATACATTCGTCTTGTCGCCCTTCATAAAAGCAGGCCGCATATGGGACCTCTTCCAAACAACTGGAAACTCGTGCTGTTGAAGCCATTGGTTGAAAACAGCTACGAGTGGTGCTATCAACAAAGCGCCACATTTTTTGAAGATGCAGGCGGGGATTCCATTGGGACCAGAACAATAGCATGCCTTAAGCTTCTGTAACGCATACTCCACCATTTGCTCATCAACTTGAAAGACATCTAGAACAACCACATCACGTGGCACTAATATGATCAGCAGTGTCAATTTCCTCGGTGGTTGGCACATGGCTCACGGACACATTGGAAGACTGCTGGGCAAAAAAATCACATTTTTCACAGGGACCAGTCCTCTTTCGCTTCAAATTGACAAAACTCCAGAATCCCTTTGGGCTACGACGAAGATCCTCTTGCTTTTTTCTCACGTAGCGTTTGTACGGAGAACGGTTGTATTCACGGTAACACGACTTGCCTCATCAAATTTTCGTTTTGAGAACGGGCACCTTAGGCGGCTGTACTGTTGCAGCAACCTAAAACGTCGACGACGCAGAATACTGAGATGTGGGTTGGACCATGCCGGTTTCGTTGGCGGTCTGTTCAACGGGACTGTTTGGATGATACAGTTAAGAAGAATACATCTACATTCACGCTCTCATAAGCTGTGGACCACTCACTCTACGAAAGTAGAACGTTCATCGTTTCAAAATAACCACGACTGAAGTCACGGCCAGGGAGATCTTCTTCTTCGAGATATAAAACTGGTGATGGTAATGGCCACAGAGAATTCTAGAGCTGGATGGTAACGATCAAGGGGGACCACATGTTCTGCCGCTAGCGTTGCAAATCCATTGGTCATGTTTGAGTCGTTGCTGAAGATTAGGTCCAATATGCGATCATTGCTGTTGCGAATTAAAATGCGTTGCCGTAGTCCATGAAATGCCATGTTGTCGAGAAGAGTCTGAGTAGCTGTAGAAATCTGTGGATGAAGTGGATCAACGAAAGCGTAGCTGTTGTTTGATTGCCATACAATACGAGGTTGATTGAAATCCCCAAATAGAATCATTGGGCTTGTATCACTCTGCAAGCTACAGATTTCAGATACGGCATCAAGGTGAGACTGCATATGTGATATGTCTTGACTTTTTTTCCGGTGGAATATACAAGACGACGACAAACAAATTAGTCGCTTGGCCAGTAACTTTTACCCACAGATGTTCGATATTAGGATATTGAACGATTTATGATCCAAATCTTTCGTTAACGGCGGGGCGGGAGCTTTGCGTAGAGCAACGATCAACGCTAAACACAGGTTGCGCCAGAAAATAATGCGAAAATATTCAAACTTGAGTATTGGGTTAATTTGTACAGCTAGTAACTAATTACTGTCGAAAGTGTATTTTTTCATGTTTACTTTCAAATGATGCATCCAAACATTCTATTTGTTTTATTGAAAATTCGTCAAAATGTTCGCGAAAGAAGTGATCACCAGTTTGTTGATCGCCCAGAAGAAGCCGAAAGAGATTGCCAAGGTGGTAGGGCGCCATTTGGCAACAGTTTACCGCATAAAAAAGTCCCAGCAGGATGGCCCTTAGCAGCGAAAGCTGGAAAGCGGACGTCCGCGCTTTGCACGCACTCCAAACGTGATTAAATCGGTCCGTGCAAAAATTGCTCGCAACCCGGTGCGTTCCATAAGAAAACTTGCAAAGGAAGCCAATATTTCCTGCATGCATCTTCCAGAGCCAGCGTGAAGCACCACTTGATTACGAACCGGGTCAAGGAACTACGAGTGACTCGTTCCAAGAGATTGCTTTCCTTGTTGAAGAAGGAAAAAATGATAATCCTGTTCTCCGACGAAAAGCTTCTCAGCATTGACGCTGTGGCCAACAGCCGCACAAACCGGTTCATTTCAACGCAGAAAATGGAGAACGTTTCGGATAAAGTGAAATTCAAATTTCAAACCAAACATCCGGCTGGTGTCATGATGTTTGACTTGGTGGCGTCCAACGGTTTGAAAATGCCGCCTGTTCTCATTGATGCTGGAGTTAAAATCAATACCGAAGTGTATATCGATATTTTAAAGGACCAAGTGCTTCCTCAACTTCTCCGAGGAGCTAACACACGCCCAATCGATCCCAACAATGGTTGAATGATAACATGAAGTTTTGGCCGAAGGATTTGTGGCCCCCTAGCAGTCCAGATCTTAATCCGTTGGATTTGGGCATATGTTGAAGCACGAGCCTCCCTAGTGTGAAAATCCTGAAGGAAATCATAACACGCACATGGCAGTCAATGTCGGAGGACTACGTTCGAAAGGCATGCTCTCGGCGTCCGCTCGAGAATGTTTTTAATAAAAATGGAGGACACATTGAATAAATTTGTTTAAAAGGACTTTACAAAGATAACTGCACTTGAAAATGTTGATATTATTGCTTGAATTAGTTGAAAATAGGATGTGAAAGAAATAGAACAAATTTTCGCATTATTTTCTGCCGCACCCTGTACACTGTAATCGCTTCAGAAGAACTGTCGAGGTTGTATTTGATCGTCTAGCCATGACTTGGTGAAAATGTTGACGTGGTAGTTCAATTCGGATGTAGAGAGGAATACATTATCAGTTTTCGTCCTTAGACCGCGAACATTCTGGTAGTAGATTCGGTGTAATGGTTAACTCTGCACAATCCAGTTTATTCTGCATCACGTCCGGTGTGCCTCAGGGCAGCGTTCTTGGTCCACTGATATTCAACATTTTTGTGAACGATCTCTGTCGTTCTCTCCTTCTCTCCTAGTTGAAGCTTTCGTTTGCCAATGACCTGAAATTTGATGATTGCACCATATTAACACTATGTTGATCTGGTGTCATATCCTTTACCCGCTCTAATAATCCCGTGCATAAACAGTACAGTATGCATATGGAAATATTGGAGCTTGTTACTTCTATCTGCAATCTGGGCGTAGCCATCAATGAGAAGCTTAGGTCCAATGAACATGTTGGGATTACGACTTCCAAAGCATTTTGGAAGACATGCTTCCGAATTCACAGACATACATGCTCTAAAAGAACTTAACTGCACGCTGGTACGCCGCATCCTAGAATATACGAGCTCCCAAACAATCTCCTACCCTATCCTGAGCAATGTCAAAAAATAGGCCCTGAAGATCCCATTTTCGAAGGCTTAAATCTAAGAAACCACAAAGATTTCACAGTAAAGCTCGATGCAAAGTAAATCTGGACGCACGGTTTAATACCACCACGTCCCTGGTGGTTGCAACAAAAAACGTTTCACAGGCATTTGTTGATGTTTCATTGACGAAGAAATTGGTGAAACTAAGGATCATGTAACTTGAAAAAAGAAAACTAGTTGTGCACATACAGCTAGAGAATCCTTCGTGGTCTGCCTCAAAAATAGCACAAGTGTTAAAATTCCCAAAGTCAACGATGTGTCTTGTAATCAAACGTTACAAGGATACTCTGAGTGTAGGTGGAGCGGAGCGCATCTATCATAAATGTGGCACTAGGGACAAAGAGCTGAGGAGAAAGGTGTTGAGGTACTTGAAAGGCAACCCAGATATGTCTCCGTACGTGATTTGGCAAAGATATGCAATTTCAACTTTTCCACCATGCGTAACATCCTTTCAAGAGGAGGATATAATTCTTTTTCTATCAGTAAACATCCGAATCACTGCCTGAAACAAAATTTAGAGGCCAAAAAGCGAGCTCGATTACTATACGAACGAGTTCTAACGAAATTTAATGACTGTATTTTAATGGATGACGAAACATACGTCAAACTGGATTATAAACAAATTCCCGGACGAAAATTTTACCTGGCAACTGGCCGTGGGGATGTCCTTTCGAGGTATACATTTGTTTTTTTTTGCTGATTAGTTTGCTCGGAAACTAATTATTTGGCAAGGAATCTGCAGATGTGGCCTTAAAACCAAGTGTTGACAGGTCATAAGGAATCGGAGGAAAAAGAGATAGAGCAGAATTAACTGTTAGTAAGGTTATACGCGAGATGTGAGCGGTCACATACAGTGAGGGCTGTGGTCCAAATCACAGTGACGTCACACCTCAGATTTGACAGATACTGGTGCCCTTGTGTTCAGAAATTAGTGTGTAAGAAAATAGGACGGGGAACACGAGGGTTATTGCTATCTCTTATACTCTCATTGTCAAAAGTGAGGTTAGTTTTTTCCGTGCAATAGTCTATATATATATGGTAGAAATGTAAAATGGCCCATGAACAGGGAATTTCGTTTAGATTATAAAAACAAGGTTATCGTAAAAACATTGAAAACTGTTGGGTAGATACAATTTCTATATGGAACATTTATAAAACTGAACTTGACTTTTAACAGTTCCGCCTTTCAAACAGTGTTTAATTTGTACGATTTTTTTGGTTTATACTCGCATAATCGATAATCGTAATTAACAAAAATTAAAAAAAAATATCATTTTTTTTGACTTTGTGCCAAAATGACGCTCATCCGCAGATATCCGCAGCTGGATTCTCGTTTCGCAGATAGTAAAGACCCCAAACTAAACTGTGGTGGTGGTCTTTTGAGACTGCTCGGCCCTGCTCGTTAGATATAGTCCAACTTAGGCAAAAAAAAAACTTTTTTTTCAATAATTCCCATTTTTTTTACTAATTTTAATTAACCGTGTAATATCAGAAACATACCCATTTGAAAGTTTAGACAATTAACATTTTGACGGCGTATTAAATTTCAAAAGTGGACCATTAATGTCTGTGAAAATTCCATTTGTTTGAAATACTTTTTTTCTACAATTTTCACAATTTTCCTAAGTCTGATGTCTGTGGCGGAATGAGTTTTCATCATAGAAGGCTGAAATTTTGGCAATCTAGGTGAACTATCTGGCTATCAAATGGTATGCAAGACACATCATTCAAAGCAAGTCAATTTTTCGATTTTTTGCCACCACTTTCCCCATAGTGCAGTGTGACGAAATAAAAAAAAGTGGGACATTGGTATTTGAAACTATAAAGTGTGGCCCATTGATTCCTTCTACATTTTTTCTACATCTTTTAAGTACTTTATTTTTGTATTAACAAATTTGATTTAAGGGGTGTGTACACCTAGATAAATTAAATTAGCTTTTTTATTTTTGGTTCAAATCGATGATCATGTATAATGACATTGTAGATCAGATCATTTCATGAAACTTTGTGAAGGACAAAACTTTCTATCTCTTAGCTGGACGAAGTTGTAGTGTGAAAAAGGAATGAACAATGTAATACCCTCTTGAAAATGTTTTTTTTTTACCATAGCTTTTTTATTTGAATTTTATCATTTTTTAAATGTTTAACAAAGTCTTAGGTCTTTAAAACATACACTTATTTGAAGATGACTGCTGATCATTATCTCTTCATTTAAAGAATTTACGTCAGTTGTAATGATTTTTTCAAGCTATCTTCGAAGGCGTGTAGATTACAGGTTAGCAGGTATTAGCAGCTAAACTTAACGTTAATTTACTCAGTTTTTAATACCCTTTAAAATAATGTACAAATTATAGGGGGGTCCAAGAGGGCAGTTAACAAATTTTCAAAATAGAAACTAAGCTTTTTATTGTATTATGTTGCATGTATAGTGATTTTCTTATCTCTTTTAATAAACATTTAGACTTGCTTTTAATGTTTTCCAAAAAACGGTCAAATTATGAGATAATGAAGCTTATTTGAATATAATAACGAAAAAAAGTCCATCGTTCTACTGCGAATCTTCATCTTTATCTCCCCAGCATATAGCATAATTTTGACCCGTTTTAGAACCCAGTTTCTCCATAAATCAATAAAACCGACGTTAATCCTTTAAATGAAGAGGGGCTTATTTTTAAGGGGCTATGACTCGTTTCCGTGAAAATGGGAACCACCCTAATTTAAACCAAAATCACAAAATGGACCTTAGTAATACAAACCATGTTGTAGATCATCACTTTGCTGTAAAGTTTCAAGTTTAGGCGCTGGGAGCATGTTTCCTCGTAAATTCGTGATCTGGACCATAGTGCACTGGTCTGCATGTGAACTATGTAATGAATGTTTAACACTAGTGCACATTGCACGGGCTTCGGGACAACTTCAGGTTAGTCCTTCAGAGATGTTCTTCACAAACCTACGGGTAAGTCCTTCAGAGAACTTCATCGAAGTTCATCAGAGAACTTCAGGGAAGTTCATCAAAGAACTTCATGGAAGTTTTTCAAAGAACTTTTGGAAAGTTTTGCAGAGAGCTTCAGGGTCCCAAACCCAAGCTTACAGAAACTGGCATGGAGCTCTGGGTCTAAAAATCTCTGTCGGCCACGTGTGTTTTTATGACCTTTTTGTGAGTAGAATTCATACTGTTAATGAGCGTAGAGACTCACTTGCTAACGAGAAACTTGCACGCAACAGTCCAACTTCAATACCCAACACTGAAGATCCCATTTTCGAAGGTACAAGTCTGAGAAACTACTAAGATTTGATACTAAAAAAGATGTTATTGCCCTTTGAAAACTCGGTTGTGACCAGTTTTTGAATTGCATTGCATTATTTAAATTTCCGCGCAGAATCACCTTAAAAGTCCTGGTAGCCCTAACTATGCAGCTTTCAACCTACACACCCGGCTCCAACAAGGAGTGCAAATTTCACTTAAATCACCTTTGATGACGCAGTGAAGTAAACATAAAAATATTTTTGTATTTCTCGTAACAACCGCAAAGAAACTTTTTTTTTCTGGAATTGTATCCATATTTTATCGAGCAGCACCGACCTCAGTGTACATGTTCTAACCTTTGAACCACATCAAAGGAATATCTGCCGTCAGATACTGATCTGGACGGTAAAATCTCGAGTAAATTCCGCAAAATTTGCGCCCCAAAAAACGCAAACATCACTGCAGATAAAAATGAAACTCTCAAACTTGCCACCGGAGCACTGAGGCCGCACCACCACGACCGCAAGAGCTTAGTTCCCCTCCTCCTCCTCGCGGCGAGTAACAAAGACCAAACAATGTCTTATCGCTCGTTCAGGCTTGTCTCTTCATCTGGCAAAGGTACATACTGCCTCACCAAAGCAGCTCCAGGACCAGTTCAGGAGTGAGCGAGATGAATGCCTTTCTACTATGCACAGGTTCGCTGGTTCACCCAGGGCTAATTTAATTACACCTCAGAGAGTGACTTATATCCGTAACGCCAACACCCACCCGCACAAACGCATTTCAGATGGAGCTGAAGCTTCCCGGAGGATGAAAAGAGTCTTGTAGGCCTGGGCGCAAAACTCGAAACAAGGCTTTGAACTTTACTGGGGGAAGCTCTTGACGGTTTTAGGGTGAAGAGTTAACAGTGGGGGAGGGGGGGACAAGAGGTTAGCCTTTGCTACTGTTGTTTTGAAACGGGGTTCCCAGAGAAGTTAATTAAAGAAAATTATTTTCTTCTGCCAAGTGGATGGAGCAAAAACTTCATCAGCAACAACAACAACAATCGCTTGGATAACCGCCAGCGACATGGGGAATCTTTTGAACTTGGATTCATGTCAAGGGTTTTGGATAAAAATGTTTTGCTTTGTTTAGAAAGATTTACCCTGGCCGTTCTTCAAAGAACTTGAACTTGAAAATTAAACATGCATGCAAATCAATTGTTAAGATTCTATTCCACGAAATTAGTTGTTAAGTTGATCATACACAAAACAGTTTCAATTACATCGAGTTTGGCTCGAAAATTACATTCTAATTGAATTCTCTACTATAACCAAACCCTCATACATACAGAATTGGAAAATTGTTCCCAATTTTCCACTCTTCAACGTTCCTCACCGCATGGAGCGAACTCTTGACCTGGAACCATACAGGGAGATACTCCGAGTGGGAACCTATCGACATTTCAAATTCCATTATCATCGAAGTTGGTTTTATTCATTAGCCAATTTCGAAGCCAACAGTTTCCCATTTCATCCCCTCTCTCTCCCCTCTGGATCGTTTGTCAGTCGTTCGGCACTAGGATAGTTGAGTACTTTGCCATCATCAAGCTGTAAATTGTCCTGTTGTGGTGCGTATGTGACCATCCTAGTTCCCTAGCATCAGTCAGCCCGTCAGTAGTTAGCAATGTGTGACAATACACTCAGGGCACAAATTAAGTGCAAGAATTGTACCGAGAAGTTTGCGGTTCCGAGTGTTTGCATATATTGCTGCTGTTGTGTTCGTTCAGAATCGCTTCCTTCGGAAGAAGGAAGGGGGGATCTTTTCTTACTGGGGTTGTGTGGTTCTTACACCACAGCTTAAGTAAGTGAAGCAAAGTGTCGTAGGAGAACGATGCGACTGTATGAACGAGTGTGTCAACTCAACTTGCACATGATCCGAAAAAGGGGGGAACTCCAAATGCAATACCAAAAGAGGGGGGATTTTTTGATTAAATTTACTCCTATCTGGGAGTAAATATCCGTCCCACCAGTGGGAATGTAGTGCAGCAGCGAATGATGGAGGAAGGAGTGTTTGTGTGTGAATGTGCAACCAAATTGTCTTTGGGTAAATTGAAAAAGTTTCCCATGAAGTTCCATGTCTGATGTTGATGGTCTGCTCTCTGTTGCTGCTAGGGTTCGGCTGAGGGGCAAGATTGGATCCTGTCGTGAGCTGGTGGCCGTCTGTACGGAGGAGATGGAATTTTTCCCCGGGGTGTGAAAGCGAGAACGATTCCGGAAAACTTTTACATCTGTTTTGATGCTAGAATTGAGAGGAATTTCTTGGATCATAGCATCTGGGAGCTGGGTTGAGGCTCGTTGATGGTTGGATAATTTCTTGAGTGTTGGTTGGTTTTTTTTGGTAAAACATTGTTTATCCATGTATCAGATTAGATTTGCCGATTAAAATCGCAGGAGTAGGGAGAATGCTTTCCAAATTTGTTTGAATGCTTCAAATTCTGAAGCACGCTGAATAAGAGGAATCTTGAATGTTCTAAAGGGTGTCGCCATCAAAATTTGGACATGTGTGTGAGTGAATCAAAGTTTTTATTGATCAGTCAAAACTTTTTCTTTTTCAAGTTTAGTTTAAAAAAAAAACAGTTAATACAAAATACAGGAGAAATATTCAGCTAAGCTTCCTTTTTACCGAATGCGAATAGCCGGGTCTTTCGTTCAACACCTGCCATAAGAATTTGTAAAGTCTCCTTGTCCACTTTATTCGCCGCAGAACGCCAGTTTGCCTTGAACTGTTTCTCGCTCGCAACAGGTTTTTGAGTCTTTTTAAGGTTCCGCTTGACGATGGCCCAATATTGTTCGATTGGGTGGAGCTCTGGCGTGTTGGGAGAGTTCTGGTCCTTGGGCATCACTTGAACGTTGTTGGCAGCATACTACTCCATGACTTTTTTTCCGTAATGGCAAGATGCCAAATCCGGCCAAATTAGAACGGAACAATTGTGTCGCTTCAGGAAAGACAGTAGACGTTTTTGTAGGCACTCGCTCAGCTAAATTTCCTGGTTGACGGTTCCGGTCGCCATGTAAACATTGCTCTTCAAGCCACAGGTACAGATGGCCTGCTACACCAGATAGCTCTTCACGAACTTAAGTCACGAACATTTAAGACAGTTAAATGTACTTGAAAATATTTGCCAGCTTTCCCCGTCCAGTCGTATAAAATTCCTGACCAGGAAGCTGTTTAAAGTCTGCCTTGACGTAAGTTTCATCGTCCTGTACCACGCCATCAAACTTCGTCAGCATCGTCGTGTACAACTTTCGCGATCGTGCTTTGGCCGACGTGTTTTGTTTACCGTCGCGATTTGGAGTCACTCCGTTCCTGTTAGTCCAGCTCGTTTTTTAGCTCTATCCACGGTTGATGGCGCCAGTCCCAGCTTCTTTGCGACATCTCGGACGGAGAGGTTGGGGTTCCGCTCGAAACAGTGGGCAACTCTTATGTCGTCGCTGTGGCCTCCGACCTCGATTTCCCCCCGATCCAACTTTCCTGGCTGTAGACAAACGTTTCTCCGAATACTTTTAATACGTTGATAACAGTTGATTTAGCAACGTTCAACAATTTCGCCAACTTGGCGTGAGAATAGTTTGGATTTTCATCATGCACGTGCCAAATTTTGGTGTGTTGCTTCTCTTCCTTCCACGACATTATTATAACTGTAAGTGTGGATGATCACAGATTGACTCACTGGCTGGTTCACTGCGGTCAACGTCGAAGGCACAGACACGAGCATTAACGGTCGATTCTCTTTCTCGATGATCTCGATCGTCGTCTTTATTTTCACCAAGCTCTCGTTACAGAGTTTCTCATAATCCACGTAAGGCTTGTTCGCGACAAAATCTGGAACCCCGACAAAATCAGACTGATGAACTGTTTCATTGTGTAATTTCAATTTTTGGTGATACTACAAGCTTTCAGATCGAAGAAGGCGTCGAAAGAATAGCAAGTGCGGAAAGCAATTCCCAAGTAACACTTTCAGTTCTATTCCAGCCGTAGAGCACTCCTCCCGGCTTTGTTGATGAAACTACATTCAAAACTGTTTTGTCCACCAACACCTTCTCTATGCATCTTTAAAGCCGAAATGTGTACAAAGTGGCCCACTCTATAGGCGGTTGTGAAAACAAATTCATAAAACCTTTCTAAGACCATAAAAATTTTGAAAATGCTCTAGTGAAAGATGTTATAACCACTTGAGAACCATCATAAAACCTATTGGCCGCCATCAAAACCGGTAAAGGGCCGAATGGCCACAGCTGTCAAACTTCACGGCGATATCGTGGTTGGTTTTTGTTGTTCTGCTTTGTTCGATTCTCTGCTCTTCTAATTCATTCAACAGTAAATAATGGCTGAGAAAAAAAGTTCAAGTGTTGCGGGAAATTATCTTTGATAGCGAAATATATACACAAATTGAGCTTTTTTTATAGCATATCACGCTTCAAATCATATGCGCATTTAATTTTATGGTGAATATTGGCACGATAAGAGCTGAAAATTAATGCGCCTCGGAAATTAGGCGAGTTTACAACAACAAAAACAAAATTGAAAGATATATATTCGATAAATTAAACAAGAAACTTCTGAAAATTGATGGAATTCAATAAGGTTATCTGAACGAATACCGAAGTTTATCTCAGTTCAATTGTATTACACTTAAAATTTGGTGAATTTATTTTCCACATTTCGATTATTTCATATATTCCAATATGGCGATTGCAAGAAATCACAGTTTTGCCAAAAAGCCAACTTATCTTAGCAATGGCTACTATAAAACTATCTGGATCGCATTGGTAGCTTTCCGTCAATGCCAATTAGCTCGTCTTGAAGATAGCTATTTCCTACTTGCAGACGGCTACTAATAACTCGTGTTTTAAAATGCTTTTTCAACTAACCATAATAAGATAATACGAATGTGTCCTACAACGGCATTTCAAAACAGCATTTTATGGGTTTTCAAAGTCAAAATAAAACCTTTGATAGGAGTAAAAGGAATTTTAGAAGTCAAGGTTTTAATATCGTTGTAAAGAAGCTGTGTAGGTTCTTATAAACCTGACTAAAATTTGAAACCTATTGGCATCTCTTGCTGCCATAATAAAACCGAATGGATTTCTCGTGGCTTTCATAAAACTTTAATAAAACTTAATAAAGCTGGATGGTTTTGGAAATGTTACTTGGGTTGTGTGTGGTCGCAATAAAAATCCGGATCTTTCAGTAGGAAAACTTGCCAAAAAGCTTGGTTTTTCTGCAAGTACTGTCCATAACGTTCTTAAATCTTTCGACACACGTTTTACAACAGCCAGGAAGGCTGTGGTGAAGCAAATATTTCTGAAGAAACCAGATCTCTCAGTAGTGTCGTGAACTAGTCGGGATTTACAGCCTCGACAATTTCCACTATGACAGCCTCAGTGAATTCAACTCACGTCCAATAAAAACAACCGTTCGTTCTAAATTTCGTTAACAGAATGAAAACTCCGCATGCTTGAACGAGCTTGAAACCCCGCTTCAATCATATTTTGCACTCTTCTATCCCAAAGCGTCATTTGGTGTTCATATGTCTCTGTCATTTCTTTTCGGGCGCGTTCGTCATACAGGAAATCAACTTCGGTTTTCATAACACTAATAACATACATGCATGTATTCGGAGCTTTCCAAACTCATCTTTAATAATGTTAGTGCGTCTTCTATTGGTTGTTCGTTCCATTTATGTCAACTTCCAGTGCTGCCAAATACATCTTAAAGATTTTAACATAATTCAATGTTAATATTTTTTAAATTGAATACAGCCTTGTCTTATATACTACAAGTAGGTACTGTGGCTAGAAAAATAAAAATGTCCCTAACTTTCGTGCATACTTCTCAGCATCGGCAAGGTATGAAGTCGTTTAAGGTAAAAACTGTACCGAGCCGTAAAGATAAACAGAATGTGACAGCTGAAAACCGGGCTTGCAAGTTGTATCGCAAATATTTGACGTAGTTTACCTGCGTGATAACGGACGATGAAACTTATGTGATGGAATTGGATGGATGGAAAGCTGATGGAGCTTCCTGGAAAGTCTTATTATACTGCGATGTAACGGAAGAAGGGCATTTTAGGACGAAGAAAAACGCGAGTTTCCCAAAAAGCCCAAACGAGCGATTGTTACCATTCCTATGCAGTCATGACGCTCCCTCGCTATTCTGGCCTGATTTGGCATCTTGTCATGTCACTACGCCAACGATGTTTTGGAATGGTACAAAGCGAATGGAGTCCATGTTGTACCGAAAGAGGCGAATCCACCTTACAGTCCGGAGTTGCGACCTATCGAGCGGTATTGGGCTCTCGTGAAACGAGAACTCTGCAGAAGTTGGCACAAACACAAATGGCTGGAGTAAACTCAAAAGTTCGCGGTTTCGTCATGTTTCTTCATCAGCTTTAAAAATGTGTCGAAAAAAATAAAAATACAAGATAATCTTTTCTGAGTAAAATTTTTTTTGAAACGATGTTAATTGAGAACCTTTACGACAATTTAGCTGGGAGCACCAGTACAACACAAAAAACCCCTCCCCCCCCCCCCTCCCTCTTGGCTGTATGATGAGCTACAGACGTAGAAGATGATGTTCACTCATCACCATGAGGCACCAAGAGTGCACATTAATTTTTTTTTTGCTAGAATGATTGATGTGAAGAGAAAGTATTGAAAGTTCCGTCAGTGTATGGCAGGTAGGAAATCAAACAGATGTTTGAAAGTCGTGTGAAAGGGCATGTGTCCAGTGGTACGCGAACCATTTTGCCTAACATCCCACTGCGGGGTAGGTTGTGGCACGGACAAGTCCGCCACCTCAACAGGCAAAAGATGACGTATGGAAAGCGCTCATGTACCACTGATGGCTTGTGATAGTTTTTCTAGCGATATATTGTGTGCACTCTGTTTTGATGTGCACATGGGAGAGGAACTCTCTCCTTTTTTTTTTGTTTGTTACTCCACGCACGGAGAATATATAACATAACAATTAAACTATGAGCTACAGACGTTTCTTAAAAGCATCGCCCGTGGTACCCACCTGGTCCATCGACCTCTCGTTCCAGATCTTGGAAATGAGCTTCTTAAATTGGTCCATAGTGCACCCTTGATGTTTGCTCTGCTTGACCAGCATGTACGATCACATATAAAAGTCCATAGGAATAAAGCCCGGGGAGTTGGGAGGCCACAAAGTCATATCGAAAAAATCAGTCAAATTCTCCCGACACCACGCTTGGACGATATTCGCCGTGAGGGCCGGTACGCCGTCCTGGTAAAAGATTACGTTAATCCTTCCCGTTGAGGTCCCAAAATACCAGGGCCACAACCTACTCGAGAAACTCACGTTTTTCTAGGAAAACAATGAAACCATCACCAACGCCTTGCTTCAGAACCGCGGGATGTTTATGTGGGACGAGCAGATGCTGACCTACGTTGGCGCTCACAGCCGAGCATTTTGGATATTGTGTGACTGTTGCAAGACAAAAAGTCTCTAATCCGAACAAGAACTCCTGACCAGCGTGCCACGAAGGTATCAGTTTGGCTCTGTCCAGCCCCTTGTTCGTTGTAGCCTCAGTTACCCTGTGAACCTTGCGTTTCTTGTACGGTTTATTTCTCAGGTCCTTCGTCATGATGATGTGGGCAGTCCTGATCGACACATCCGGTCAGCAGCGGCCTTCCGGATCGAGCGGTTCATGTTTCGACCACCACCTTGATGGCTGCCGGTGTCCTCGCCAAACGCGGCCGCCCGGATCTCGCACGGGTCTCCCGGTCCTTGGCCGAACCCGTCTTCCGGTACCGATGGATGGTGGTATAGATGGAATTCCGCTTCACCCCGTGGGATTTCAGCCGCCGGAATATGTCTCTTCACTGTGGCGTCGCGGTACTCTTTCATCGTGCGTGATAAACAAACAACAAATGAAAGCAAGTTGACACCGTGAGCGGGAAAAATATACCAAAAACTGTAAAATTGTCTAATTGCGTATAGGGGAGGGAACGGCTTAAGCGCCCCGAGACCCTATTCCAAGCACGGTGTAAACGTTAACCTATAACGCTCATTTTTTGCAGTATGGTGCTCCATGTAGTGAAGCATCATACTGCAAAAAATGAGCGTTGTAAGTTAACGTTTACCCCGTGCTTGGAATAGGGTCTCGGGGTGCTTAAGCCGTTCCCTACCCTATATGAGGCTAATGCTGACACCAATACCAAAACACAGAATGCACATAGTGCTCGCCTAGGAGCAGCTGATCGTCAAGGCCACGAAACATCTTTTCATAGGCCATAGTTAAGGCCTGTTTCAGAAAGGCAGCGCGAATCAGGGCATCGACATATTTTCTTACAAAAGTAGAATTCAAGGGAAAAAAATATAGAGTGTTATACTTTTAACTAATCATGCTTTTTATTGTTGCGTGACGCACATAATCAATAATAATTTTTGACAAATGCAAATATCCTTCTTATCAACATGCAACCCTCAGAGAGGACAGCAATTTCTGCTAAAACCAAAGATGTGAAGAGAAAGTATCGATGAACACGGAAGGTTGTGAAATAGAATAGAAGTAGTTGAAATTGAGCGAAGGGCATGTTTGAAAGGTGGCATCCGATCAGGCAGACAAACTCTTGCCTAGCTACCACAATGCGTGGTAGGCAAACAGGCAGGGAACCTCCTTGACTGGCAAACGATTGTCGGCTTGATCGTGCTCAAATACCGCCAATGGCACAGAGTAGTTCTAGCGATGTGAAATTTTTGTTTTGACAGAAATCAATTTTCAATTAGAAGTGTTTTTAGGACACAACAACTAATGTTACACGGTTAGAACATAATAGAAAATTATGTTCTGTTATTAGGTTTTCATCGCAATCCAAAATAAACCCGTTTTTTAATGCATCCGTTAAAGCAACATACCGACCTACTTCCAGCCCAGATCCCATTCACAGACGAATATTTTCCCAACCAATAAAGAGCAAAACGCCTAGCCTCAAAAAAGCATTCATAAAAACAACAACCACGCATGCAAATGGGATCGACCCCGCCGTATATTGCCATCACTGAAATTCCTATCTCCAAACCGCCTTCCAGTTGCCTTGTCAAGGAAGTATCACAAACCATCTAACAATCCGGCTCGGAATATTGCAGCATTTCCTTTGTTCTCTTTTTTCCCGGTCACCTTTCTTCCGCTGCCCCCTCACACATTATTAACGGAATAAAAATCACACCAAAGTTATGAACTATGAATCCATACGCATGAGTATTTTTGTTTCATTTTTAGCCCTAGCCCTAGCTCGTAGGATAAACCTAGACAAAATAGTCAAAAGGTCGAAAGTAACATTTGTAAACAATGACATCTAGCGTATTTTTCTGGGATCTGCTTGCTCCCACGAACCAAATAGCATCAGAAATAGATACAAGGAGCTATTACCTACCCGTTGGTAGTCGATGTAGATGTTAGCAACCTGGAATTTCCAGGAAATTTACGTTTAAAGTCATTGTTTACAAATGTTACTTTCGACCTTTTGACGATTTTGCCTAGAAACATTCAACATCGCATGCGTCCTGTCAGGGGTAGATGGTTCGAAACGCACATCCAGGACAAAATGCACGCTTTCCAAAAAAAGAAGTATGTTTGTGTGTGCGAATGTGCATTACAATCTACAGGCAATCTATTTGCAAAAATAACGTATTCATTCAATTTTGTTTCATAAATTTTTACATAACTTCGTTGTTTCAAAAGATAGGATGATTTCAGAAAACAGCATTTGTATTTCACTAGTTGAAAGTGTTTAAGTCATTGCTCGATTTTTTTTATTTGCGCTTACGGAAGTGGCAAAAAAAAGTATTCAGCACAATAATTGTGTATAACCAGAGCGGCAATTTGTGGAGAAAAATGTCCAAAAAACAGTGGAGCAAGGAGGAGGCAATAGTATGATGCGGATTGCTTCGCGTTGTTTGGTGTTATTATTATTATGGACATTGACATTCTATGCGGAAATTTTGGAGATGTCTTTGCTGACAGCTCTATTACAACTCTAGAACCCCATTTAAAGAATACAAGCGTTCCGAAGCTATTTTTGTATGGATATAACTTCGCTCCAAACTTCAAATGTTGGTATGTTTTATTCCGGATTCACTTACCACATTAATAATGATTTTACCGAATGGTATGTAACCTTTTCGTTATATAGGCAGTAAGTTCCTTACGTAGTGAACTTTGAAAAAATAGTCACAAAGTTTCAACCAATACTATTTGAATTAACAACGGCGTACCATGATCCTTACGTTTTTCAAAAATTCCAGAATCCTAAAATCTGTTTGAAAAAGATGAAAAACATAAACCAATTTTCACCCTTGGTGCGTTTTGTTCACCCCCTTCCCAGCAGTAGTACAATCACTGTCACCACGGAAGCGCCCTGCCTTCCACGAGGTTATTAAATCCCCACCCCGATTGACTGTTGGATCGTGGCTTTTTCCTCGCTTGCCCTCGAAATGGTGGCACCTATCCTCTGTACTCGCAGTCTAGAGAGACACGCATGGAGATAAACACGAAACTCTACGTCCGAATGCGTTCCGGAACCATGCATGCGGTGGGTGTTCTAAATGAAAACATAAATTCCTAGCCTTTCCCCGCCCACCCGTGCTCGTTGAATCTCAATGTATAAATATATTGAGTGGAAAAGAACAGACCAAGGAATTCTCTAAATCTGTGCGTCTCTCATTTTACCCCATTTTTGATACGGGCTATAAGGTTATCATTATCATCATAATGGATAGGGCACTTGGTGAGAGAAGCTCTTTTGTTGTTATTGTTGATGTCGTCGTTGTTATTGTTGTTACTGTAATGGCTGCTTATCTGATTGAGCTTGTTTTGGGGAATTTCGGACGAATAAAGGGGATATGGCAGTTGAATATCCACACTGAAAATTAATTTTAGTTTTTACAATGAAATCGAAAGTAGAACTAACGAATTCATTCGTTGTTTTCTGCAACGGAACTGATTTGTTGTTTTTATGAGGCTTCCTACTTAATTAATGGCACACGCGCCTCTGTCAAAAGCACGGAGCATTTGTTCACACAGTAAGAACATTCATGTTACGAAAACAATAAAAAGAGCTACGAAAATGTTGTCACAAATTAGACTGAAACGTCTTGTGGATGTATGAATCACTGACAGATCTATTACATTGCGTTTTTTAACCTTACATTTGGTTTTGCACTGCCATATGCTTTTCCCGGCCTATTCTTATAGCTTTGCTTGATGGTTTTGTACAGAGTTTACTTGATTGACTCTCAAACTAACACTATCGCCAGTTAGGGAGTTCCGGACATATGGGAGCAGCATCCCTCATGGGTTGGTCACTACCAAAAGATTCAAGGACGTGACTCTGTCCTAACTTGTTAGGCTCTCAAGATACAGCAATCTCAAACTGGAAGATTTCATGCACATTCCCACCGTAATGTAACCTAATTTTGTACCACTAGCACAAATTTCCTCAAAAAACCAATGTCCTTATTTACTACACTCTCGTTATACGACGTTATGTAATCTACAAACCCACAACCGTTGTAGCGCCACGTAGTGTGTCAACTCCGAACGTATGTAATCATCTTTTGGATGGTCTTGGTCACTAGAATGAATATACTTAAGAAAGAAATATCGTAATTTGTAAGGCTCTGGAGATACAGCATAATCAAACGGTAACATTACATGCACACTAGTACCGCGAAGTGAAAGAATTACGGACATATGTGACTGCCATCCGAAAAAATTGTCCTAACTAATAAGACTCTCGAGATATAACAATCACAAACTGGAAGGTTATATGCGCCAAAGCGCCCTGTAGTGACTGAATTCCGAACTTGAGTGACTACTTCTAGAAAGGACTTGGCCACTAGGATAAGTTTACTCAAGAATGATATGTCCTAACTTATGAGGCTCTCGAGATATCCTATGATGAAACCAATTACCACTTATCCCAGTGTGTCACAGCATTTAAATTTAGTAACTCAAAAGTAAAACGCCTCTAGATGTTTATTACTTGAAACAACTGAGATCTTTTTAAACGGCCTTAACACTTAACGGTATACGGCCCTAACCGAAAAGATTCGTACCCGACTGTAGATGGTTTTCAATATGGGGCGGATATGCCGTTACGGATAGTATATTCTTGTTATAATGGAATGCAACCAATTCACAAATTTGATCGAGGCCTAAAATGTCGGTGAGAACACTTACAAAGTGTGATGGTGGCCGATTAGCACTTTCGTGGTGATTTAATTTATATGAAAAGCCGAACTAATTGAGTCTCAAACATATAATTACATACCATAACACGATTGCCTTCTGGACTCCTTCCGTCGACTCCTGCAGGTGTTGCATGCAAACGAACCATTGGATTCGTAAAAAAGACATCCGAAGTGATGTTTCTTCAAGACTTGATAACTAGGAATAGCCCCAAGTCGCCAGGGCCCACTGGTTCGGAGCAAAGGAGTTGTCAAAATACTTGGATCGATCATACGTTTCGAAAGGGTTTCAAGGCATGCTTTTATCCTATTGCTGGTATTTAAAGAACATACCTTGCGAAGCCACAGTAGACACGGCTCGAACTCGGTCTAAACAAAGAGAGAATTGGCATTTCTGGGCAGGGTTGCCACATGCACAGATTTATCTTGATTGACACAGATTTTTTACATTTTTGTCATACAGATATCTGTATGTAAAGATTACAGATTTTTGAGATAAACCAAGTTTTCTTTTTTTATCCGAAAATCCTTTAAGCAGCGGTGACATTTTTCCTGTAGAAATCTTTTTGATTTTTGAGATATTTTGATAAGAAAATGTAATCGAATTTTCTAAGGATGCAATAAAAAGTTTTCAGACATTTCTTGAAATATATCTTCTGTGGTTTTTATAGATATTCTTCAGGAGTTTGAAGGCATTCCTCCAGGGATTCTTCCCGAAGTTTCTTTTGGCATTTCATCGGCAGTTTTGCAAAACTTTCTTGCGATAATTTTTTTTAGGAATCCTTTAACATGTTAGGTTTTGTTATTCAAAAGGGGTCCTCCTGAAGGGCAGACTCATGAAAGAGCTACACAAAAACTATAAGGTATTTGCTGCGGTAATTCTTGAAGAAAATCCTGATTTATTAGAGGAATCTAAGATGAACAAATACCATAACCTCATGTTTTCCGCTGGATAAGTGTTGGCTCAGCTGATTAGAGTATAGTGTCGAAATTGTTAGTATGAAACACAGTCATTTTAACAAAAAATGTATAAAGCTAACCAAATTGCTGACATTGTTGACTGAACTATACGGTCAAGTAGTATTAAAGATTAAATTATAAAGTCAACCTTTTTTTTTCAGCTGTCTTGGTAAATATAGTTGCCCATTGAAATCATAAACTTTACCATAATTAAGTCACCGTATTCCTTTGGGAACGTACTTAAATGTTTCAAATTTTCTGGAAAAAAAAAATCTTGACGAGTTGCAGGTGAAGTTTGTTTTTCTCACCGTATTCTTCAGAGTCTAGTACCCTAGTAGCACACTTGTTGCCATTCGGTTGAGATAACATAAATATGACTTGCTAAGTCATAATCAAGTTACTATAACTAATAAAGGTCGTAGTGTGCTACATGGGTAATTAAAAGATGTGAATAAAGTGATTTTTTTTCTTGAAGTATCCTGAAAGACATCTTGAAACTCCGAATGCAAAATTAGTGATAAAAGTATTATTGCAAAAGTTTAAGACCAAATGGGTGACGGGCGAAGGCTTTCAGTGCTTTGAAGAATACAAAAATGATTCTACAGATGCTTGATGTAATGTTTGTCTTGACATACTCTGTGTTGCAAAAAGGGGCAAGTCAAATTTTCCTTGACACATAGATAACAAGAGACACAAAGAAGCCGCAGCCACAATTAAGGCAGCAACGAATCCGAAAACCAATTACCCACGACTAGTAGCAAAATAAGCGAAGCTGAGCTGAAAATAGGTGGATGAGCAAGAAGAAATAATATGTCATTTGATCAGATGGAGTATCGGTAGCTCATTTCTGACCGATCCGTAAAGAAACTGTTGAAACGTAACTGTCCTAATTTGATAATTACTTGCCACTCTTTGGCTCTCTGGCTCTACGATCTGCGATTCGAAAATATAGAGAACAGTGTACGTTTGAAAATGCGCCGATTACAAATCGCTTCCCGGACCACAATTCTATACTGTAAGCGAAGACAAAGACATCCCCGAAACGGAGAAGGCAATTTTTACCGAAAAAATCGGTAAGAAGGTTATGGTTTGGCAGGCAATATGCGAGTGTGGTGAAACATCTAGTCCGTACATCTCAACGGAGGCGATGAACACTCAGAAATACGTTAAGGAATGTCTCCATAAGCGATTTTTGCTGATGATCAGGCAGCACGAGGATCAAGTAGTGTTTTGACCTGATTTGGCGTCATTTCATTACGCAAAGGACACTTTAGAATGGTACAAAAGTCAAAATGTATGTTTCGTGCCGAAAGACAAGAATCCGCCGAACTGCCAGGAGGCACGGCCAATCGAGACTTTATAGGCTTTAACCAAAGCAAAGCTTCGAAAATTCATCAAACCAGCGGACGACATCCAAACATTTAAAAAAGATTAGCCAAAAGTGGTCAAAATGGCTTGAAGTAGCACTGTGCAGATGCTAATGGGTCATGTTCGAGGAAAAGTTATGAGTCTTGGCTATGATTAAATATTTTGATTAAGGAGGGTTATACAGTTAAAACGAAAAAAAACTAATTTAAAAAAAAAAAAATTCAAGGGGAAGTTTTAACTCAAATCAATCCAAACTTTTCTATCCATGTAGTGTGTCCATGTAGTGAACAAAAATATTTTTTTCAATTTTGTTTAAACAAAATGGCGGCCGTTAGATTACGTAGAAAAAGTGGTTGCATTTTGCTTGTGCCGGCTCTCCTGGTTGCAGTTTCGATCTGAAATCTGCTAACCCAATAATATTACATTTACAGTTAGTAGATAAACTGAAAAATAAAAAAAAATGCACTTTTGGAGTAAATTTTTTTAAAAAAATCCACATTTTTTGCGCCATTCATCACATTTTTCCGTATTTTATAATAAAATATTACAACAATTTTTAATTCATATAGAAGATAATACTATAACAAAAAAATCATATAAGTTTCATCTTAATCTAATAATCAGTTTTCGAGCTATCACCGGCATAAACTCCGAAAATGCTGTTTTGAGAAAAACGCGAAGAAGGCGTCTTCGTAAAACGATGAAACGAAACACTTCTAGTTCGAATTTCGAAGAAAAGGTTTCGGGAGCGTATTCTACAGGAAATTTACTAACTTTTTATGCAAAATAAATTGAAATTTTGTAATTTGAAACTGTATATCCCCCTTTAAACGAAAATAAGAAATCATATAAAACACAAATACAAATATGATTTGCCAAATAAAATTATTAAAACTAAAAAAACCATGACTTTTTTGTTTTTTAGAAAGTGTGCTTATACTTTCTGGAACAGTCCTAAGACAGCCGAAGTAGCAGTTCAGCGTAAGAGGCGGGGAGTTTGGTACTGCCTCCGGACTTCTGGATATCTGAACTGGGAAACTGCTTCTAGAATCGTGTACTGGTTTACAACACAGAAGCGAGTCAGGAATGTGTCCAAATCACCTCAGAAGTTCCGCAAGGTTCTATCTTGGGTTCGCTGCATTGGAACACTATGCATGACGAAGTTTTGAGATTAAAGTTCCCTCATGAGGTTAAGATTGTTGGTTTTGCAGACGACATCATGCCTGAGTTCTACGGAGAATCCATCGAGAAGGTGAAGTTAAGGGTCACCCTCTCTATCGACCTAGTAAAGGGATAGATTCTTTCCACCAAACTTGAGCTAGCCCTCCAAAAAACGGAGTTTATTGTGGTCGACAACAGGAAATCGGCCGGCGTCGGTGGTGTAGTGGTAAGCGTGACTGCTACTGGCACCCCAGTGGGTCTGGGCTCAATCCCAGCCGACGTCGGTGGTTTTTCTGAGGCGAAAAATCTTGGTCACGTCTTCCTTCGGAAGGAAGTAAAGCCGTTGGTCCCGGTTCATAGTCATGAGTCGTTAGGTAGGGTCAGGTGGTGAGTCGTCTCCCTGGCGTCGGTGATTGTCACCATGTGAGGAAATAGGCCGACGGAAAATAAATAAGTTAAAAAAAAACAGGAAATCGGAACAACAGGTGACGGTTAGCACGAGTAACTGCGCAATCACCTCAAAGCATTTTCTGAGGTACATGGGAGTTTTAATTGACGGCAAGCTATTCTTTACCATTCACGTCAATTACGTCTACAAGATCAAGTGTGCAGTTTCTCGTATAATGTCCAATAGCTCGGCGCTACAAGGGAATCAGCGGAATCTCTTGGCAAGTGAGGTTTAGTTTGTTCTCAGGTATAGCGGGCCGGCTGGGGTCACTGCGTTAGGTACTAAGTGCCTGGGTAACCTGGGTAGTACGCATAGACCAATGTGTCTAATCACGCAACGCAGCCCACTGGCATCATCGCAAGAGAGGCCGTAGAGTGCTTCAACCAACGTGACACAAGAGGCATTCCAAAGACCTCTAGATCTATGGTCAAATGGCTACGTGAATGGAACCTCGACAAAGGGTTGGTGGACCCACCGATTGATTCTGAAGCTATCCGGATGGGTCTGTCGGCGACACGGTGAAGTCCATTTGAAACAGATCCTGTCAGGCCATGGTTGCTCCAGACAGTACGGGTAAGCAGCGTATCCTGGGTGCACTGGTGCAGAGGAATCCGCAGAATGTGTGTTCTTTGGATTACTCTGCTTCGACGGTGCACCGTGTGTGGATTGGATAATATTGTCCTTAGGATGTGCCAAAACCGGAACATCTGGAACGCCGTAAGACCAGTGACCTCGCAGATTTTTCTAGAGCTCCAAGGTAGATGACGCTTTGACCAACGGCAGGTCAAAAGAGATTAGCTAACTGCTTAAGTCCTAACCATTTAGATACAGTTGGTGCTCAAGTACCCCTCACTCAAATTATACCGAAAGGTAGTCTCAGGGAGGGGAGGGGATGAGGACAAAATCTTGTTAGAGTTTTTTGTGGATAGAAAGCGCGATACCCACAATCCCACACCCTGAGTTCATCAGGAGTCTAGTTGCTGATTTTACACCCCGTGCAAGAAAAAACGGCTTATGGATAGCAGATTGTGAGGAATAGTTCTAATGCTGAATTATTCTAGCATTACACAAAAAAGCTCTTCTAAAAACAACAGCCCAGCAATTACCCCGTCCTAAGATTAATAATGCATGACCGCTGACAAAATTGGCTCTTCCATATTTTCATACCATTTCCCCAAAAATAGTAGCATTATTTGCAAACATTTACATCTGCTTATGAATGCTCCATCGAGCCCGCATTCATTTGCCAGCAAACATTTCCCATTTCGCCACAAGCAAAAACAAAACAAATCGAACTCATTCGCATAGCTATTCAAAAATCCAATGTATTCAAACCAAGACCCATTCCGCAAAATGACTTCAATTCCAGCTGATCCCCGCCATAAGCGGTTCTTAAAGAAGAAAAAAAAAAAACAAAACAAAACAAAAATGAAATCATTGCCTCGCACCCATCACCATCCGCCGCCGTCAATTTTATACTTCACGGCCATTTTTTCCATTACCCCCAAAGTGGTTATAAACAGCTTATTTCCGAGAACCGAGCGCAAAACCCCTTTCTCTGCCGGCTCAATATCCCCGTTATTTGGGATTTTTAATTTCCCAGCCTACAAGGCTAAGTCTGCCGAAGCCGAAATTTTAGGATCGGAACACCCACCGGAGCATTGCCCGCCGCCATTGAGCCGGTTCAAACATTCATGGAAATGATATGTAAATACTAGAAAACCCAATCTTGGAAACCCATTCCCGCGCCGCTCGGCTCCACTCCTCAAACTTCTGACACCCCCTCGAGAGCGAAAGTGGAAAACCGACAAAGATGACGACGACGACAACGACGACGACGCCAGGCAGTCGAGTCCTCTATCCTATTCTAGAAGAAGCTCCCCCATGCTTGGGATTGGAGAAATCGATCCTTTTTTCCTCCTCTTTCCATCTCCTGGCGAGCACTTGTGAGAACCACGCCGACCGGAATTGGGAGACTGACATCATCACATTGAATCATCCCATGAATAATAAGATTCGCAAATCGGGATCAGAAGTGCGGAATGCGACTGTTCTCTCTCTCGCTCTCTCTCGACTTCGATGCGCCGGGGAGGCAAAACATGATGATCGTCATTCTTCAATATTGAGCTAATTTGATTGGATATTGGGAGGATGAATCGAATTCGGAATAAACCCATTTGCAATCGGATCAACCTGACTGATGGCGGAACGATTCGGTCATTCAAAATACTACTCTGCTGTTTACTTACTTCATAAGAGCAATAGTCTATGATTTTACGGCTTCGATGATAACCGAACGATTGATTACTTCTTCTTGGACTTTTTTTCTAGCTTTGAAGACCGGTTCCCAACTATTGGTTAAGCAAATTGAGGTAGCTATAACTGATGTGAGATAGGTATGATTTTTTTGTTAGTTTATTTATGACACCTTACACCTGGATGCATTCGTGTCATCAAACTTTGAATAGTATTCCAATTTTTTTTAATCAGTTCATTATTTGTTAGGCTCAGACGTGTATAACACTTTGCGGAACTGATAATCAATATTGGTTTTTACAATGCATTGCTTTTTGATGCTAGTAAAAGGGGTGCCAATTACTCATAGCTGACTCAAGATCAATCGGTCACATTATCGTTTGGAAGGGGGTAGGCAGGTAACTTATTAGAGGAATTATTTGCTGCTCATGGTTGCAACATCTACGGAATCCTCGGGCCTTGTAGCCTCGTTCAGGAACTAAACCGCAGATGGGTGATCACTATTTGTTGGGCAGGTACAATTAGCACGAAAACAAAAGGATACTACAACTGTGACACAATGGCAGATAATTTACTAGAGTGGAGAGGAAGGGGGTGATAACATTACACTCTTAGATCATAAAAACTAAGGAATTCGTAAATAGCTTGCATGTAGGGAAGATCACGCATTCTCAAAACATCTCTTACCTCGCGGAAGGGTTGTCTACCTCGGGCCACAGAAGTATCCAATAGTGGTGCTCTGGAGCCATCATAATCCGGGCAATACCAAACTGCGTGATCGATGTCATCATAATTTGTACATATATTGTAATCAACGAGGATAATTCTGTAGAGTATCGAGTAGTGCTTGAACACTAGAGTCTAGACATCACACGAATGAAACATCGAATTACATTCAGACGTTTGAACCACGATCTCGATGAAACATTTGAAATAATCGAATGTAATTACCACCCAAGCGAATTACTTGTCCAATCGTTTTGCCAACTTTGAAGAGAACTCTGACGTACTAATGGGGAAAAATCATCAGTCGACATTCTTCTTTCTAAAATCTCGCGTTCTTGTGCGTCCACTTTTGCTAGAGAGTCTGCCTTCTCATTGCCTGGAATTGAGCAATTTGATGGGGACCCATACAAAGGTAATCCTAAATGATCTTTCGACCAACGCACACATCTGCTCCCTTATTGTTGAAGGAAAGTAAGATGAGTGCCTCACTGTTTTCATCGACCGTATGAGTATAAAGAATAGAATGGAAATAGAAACCGAGGCTATCCGAGAAAATTAAATAACGGTCTTTGGGCATCTTTCGAAAATCATCCCCAAAGAAAAATGTATTGCTGCCAGCTCAGCATCATATACGGAACAAGGTTCCTGACGTTTCTGTAAGACAGATGAGTATTCATTGTAGACACCGAAACCACTGGATCCATCATTCTTGGATCAGTGAATTAAAATTCTTTCATTGTATAAGTTGTTGATACTTTTTAATAAAAATATGGGGAACTAAAATATGTCAAAGTTGATCTGGAAATCCTTTAACAGCCTGCTTCATTGAGGGATCATAACACTGGTCGACAGAGATTTTTAGTCCCGGAGCTCTATGTCAGTTTCCGATAGCTTGGGTCCTACAACCACCGATAATCGTATTTTGAACCCACGCGATTTGCATTTTTCTTCACAAATTGTCATGAAAAATTAAAATTTTGATATTTTTTGAGAACCACTCAAATGACAGCCTCAGCTCAAATGTAAATGCTATAGAATCATTATTTTAATTATTTAGATTTTAAAGCAAAAGGTCTTTAATGATGTCATGTGAAATGTGGCATTGTCCTTTGTTTTGTCATCAGATAATACTTCTTGATCCTTCGTATATAGAAAATTACTTTTTCCAGCAGAGTTGTTCAGTACATCAAGGCCTTCAGGATGGTAAACTTAAAAATTCAGAATTATCTCATTACGCGGAGCTAGTGTGCATGTAAACTTACTTTATAACCTGAATCTCGAGATCCTTGACATACAGCAAGTTGACGTCTTGGACACAGATGTTTGGTTGATTGGGGCCTTCCGGATGGTTTAAACATTAGTTCAGAACTCATCCGCTACGTGGCACTGGTGTACATACCAACTTTGTGTATTACCTGTTTTTTGCGATCAAGATCGTTTATAAATTTACTGTTTTCAGGAATGTTTGTTGTAAAATTATGGGCTGCCAGACGCTCGACTCAACAGTTCAGAATTATCTCACTCCGTGGCGCTAGGTGGTACGTAAACTTGCTGTATAATCTGGATCTCGAAATTATTGGCATACAGCAAGATGGCATCTTCAAAAAACATATTTCAGTGGTCATGGCTTTTTGAATGGTGTACACATTAGATCATAATTGGACCGCTACGTGGCACTAGTGTCGATGTGAACTTTTTGTTATATCTGTATTCTTAATTTAGATCTAGATCATGTACGGATTCATTATTTTCAGGAAATTTATTTGGGTAACCATGGTCTTCCAGACGATTGACTTTAAATTCAGAATTATTTTACTGCGTTTCACAGGCAGGCCATCCTGTCAACAATAAGATAAATGTTTATCGCTGCTGCTATAATTACCCCAATATGGGAATTTTTTATGTGCACCCTTCTGATAACAAAGAGTTAGTCCTTCACAAGACTTCAAGTTAGTCCTTTAGAGAACTTCATGGAAGTTCTTGACTTTTTCAGAGTTCAAGAGTTCAAAAAGTACTGCATAGATTTTCACGGAAATTATTCAGAAAACCTTAAGGATGTTCTACAAAGAACTTCAGGGAAGTTCTGCAGGGAACTTCAGGTAAGTTCTGCAGAGAACTTTAGAGAAGTTCTGCAGAGTACTTCTGGTAAGTTCTGCAGAGAATTTTAGAGAAGTTTTGCTGAGAACTTCAGGGAAGGTCTTCAGATAACTTTAAGAAAGTTCTTCAAAAAACTTCGAGGAAGTTCTTCGGAGAACTTCAAGGAAGTTCTTCCAAGAACTTCATGAAAGTTCTTAAGAGAACTTCATGGAAGTTTTAGTAAAAGTTCAAAGAGCTTCAGGGAAGCCTTGCAGAGAATTTTAGTGAAATTTTTCAGAGAACTTCAGGAAAGTTCTGCAAAGATTTTTCCGGAAATTCTTCAGAAAACCTCAGAGATTTTCTACAGAAAACCTCATGTAAGTTCTGCAGAGAACTTCAGAGAAGTTTTGCGGAGAGTGTCAGGAAAGTTCTTCAGAGGAACTTCTGGAAAGTTTTTCAGATAACTAAAGGAAAGTATTGCAGGGAACCTCAGGAATACTCTAGAGAACTTCAAAGAAGTTTTTCAGAGAACTTCAGAGAAGTTTTGCAGATAACTTCAGGCAATTTCTTCTGAGAACTTTAGGGAACTTTTTCAGAGAACTTAAGGGAAATTATGTACAAAACTTCAGGGAAGTTCTGCAGAAAACTTTAGGAAAATTCTGCAGAGAACTTCAGGAAAGTTTTACAGAGAACTTCATGGAAGTTGTTCAGAGAACTCCAGAGAACTTCAGTTGAACGCAAACTATTCCCAATGTTCCCAACTACTGTATGTAGAATGTTATACCCGCTTTGATTTTGTGATTACTAAGAAATGGCAATTACACCACCGAAAATGTCTTGACTAATCGAACATATTTGTCCAAGAAGCCATCTTCCAATATGTGAAAGATCTCGATATCCACGTTATTCAATATTTTTAAATGCACACTAGCGCTGCTAAGAGAGGTAATTCTGAACTTTTTAGTCGACCGCCTTGAAACTTATAAATGATCAAGAATTCAGGATACAGGTGATAGAAAAACTTCACATAAATACTTGTACCACCTAGCGAACGAACTCTGAACTAATGGTTACTCTATTCAAGCGGCCTTAGTCATTCAAACATATTTGTTGAAGACGCCAACTTCCTCTATGTCAAGGATGCCTAGATTCGGGCTATTCAGTCATTTTCAATGCACACTAGTGCCACGTAGCTAGAAAATTCGGAGCTTTCAAGTTCACCATCCTCAAGGCTTTGATTTGTATAACAGCTTTGCTGAAGAAAATAACTTTCTATCTGCAAAGGACCACAAGATATTCTATGATGAAACCAAGAAGGTCAAACCCCATGTATCACTCGAGATCCTCCTCAAGGGGATCCACGTTAGTCGGGGGTTTAAATTGATATAGTTACTATAAATTCGTAAGAATCTACACAAAGTACTAAATTTGAGCATTTCTTCATCACAAGGTTGTTACTGATTCCACACTTGATCAATATTTTGAATGAGAGCTCCCAGAAGCGCTACTGTAAGGGGTTTACTCCTGCCAGGATCCCCATGCTCATATTATGCGTTGAATACATACAGCCAAGGTCAATACGTACTTAAACGACGATATTGAATGCGTTACAATTTAATAAGGTGGCTGTTCCTTGCCGAGAGCCATATTCGAGAACTGAATGAGAAGTTGTTTCATAAAATTTAATGAAATCTTCCAGGTGAGCACCCCACCATGTCCCGAAAATTGTTCTCAGAAAATGGATCCTTTGTTAACATTTCTGTTTTAAACACGCAATGTGCGTACTCCAAGTACATTTTGAATCAAACATGACACCAAGGTTTTTGAAGGTCAAAGTTTAGGTTACAATGCCGTAGATCCACAATCACGTGGACGGTGATAACGGTACCGCGGAGGAAAAGGATAAGGCGACGGTTACGAATGATGAACTCATTGTGATAAGAAAGTCACAAAAAGTGAAAAAAGCGCCAAGGTCAGATGGCATACCAAACTTGGCCATCAAGATGGTTTTTCTGCTGGCAACCGAAATGTTCAAGGTGGTAATGCAAAGTCGCTAGCATTGCTGCCAAAGACAGCGAAACCACTGGGTGATCCATCAAGATACCATCCGATATGCTTGTTGGATACGGCGGATAAGGTGCTGGATAGGTTATTTCTCAACGGGTTGTCAAAAAACACGAAGGATACGGACGACCTGTTCAAGAATCAGTTTGACTTAAGAGGCGAGGAGTTCGCTACAATGCAGTAGATAAAGAACCGTTTGGGAAGCTATTGCCAACTCGCTCCATCGTCTCAGGGTTCCTGGGTACCTGTACAGGACTCTGGGCAACTGCTTCCAGAATCGGATACTGGTGTACAACACTGTGGCGGTGCTCTAACGAAGTGATGAGGTTGAAGTTCCAGAAAGGAGTAAAGATTGTCGGGTTCGCAGACGACATAACCCTAGAGGGCTATGGAAAGCGCATAGAAGAGGTGGAGTTAACGGCAACAAATTCCTTCGACAAAGTCGAGGGATGGATGCGCTCCAAAAGACTGGAGTGAGCCCATCATTAAACGAAGATTTCTGTGGTCAATAACGGAAAATCGGAGCTAAGGTGACGATTAGTTCAGGTAACTTCACCATCACCTTAAAACAATCCCTGGTGTACTTATGGGTTATGATTTGCAGAATACTTCTATTGCTATATCGGAATTATCCCACATGATGTCGAATAGCTCAGCGGTACAAGGGAGAAAACGAAAGGTCATACCCATCGTCACTCTGTTCATATTCAGGTATGGGGGGCCGGCCAGTTCGAAAGTACGTACAGGTTAATGTGCCTAAGAGTGGTCAGGGCATACCGTACTGTGTCTTGCGACGCGGTCTCCGTCTTAGTGGGGATGATACCCATCGGCATCAACATAAAATATGACGTAGAATGCTTTGAACAACGAGGCGCGAGAGGTATCCATAAAATCACTAGAGTCACATCTAGTCAAGTGGCAGAGGGAATGGAATAACTCAATCAAAAGTCGCTAAGCCCACCGATTAATCCCGGAGATATCCGGAGGGGTAGGTAGGCAACACGGTAAAATTACCTTCCCCGGTAACTTTACACAGTATCTGCTCAGGTTTGGGTACGCCGAGTCCTCCGCGTATCCTGTGTCCTTGGATGCTTAGGAAACCACAGAACACAACGCTGTGAAAAAGGCATGAAGCCCTTGAGCGGCCGGGACACGAATCCGGACAACCTAGTCCGGAAAATATGTCAAAATCGGGACATCTAAGACGCAGTAACCACGCTGGCCTCCCAGATTGTGCTCGAGCTCCAAGTTAGATGGCGAAATGATCAGCGACAGGATCAGACGGACCACTTAACTACTAAAGTTCCATGCAGTTAGACATAAGCCGGTGTTTAGAGCACAATGGCCGAATGGTGTTCCGAATGTAGACCAAGGCTAGAGGCTCAGAAAGGGTTTTAGTGGGTCGAGAAGTTGGCACCCTCAACCCCATACCCTGAGTTCTTCAGAAGTATGGTTGCAGATTTTCCTCTCCGTTTAAAAAATCTAGCTATAGATTTACTTAACTAAAGAACACTTCGCTAGACTACCCGAGCAGGAGAAAATAACACATGAACACCTCATTTTGATCTTGACAACTGGCCTTGGTATTAAAAAGCTTAGATTAAGAGATAAAATACCAAAGGAAAATACCTAAGAATTGCATGCAAAATATCTCTCGAATAACAAAACTTGTTATTTTGGATGCCTGGGAATACTTGAGAGGTACTTTTTTGGCATTGTGTTACCACAATTTGGTATTTGCATTGTGGGAATAATTTTATGATAATAAAGGGTGTATTCGATAAAAATGGCACACAGAAAATCTTCTGTAACTTTTGAATAGTATGAGTAAAAAACCTTGAAATTTGAGTAGATCTTATCCATAGTGTATTATTCACATCTGCCAAGTTTCATAGTTATTCATTAAGTAGTTCCAGTCATGTCGTCGAAACAAGAAATTGTCCGTGAGAAAACTTGGTGCACTCACGATCAAAATCCAGGGGCGTCCCACCGGTGGATTGCTAAAAGGCTTGGAATTGCAAATACAACTGTGTCTCGTGTAATAAGAACCTTCAAGGAGCGTCTGAGTGTCCAAAGGAAGGAAGGGAGTGGTCTTAAAAGTGGTCCAATGAACAGTAAAATGGCCAGGAAAGTCGTACAACAATTCAAGAACCGTCCAAACATGTCAATTCGAGATGTCAGTCGGTTTTGTGCAGAAAACCATGAAGCGTGCTGGGTTACATGTTTACAAAGTGCAAAAAACCCCAAACCGGAATGAAAAACAAAACATCACTGCGAAAACCCGCGCCCGGAAACTTTACACGAAGCTGCTCACCAAATCCGGTTGCATCGTGATGGATGACGAAACATACGTCAAGGCCGACTTCCGTCAACTTCCTGGGCAAGAATATTTCGTTGCCAAGTCGAAGTTCAATGTTCCGAAGGATGTTCGAAAGAAGAAACTATCGAAATTTGCAAAGAAGTTTCTAATCTGGCAGGCGATTTGCGGATGTGGTGAAATAAGTGCTCCTTTCATCACTTCCGGAACAATAAACGGTGCGATTTACACGGAAGAGTGGCTTAAGAAGCGTCTCTTGCCATTCTTTAAGAAGCACAAAGGATCAACTCTGTTTTGGCCTGATCTAGCATCCTGCCACTACGCTCGAAACGTATTGGAGTGGTACCGAGCCAACGGAGTAAATTTTGTGCCAAAGGATATTAACCCACCAAATTCACCGGAACTTCATCCAATTGAAAAATTCTGGGCAATTATGACAACGAAACTTCGCAAACATCCCAAAACTATAAACACAGAGCTAGAATTGAAGAAAATTTGCGTAAAAACAACAAAAACACTGGGAAAATCGGTTGTACAAAATTTGATGGGTGGAGTGAAAAGGAAGGTGCGGGCATTCGGGATGGGAGACGAAATTGAATAAAACAAATGTTGTAAATCAAAACTCATTAGTAGTTCTTCATACCCTGAGAATTTCAAGAAAATCCGATAATCAGTTTAATTTTGATGAGTATATATGTGTGTGCCATTTTTATCGAATGCACCCTTTACCATAATCAGGTATTTTACCTATTAATCTGAGCTCTAAAATACCAAGGCCACTTGACAACTGAGTGATTCGTTCCTGCTCGAGAAGTACCTCAACAACCAATTGTTATACACTGAAAAAGTCTCATATCTAATTATTTGACCGAGTTCAGAAAATGTAATCAGTGTCAGTAATCAGTCACAGAACCCAATAACTTAAATAACTTGATAACTGGCCTTGGAATTGTTGTTTTGTTATTCGAGAGATATTTTGCTTGCAATTCATATATATTTTGCTTAGGTATTTCACCTCTTATGCTATACTTTTGATTGTTATTTTTGTATTCTCCCCAGCGTGGAAGTAACGATCTTTGATGAAGTTTTTCAGAAGCAGATAATTTCTCATCTCCATGCGAAGCGCTAGGAGCGGACAGTAATTTTATTGCTAGAACACCTATCAATACACTTTCTCTTCATGTCTTTGCGTTCTAGCAATAAAATTACTGTCCGCTCCTAGCGCCTCTTATGCTATGCTATTAAATAATAAGCTCAATTACCAAGATCAAAACCTGGCATTCATATTTATTTCATACTGCTCGGGAATATAAATTTCTACTAAATTGAAATGAAATTATGTGTATGATTCCCACTCCCTCAAAATAGACAATAAATGCCTTAAAAAAACTAATACATGATTTTATATCCTATCAATTGTAATATATGAGAAAGACGAACCATCGCAGGAAGTCACATCAAAGGATGAGGCGAAAATTATTATGAAATCAGCTAAGGGTCTGTTCAAAATTTACGTACACTCATTTTTGAAAATCTCAGACCCTCTCCCTCGTAGACTTTTCTCCATACAATTTTGGTCACCCCGCCCCCCCCTCTCCCCTCAGAAAAGTCCACGTGGTTTATGAACAGCCCCTAAGGTTATCGAAGTAAAACAAAAGTTTTACAGTGCAAGTTGACTTTCAAAATAAGTTTCAGTAAAATGATTGCCATTTGCTATAGACGCTTTTCATCAGAGCCTGTACAGTCGTTACCGGTACGTATTTTTCAACGTTTTCCACTGATTCATCATTTTCCCTTCGTCATTTGCCTCTCCAATGATTTTCCGAATTTCGCGCGGTATCATGGCCCAATATGTTTTGATCGGACGGACCTCCGGGCCATTGGGTAGGTTCATGTCTGTAGGTAAAAAATCCACAGAATTAACCGCGTACTACTTCTGACGGTTTTGGAGTAGTGGCTTTACAGCTAAACTGGGATAGACAGCCACTTTTGATCGTGCATTTGACTTTTGATCTAGCCTGCCAAATCAGATACTTCGAAGAAAATTTTAACAGCGTTAGAAACGGTCATCTACAGCAAACTTGTCATTACCCGTGAAATATTTCCATTCCGGCAACTGCTTAAAATCCACTTTGATGCATCAATCTAATTATCAATACCGCAGCACTACTATTTTGTTGGCAGCTTCGCGTAGAGCTTCCGGCACGCGTTTTGGCAACACTCTGTTGGCGTTTGTTCCGATTTGGGAAGTTCTGCATCTTGTACGCTTTTAATCCAGATCAGTTCTTGACTCTCACGACGAAGTTTTACGAAATGCCTGTTTTTTTTAAAGTCTCGCGTTGACATGGTTAAATTCCTCTAGAAATGAGCAATCAGCTCTCTCACGACGTTTTTTCTGGAATATTTAGAGGACACTTAAGACGGTTGAATGATGTCATCCCTTCGCGAAGGGTTTGCTGATTTTCTTCCATCTCAATCGGAATCTCACCGACAACTTTACAACTTAGGGGATGTGAACAATATACTCTAAAGAGAAACTGAGAAAAAATCGCATAATTTCGGTCCTGTAAAAAAAAAGTTAAGCAAATTTGAAATGTGGTGCAATAATTATCGACACACCCTCTAATAAAGAAAAAAAACTAAGATCTGAGAAACCGAATGCCGCTTGCTAATCTTGCTAGACTGTGTTCAAACAAAACCTAGTCTGCACAGTGCTAAACATTATTAAAAAAAACCGCGGCCCTCCCCCCTCATCGCTTATGACTCGCAATTACTTCCCAAAAAGGCAACCGAACCGAAACCAACGAATTGACCCGGAGTGGCGATTCGATTTCAACTGGTAACAAATTTCCCCGGCTTTTGTTATAAGTGCGAGGCCAACCGGAGGAGCGCAGGGACGTGGAGGGCGGCTCACTTCTTTCCAAACCGAGGTCGACTATGGCTGGCGGAAATAAAGTGGAACCGACCGCCACCGCCATTTATAATGCATGAATTATTGCGATCACAACAGTGCGATTTATGATTCTTTCCTCCCCTCGCATGGCTTCTCGTGGTTTTCGCTGCTCACCGGCTGCCCCGGTGCTCGATTCGATATTTATTGTTGATTTATCATATGGATATTTATAAAAATTGATATTTTTTTCCTTCGCTCGCAACAACCAGTCAGTACTTAGCCAGTTGTTCAGGCGAATCTGATTTTTTTTATTTCGTGAAGTTGCATGTTTCAAGCTATATGTGTAGCAGCAGCACTCACAAAGTTGCCATTTTGCGCGATGATAAATTATTCATGGGAAATAGTGATTTTTTTGTAGTCATAGTTTTCCGTATCTGCTTCCTGTTATTTCACGCTACTCGGCGTCTAGCTTCGATTCATGTTTGGCTCACGCTTTTGCCATTCAATATGAAGCGCAAGACTGCAAGAGCAAGAGCATTCATTGGCTGGTGGCGTACGTGATTTATGAATCATTTAACGGGTGTCCACTAAAAAATGAGAATGATTTCAATACTTTTCCATCAGAACAAAAACGGCCGCATAGAAATGTCACTTTAGATGAATGAATCGTTGCACTCTCCAGAAAATTTTCATACACTCTTATTTCACTCTAACATGTTCAGTCGTGTTCAGCATGCCGTCGAAACAGGAAGAACTGCGCGCGCGCGTTGTACAATTCTTTCAAGCGAACGAAGATCGTGGAAAAAAATACACGGTGGACCATTTTTGTCGTGAAAAAGTTCCGGTATCCACCGTATACCGTATCCTGGCATGCATGAGAGTAACCCGGAAGAAAGGTTGCGGCCGTCCAGCGAAAATAATGAATGAGAAAACGCTCCGCTCGCTGCGCAGCATCTTCAACAACAAGGATTCGGTAAGTCAACGGGAAGCAGCCCGAAAGTTCCATTGTTCGAAGTCACTCATCTGCAAGACGCTAAAGAAAGAAAGAATAGTGTGTAGAAAGAAAACCAGATCCCCAGAGTACACAGATGAGCAGATTCAAACCGTGAAATCCCAATGCCGCTGGATGACTCGGAATTACGGCGGAAAATCTTTCGTTCTGGACGACGAAAGCTACTTTCCTCTTTCGAAGTCTCAGATACCGGGAAACGAC
The DNA here is from genome assembly GCA_034211315.2 of Aedes japonicus. Taxonomy (NCBI): domain Eukaryota; kingdom Metazoa; phylum Arthropoda; class Insecta; order Diptera; family Culicidae; genus Aedes; species Aedes japonicus. Next base: position 120,508 of record JASCZW010000842.1, on the reverse strand, counting down.
CGATTCTACACTAAGGACAAACCTACTACTCCTCCAAAAGTAATGTATAAGTTCAAGCACAAATTTGAATCGAAGGTCATGTTATACATCGTAATATCCGATAAGGGTATTTCGAAGCCGTGGTTCAAACCAAGCGGTTTGGCCATCAACCAGGAGGTGTACCAAAGAGAGTGTTTGCAGAAAATACTCATCCCATTTCTTAAACAACATCACTCGGATGGCAAATACGTGTTTTGGCCGGACAAGGCATCATCGCACTACGCAAAAAAAACGCTAACGTTTTTGGAGAGCCAAAATATACCATATGTCCCAAAAGACCGGAATCCGACAAATTTGCCACAGTGCCGTCCTATCGAGGATTTCTTCGGTCTTTTGAGCTCCATGGTATACAAGGATAATTGGAAGGCCAAGAACACCAAGCAACTTACCAACAGGATCAAAAGCTGCATCCGAAAAATCGATGTGGCTGCCGTCCAACGGTCATGTTCCAGCATAACGACTAAGCTGCGCCGCACGGCGGACCACGGACCATATGACAATATTCACTAAACTTAGTTTGAAGATTTAAGTTGACCCTTTTAATAAAATAAATCAGTTTGAACAAAACTTCACTGGTATTTTTTTCCTGACCCATTCTTTTCGTTCTCATTATTTAGTGGACACCCGTTATACTTGTGAAGGAAGTTGAGAACGGAACACCGTTTCCTCTTGTCCCTTTAGTTTGCGTGCTTTTTGATCCTGTCATGGCGATCAGCTCTTGCTTGCGCGAAAATTCAAGTTCAATATGAGCTCGTATCTACTTCCGGGTTCATCGCGTCTAATCCGGCTTCTAATTAAGAGAACAAAGACTTACGCTAATCTTCCCCGGAACACACGCTTCACCGTTCGGATGGCTGACCAACTACATGAAATGCAATATTACACACTACACACAATTCCTCCCCACATTTACAAAGCAACCTCAATCTGGGCTAGGAGTTAATCCAAGCAGGTTTACAAACATATGTGTCGCGTACCTCAGCAGCGGCCATGCAAATTATTTACAACTGTTCGAGCCTCGCTATCGCTGATAAGCCTCACCCGTCACTGACTGTTGCCAATATGCGGGAAGCCATTGTTCGGTTGTGCAACGTGGCTCAGTTTAATGATGGTTTAGTCTATCCGTGTCGGTTCGCTATTTGCAAGGAAACTAGCAATAAGCTTCAAAACGCCTCGCCCATGTCGGACTGAATTCCGTCCCCGCTGCCACGCTGGCTTGTGTCTTCGAAAGCTGGCGATGAACCTATTATCGGGGATTGGATCCAAGCAGGCGCAAAGGCATGAAGCGGAAAAACATGGCACCCTCGTCCCGTTGTTGTTTCTGCCCGGGGAGTGGGACTCGAAGACCAACCAAATTTATAGGAACCTTTGTACGGTTTCTACATTGCAAAGGGCGAAGAATACGCGTGATACACATGTTAATATGCTTGGGTTGCTTTCCCTTCGATGCTATTGTTAGTGAGCATGTAGATATGCATGGAAAGGCACGATTTACACCTTCGTAGTTGATTGTTTGCATACTTCTTCTTCTTTCCTTCTTGGTTTATTAGGTTACACTTCTTTCAAGTTGGTGTTGTTAAATACGAGCTGTTTCCCAGTTGTTAATCGGATGACTTTATTAAGAGCTTGGAAATCTTTGTAATGATGAGTAAATATTAGAAGCTTGCATTGTTGTTTTGCGCGCAAAACATGGGGCGACAACTTCAAGCCTGCAGCCTCTTGTAGTGGACAAAAATCAAATCTAGTTATTATTTCTGAAAGATAATGAAATTTTCTACGGCTTGAATTAAATTTCAAACAATTTAAACTTAAACTCACTGCAAAGTGATCATTTGAACTGAAAAGTTTAATTTTTTGCTACTTTTTTTTCATTTCAACCGTGTTTAAAAATTATAAATAATCAATAATTAATGTCAATTTTTAGTTCAAGCCGTACAAAAAATTATAACCTTTCAAACAGTTATTTGATAGTGGGAATCGGATTAATAGTTCAAGTCCGGGGCTTGAAGTTAGGTTGAAAAAAATGGTTTCTAGAAATCGCCATTGTGTAGCCGCTATTTTAATTTTTTTTTTATCTCTTTGACATTTTGAATAAAAATCAAATTTAATCGTCAAAACTGAAAGTTCGTACGCCTTTTCATTCTCCCACAAAAAAAAATACAAACTTTGCCTTAATTTTGCCCAAATCCAGGGGAGGGTCCCCTCCCAAGTAACAATTTTGGTTTTATAAGGGTTCTGAAGAGCATGAATTAGACTTCAAGAATGCTATAAAACCATGATAAAACCAGCGATGTTCCTTGGGCTTAAATCTATCTCCCTTTGCTTTAATTGACAGCCACATGCGTTGCTGAGAAGCGTCACAGCTGGTCGCACGATATTTCGAGGCATGTCATTCCATATTTTCCTCAAACGTTTATCAAAAGTTTCCACGGTTAGTCCTTTGGTATTCACCAGTCTGCCCAGCATGTACCCCGTGAACAGCAGTCGAGAGAAAATCCGGAAAATTGTCCTCACACCAAGCCTGTGTAGCTTTCGCCTTGGGAGGCCCTGCAGAGTGTTGTTGAAAACAGTTCCCAAATAAATTTGCCAAAACCATCCAGCTGAATTAAGTTTTATAAAAGTTTAAGGAACGCCCCTGGAAATCAATTTGGTTTTATTGTGGTACCAACAGGGTGCCGCCAATAGGTTTTATTTTTTAGTCAGGTTTATGAGAACCTACACAGGCTTCTTTACAACGATCTTGAAACCTTGTCTTCTCAAATTCCTTTTACTCCTATCAAAGGTTTTATTTTGACTCTATGAACTTGTAAAATGCTGTTTTCAAATGCCGTTTTAGGATTTATTCATATTATCTCATATGGTCAGTTGAAATAGCATTTTGAAGCCATTTTGCTTCCAGTTAAGGGGGGATATACAGTTAGACCGTGAAAAAGAACTCATTTTTGATAAAAAATTTCAAGTGGAAGTTTTTACTCAAATCAATCGAAACTTTTTTATAATTATAAGTGTATCCATGTAGTATACAAAAATATTTTTTTCAAATAGTTTTCAACAAAATGGCGGCCGTTAAAGTGCGTTGAAAAAGTCGTTGTATTTTGCTTGTGCCGGCTCTCCTGGTCGCAGTTTTGATCTAAAACCTTCTAACCCAAAAAAATTACATTAATTACATTTACAGTTAGTCGATGAATTAAAAAAGAAGTCAAAAAAAAATTTGCAATTTTGGCGTAACTTTTTTGAAAAACTCTAAATTTTTTCCGCCATTTTATCACATTTTTCCATATTAAATATGAAAATATTACAACAAATTTTAATTCATCTAGAAGATAATACTATAATAAAAAAATCCTGTAAGTTTCAGCTTAATCGAATAATTCGTTTTCGAGTTATCACCGGCATAAACTCCGAAAATGCTGTTCTGAGAAAAACGCGTTGAAAGTATAATTATCAGTCAGCACGTGAAGAAGGCGTCTTCAAAAAACGATAAAACGAAGCACTTGGAGTTCGAATTTCGAAAAAAAATAAAGGTTTCAGGAGCGTATTCTATGGGAATTTTACTATTTTTTTATGCAAAAAGAAAAAAAAATTTTTTGGTCATCCTAACTATATATCCCCCCTTAAGAGCTTGGAAATCCCTGTTATGATTAGTAAAAATGAGAAGCTTGGATTGATTTAAATTTTTAATGTTATTCCTGTTAGGTATATATTTAATATTTGTCGAATTTATTTCAGTCCACATCTTTCCACCTTTGCTATAAATGCCAGTTGCATGCGTTGTTGAAAAGCGTTACAGCTGGCATTCACGATATTTCGAGGCATGTCATTCCATATTTTCACCAAATGTTTCATAAAAGTTTCAACGGATAGTCCTTTGGTATTCACTAGTTTGCCCAGCATGTACTCCGTGGATAGAAGTCGAGAGGATACAAATCAAGTGAAGAGGCAGGTAATTCTGTCGACGAAATAAAATCCGGAAAATTGTCCTCACACCAAGCCTGTGTAGCTTTAACCTGGCAAGGCGGTGCAGAGTCTTGTTGGAAACAGTACCCAAATAACATTACCAAAACCATCCAGCTTTATAAGGTTTTATTAAAGTCTTGTGAATGCCACTGGAAATCAATTTGCGTTTATTTTGGTGCCAATAGGTGCCAATAGGTTTCAAATTTTAGTCATGTTTATGAAAACCTACAAGGCTTCTAAACAACGATCTTGAAACCTTGTCATCTGAAATTCCTTTTATTTATTATTTATTTGTCGTCAATCAATAGTAGGCCGTTTTGTTAAAATATTGCCTACATTTTATGTTACTCTTATAAATACAGTACGCCTTAGAAAACTAACACATCAGATTTACATTTTTAATGTTTTGAATCGTTCGTCACTATCTAATTGAATTGAAGTATTGTTTTAGTTTTGTTTAGGTCATAGTAAAGTCTACATTTTCTCCATGCTTATTGTAAGTTGCCATCATAACCCGTAACGCTGGTAGATCATCTTTTCGTGGTGCGTTACGGGGTATCAGATCTTCCACTGAACCCTAGTCCTAATCAATTAAAACATACATTTTTGTAGTCAAAGGAACGTATAATAGTCCTTATTACATTTTATGTCTTGTGAAAAGTGACAATACTTTTTTTTTGTTTATATCAATATGTTGTTTATTTGTCAGTTCATGATGGGAATACAGTGTTTAAAAGTTTTAATTTACATCTAGGTGAACATTTAAAGCCTTCACATCTATTCTATTGTAACATTGATTAACAACGTCGATTTAATTGATTACTTATTTAAGAATCTTCACTCTTGAAGCTCTGTTTATTCCTACTCGGCAGTACCGACGAAAGATACCACAGTTTTGATGTGCCAAACGTGTTCAACATAATTATTTTTTGGTGCAATGTTAGTATACACCAGGATTGCAACCACATCGACAACGGGTCGCCCTGTCGCACAGAGCGCTGTATTTCGAAAGGACGAGAAAGATGCCCATTGACCAGTAGCCGAGAGGTCGATCGAGTAGCGATACGAGAGAGGAGAGAGGAGAGTGATGAGTCCAATCCGAGCGAACGCATGGTCTCGAATAGGAAAGAGTGCTGGACCCGATCGAACGCATTTTCCAAGTCGAAGATTATCAGTTTATCGGCACAACGTTGATGACGAAGGCTGGCTATGCGATCCTTCAGTGCGAGAGTCGCCTGAAAGATGTTTTTCTCTGAGTTGGAACATTTCTGTCCGTCGCTCAGCACGCGATGGGTTTTCATCACACACTCAAGACGATTTTTTAGAATGCATGCTTGTAGTCGCTGTTGAGCAGTGAGATGGGACGGTATGAGCTTGCTGTATTATCGCCACCTTTTTTCTTCTCCAGCACGATGATACCCTCCACAAATGCGGGGGGAAGGTTGCCGGTAAGCGCCTCATTCAACAGCAGATTCAATTCTCGGTGAATGACATCGAACATGCGGAGGTAGAACTCTCGTGGTATACCATCGCAGCCGGGGGATCGCTTCGGTGCGCTTGTTCGGATGGCAAAGAAGATCTCTTCAGTGGTGAGTTCGTTCGTGCAGGCTTCATTTGTTGGGTCACCTTCTGGGATTATGCGTTCGCATTCAAAGCCATTTTGGTTGTTCCCGTTGGCTTCTTCCGAGTAGAGGCTCGAGAAGAAATTAAACAGGTTATCGTCGATCGCTTGTGGTTCGGTAACAAAATCATCTTCTCCCGTTCGCAAACGCGTGATGTTCGTCCTCTATTTCCGTCTCTCTCCTAACTGAAACACCGACATGGGTTCTCCTGCCACGTGTGTCTCATTGATGCGCATAAACATATGTGAGAATCTACGTTGTAGCGCCAACATTTCACCTTTCAACCGATTAATTGTTGGCAACATTTCGGGATGCTGGTAGTATCTATCGTACGCCAGTCGTAGCTCCACGTACAGTCTTTGGTGGGCATTATGGAATTCCTCGTAAACTTCACGAGATTTTCACTTGAAAAAGGATTTTATTTTGGGCTTGGCGTACGATATCCACCATTCAATCCACGATTGATCATGTCTTCGTTGCCGTGTCCAGTACTGCCACTTGTACTGAAATTCTATAATGTTATCGTCGGTTAAAAGGTGAGGCCGTAGGGACCAAAATCCACGCCCTGGCACATGTCCAAGGTGGGGTAGACAAAGTCGAACTGTCAGAGCTTTGTGGTCAGTGAATGAACAGACGTGAGTGCATGCCGCCCGGAGGTTTTCTCTCAAACTGCTGCTCACATAGATGCGTTCGAGGCGTGATTGTGCGTTGCCTCTGACATACGTAAATCCCGCATCTCTCGCATAGAGCTTCTCCCATGCATTGTGCAGTTGTAGCTGTTGAACGGCTGTTTTTAATGCAGGGCTAGTGTTTGCGCTAGATGAATCGCATATACGAAGCACGCAGTTGAAATCCCCAACGAGAATGATGTGTGGGGTATGATGCCGAAGGTAGTAGGAGATTGTGCCGTTAAAGAAATCTTCCCGTGCGGCTCGCAGTGCAGTGCCGGAGGGAGCGTAGACGTTACATATCGTCGTGTCTTGCACTCTCAGTGCAACCAAACGACCGTCCAGACTCTTCTCGACGTAAGAGACCTGAATATATTCCCTTACAGCGATGGCCGTTCCTCTTCTCGCATGGTTTACATTAGCGAAAACGGTGAAGCCAGGCAATGAGAGCTGTTCATTTTCGACTTCTTGTAGGAACACAATGTCGAGGTTTTGGCTGTTGACAAATTTACGGAGGGCATTGAGTTTCGTGGAGTTTGTGATGGTGCCGATGTTGATCGACGAGATGTTGTAGGATGTGAGAGCCATTAGAGTAAATAGTCTTCATCCTGCTCGTCGCCTTCTCGTTTTTGCAGGGTGGCTGACGCCTGCTTCGTCTGTTGCTCGTTGATGCGGATGAGTCGTCGGTGTCATTATTGACGTCACCCTTGCTTTGCAATCGCGTCGCAGGTTTTTTGAAAATCTCGTCCAACACGATGGCGACCATCGTTTGGACGAATCGGTTTTTTTGCTTCGGTGTGAGGACCGCCAAAGGTGAGCTGTGGGCGCTTTGGACTTGCGATCAGAGGGGCATCGTTCGGTCGGTCGTTGTGAGCTTGTTGCTGGTGTTTGTAGCCGAACCAGACGATTCGTTCTGGTCAGCGGGCTTCGGCAGCTCCGGAATGTCGTCCACTGTGATCGGCGGTGGAGGAGGTGCAATGGACTTCGGCTCAGCAAGTTCGACGAGGAATGTGTCACGAGGAATATCAGAATGATGTTCGGCATATACCCGATCGTTTTGTTGATGGTAGTGATCCTAAAGCAGGAACTTTTCTTCATCCGAAACCAGAATTCCACAATCACCGTGCCGCTTAAGCACCATTTGGCACCTTCTGACTCTTGCAATCTTCTGTGTTGTATTTTTCGTATGTATTCAGCCCAAGATCGTCTTTCAAAATGCTCTTGATTGTTGACTGCGACATTTCCAGTTCTTTGGCCATCTTTCAGTAAGACTTACCAGGATTCGCTCTCTCGTTCTTTTGATCACTTTCGGATACCCGAAGGTGCGTTTACGGCCAGGTTTGAGAGGTATTTTCCCAGAACCGGTTTCTTTGCAGCGTTTGATGGTGCAAAAGATGAATTTTTCGTTTATTCCGCGTGATTTCAATTTGTTTGTTAATAGTACACGGTCTAAAATGTTTCAACAATAGACTTATCACGAGCTCCCTTTTCGGGTTCATCATTATCAGGAGTCTCAAACGAATGAAAGTTTAAAATTAACTTGCAAGTCATGTGAACATTTGGATACACTCCAAACGAAAATGTGCCAACATGTCTGAGATTAACCCATCCAAGGTTACACATGTTTAAAAAACACTGATAGCAATTAAGACTCACCCTGTAGTGGAGCAATCGTTGATTGGAATTCAAATGTATAACGCTTTATCGTTATATGTGGGTGTTGAATCTTGAAATTTTACAGTTCAGGGCTTTATCAAATTCGAGAAAATTAGAACTGTTATTTGTTTAGAGTTTATGAGTGAATATAGACGAAGCAAAAAATGAAAGTCACAATCAAAATCGTATCGGATTGCTTTTAAACTTTTGAGAAATGGAAACGAACTAAAAAGCTATGATTTATATCGTTCATTTCAGTTGACTTCTTTGTTCAATTCAAACCCTCGCACGTTTCTTTTTTTCTTTTTTTTTGATATTAGATGAAAAAAAAATTATTTTCAATTTAATTCCAACTACCTTTGCTTATCTTGACAGATACGCGTATTTCGTCTACAAAGTGCAGACTTCTTCAGTGTCTCGTACTCAGTCGAGTTATTAGTATGAGACACTGAATAGGTTTGCACATTGTAGACGAAATACGCGTATCTGTCAAAATAAGCAAAGGTAGTTGGAATTAAATGGAAAATACAAATTTTTCTTCTAATTTCTAGATACTTCTGATTTTAACAAATCCGTCACAAATATTAAGAGTATTGCCGAAAATTGGACATTGCTTAAGCAAATTTGGGCTGTATTTCGAAATGTAAATAAAACAGAAATACTAATTCGGAACCCTTTCCGGACTGAAAGCCTAAATGCGCCCCTCGACTCTTAAATCTTACGGAAAGAAGGATTAACATTTTATTCAAATGTTTCTAATGTATATATAACTCTATTATTGCGAAATCAACAATCGGTTATGTTGAATTCTGTGTATTTTTTTGCTGCTATTGTTTTGGTGTCCGAAATTTAAATATAAATCAAACCAATGAATAACTTTAACAAATCATACTCACAAACAATAAAGGGTGACAGTAACAGAATAAACTAGAAACATATAAGAGGCTATTAAGTATAACAGCCGACTGAGTTCATCAGAAATAACCCGAATGGGCTTCAGAATAATAAACAACTGAGAATTATAGTCATTTATTCAAGGAAAAGTAATTACTATTCTCATCCATTGCTCATTCAGTCAACACGTAGTTGTAACTAACCAGCGACAGCCAGCAGCAATAATAACAATATTTAAGGTCTTCAAACGTCCGGGGGACTACAAGGATTCTACTTATATCTTTGTTTTTAATTTTGTTTCCTTCTAGACAACAAACAATTTATTTCTACCAAATTTTGAAAATAATATTTAATATCCTGTTTTTGTTTGTATTGTTTTGTTTTTCGTTATGCTCCAAACTTCGAAATTCCAGATAATCGAATCTTTCGATAATCAAGGATGCCGTTAAAGGGGGCCAACCTGTGCTCTGAAAGCCTCTGGATCTTACTCCGTCGTAAATACACAGAAAGACTAGAAACTCATTCTCTTTCTTAGATCTTTGAATTCGCTTTAATTCTATTGTATTCAAATAGCTAGAGTTCCTGAGTTAGTTTATGAAAAATTAAAATGATCATTGGAAAACAAAACAGTTTAATCAGTGCAACAAAACATGCCATGGAATTTGCCCGTTCATTGCAAAAATATTCTGTAAATTCCTTTCGAATGGTTCTGACGCGCCTCTTTGTGCAATCTTTTTAACTTGGAACAGATGCTCCCCAGCTTCTCTTCCCAAGTTTTCATGAGCTATTGTCTTTGAGTTAATAGTTCCCGGTGGAGCGTAAAATTAACAAGCAAAAAAAATATGAAGGACGCACACTGTGCGGACTATTAAAGACACTCTTTCTGGAGGATGCTCAGATGTCCGTCGCAAAACGCGCAATCGAGCCGAATCAATTCCGAAAACGTTTTCTACAATTCTTCTTGCTCGGGACAACCTGTAGTTAACACATTTTCGCTGTGGTTTCTGCATGAACATGATATCATTATGTGTTGATGAAGCGGAAAAGTGTCATCCCCAAAAATTACACATGGAGCGGGTTTGTTCCTCGGGAAAAGTGTTCTTGGTGATGAGAGGTGAATAACAATGACTTTACAAATGAGCAATCGGCATATACCCTACCCTCACTGATCCTTTCTTTTGCTTCTATGTTGACATACGTAGACTTGTATTCAGTATTCACCAAAGCCATTGGAACAATGCTGAACTGCTTTTTGTAATTAAAAAAAATCATTGATGCTATTTGCACGGACTTTCATACCTGCTATATACATTCTTTCTGTACGTTTCCAAAATAATCTGAAGTACTCTAAAAACTTCCCTGAACTGTTCTGGAAAACTTCTTTGAAGAATTATCCTGAACTTTCTAATTAATTTCCCTAAACTTTTCTGAAGAACTTCCCTAAACTTCTTTGAAGAGAAGTTCTCTGAAATTCTCTAAAGAACTTCCCAAAAGTTCTCTGTAGAACTTCCCAGAAGTTTTCTGAAGAACTTTCCAGAAGATTTATATGAAACTTCCCCGAAGTTCTATGAGAAACTTCATTGAAGTTCTCTGTAGAACTTTCCAAAATTCTTCTGAAGAACTTCCTAGACGTTCTCTGAAGAACTTTCCCGAAGCTCTCTAAAGATATTACCCGAAATTCTCTGAAAAACTTCTCTGATGTTTCTTTGAAGAACTTTCCTGAAGTTCCTCTGAAAAACTTTTCTGAAATTCCTCTGAAGAACTTCCCTGCAGTTCGCCTGAAGATCTTCTCTGAAATTATTTCCTGAAGTTTTCTGAAGAACTTTCCTGAACTTCTCTGAACAGAATCCCTGAATTTTTCGAAAGAACTTCCGTGAAGTTCACTGAAGAACATCCTCAAAGTTCTACGAAGATTTTTTTTCTTTTTCGGTACATAGCTACCCAATATGCTTCGGTTCGCGGCTTCCATGAAATATAACTTCTTTGAAACAAAATTCTTTCAAAAAGTTCCATACTCGACCACTAGAAACAAAATTCTTTCAAAACGTTCCATAGTCTTTCCAAATTTCTTCGCAACCTGTCCCAATCGATCCATCTTCATCTAAAACTTTAATCAATCAGATCCGAAGGTAACTTAGCACACGTACTCGCTGAACGAGTCTACAGTCAGTCATACTCCATCTATTTTTCACTGATATACCCTCTCGATGTCGATTGCATGAGTTTCTAAAAGAACTACATCGTGAAAATTTGCACTTCGTAAGGGTGTCGGTCGACAGCCCGGTGAAAATTATTCTCGAGAAAGCATCGATTGGTACACGAAGAAGAGGCGTGTGGCGAGGAAGCTGGATCATTAAAGTGTCAAGTGACCAGCAGGCTTTTTGCAGACTGCGAGGCTGGTGGATTGGTATGGACCGTATAAATAAGAGACGACTTGTGTGTACAGCAGAAGACACTTAGGCCTTGACCTGACAGGTAAACTATAGTATGAAGATTACGAATTACTATTTCTTTCATTCAGAGTAGGCGTTGATTTTCAAAAAGACGAAGCACAACAGATGTTTATTGATAGACTCTACAAGCCATGCTGCCATTTGTAAACTTTAAGGACTCATTGGTGGCCCAAAGAATAAAGACTGAAGGTTCCTCAATTTGAAACAGAGTTGCTAAATAAGAGACGAATAATCTTTCAAAATTTGTCACCAGACACATTTTGTTGTTAACGACATTTTTCCCTCCGATGTATTTTGTTCGGGAACCGATGTAGAATCTCAGTTTCAGCCTACAGGGAATACGGAAACACCAGGAAACATCACCGAGCGTAGGTTGTTCCATCCACAGACCACCCGGAGCGGATGACAACGTCGGAATCTCATGGGCCTCATGGGAAAACCGTACGTGAGATTTCGAGGCACACCGAACGACGACAAATAGGGACACGGCCGAGGGGGAGGACAGCTCAGTGAAAAGAAATAACCTCCTATCTCACTCGCAGTATCAGTGTGCACTCTGGGCCACATTTCGTTTTCAACACGATCGTCACAAAAAAACAGCAAAAACGAGAGCAAGGGGATCACAAAGTACAAAGTGAGTTCTTACCACCACCACCATCGTCATCATCATCATCATGATAATCATGATCATCGCAATCATTGAAGTGAGGCGTCGTCCGGAAAACTGTGGTTCCCTGCGCTCTTGAAATTGGAACAAAAGCAACTCGCACACATGCTTCCGTTCGTCGCCCATTCATCTCGTATGATAATGCAAGGATTGTGGGCTCCTCGCCCTCCGGAAAAAGACAGATCCGGGTTCCTTCTCTTTTGCCCTCTCCGAAGGATGTCGGGTGACGGTGACAAAGATAAAAATTTATACTTTTTTATCTCGTTCAGAAGAAAAGGTTGTGCCGCCTGTCGGTTAAATGTCAACGAATTCCACATATGTGTGTATTGCCAAGTTTTTGGTCCGGGCTCGAACGTGAGTAGGGTGAGACATGGTGCCTTAAATGTGTTTGTGTTTGGCGCCGCGTCAAGCCAAGCAGTAAAACGTTTAAATCTCTGATGAGTTTTATTAGGCTGCAGATTGACTGTGATTAATCAGGCTTAAATGGTGATTGGGGGGTAAATTTGTGGCACTCGTACCAGGGGAGTTGGTGGCAAACCTTTGGCTGTGATTTTGGGATGTGGAAAGTTATGTGTGTTTGCTACCCTCCACGTTTGCCAGTTCTCCAAATGGGGGTTAAATAGAGTTATTCCTCGTAAAAATGCCGGGGTTGGCTGATTGATTCACTTTTGGGATTAGGTTCAGGGGATTGGGTTGATAATTGAGATCGTAATTTCCGAAATGGGATTGTGGAACTCAATGGCAGAAGATTACCGGTATGAATCACGGCACAGAACGTTTAATTTTGGGTTAAGTTTTGGTGAAATGCATTTGTTCGATCGAAAAACCCCACTCACTAAGTTAAACAATCCAAAGAACAACACTCCTGCTCTAACAATGTCATAACCTCAAATTGGAGGCGACTGTTGGCTGAGAGCTTTCCACTAAGAAACGCTTGATTTAAAATTCTTTTAACAATTCTCTGAGTCCTCATCCACATCCACTGTTAACTGAGCTCAAAGTTGCAAAGCGTGTGCCTTGTTACCACCGAAGGCGCAGGCAATTTCTCGGAAGCATACAATCCTTGTTAAATATTTGAACGAAAGGCTGAAAGAACGAAATGAGAGAATTTTTATGCATGATACCATCGGAGGAGCCGGATTCGTCGTCTCCAGGTTTGAGGAGGAAAGTTTTCTTTTTTTTTCCCGGAATGCATGCCACGTATTTGGATAGGGAATTGTGAGTAGATGGTGACGTACGATACGAGGCAAGGCGGTGGGGTGGGTGCGAGATTCCGGGAGGTTTGCCGATGTGAGTTGGGAATATTTTTGAGGATCGTTTCTTTTTTTCCTGTGCCGAAGTTATCAGGGTGGAAAATTAGTTCCGAGTCTCTTCTTGTTCTGTTTGATTTGATTTTTTGCTTGTTTTCTTGAGAATTTTTATGTGAGCATAGAATTTCATACTCGAAAAATAACGATTTGGAATGTTTTAGGATAAATTTGGTTTGAGAAAAAGCGAAAATGGAACGTCACGATGCTTGAAAACGTTTTTTTTTTGTTTTCAACTAAGCACTCATATTGACAGCTCAAGATGTTTAAGGATGATTTTGAGAATTTTCAGAATTATAACGTTATATGTGAAATCCGATAAGTATGACTTGAATCTATTATTTTCCAAACAAATGAGTGTAGATTTGAACCTCTAAAGTTGATTTCTGGCCTATCAAGCACAACTCCTGTGATATTTTTCAACGTAAGACTACGTTTCTCTTTTCTATATCGGGAGTCGTTCCAACATTTTAAAAAGAGACCGCTTCGCAATAGTGTTTGATCACGCTAATTACTCTAGTTCAAATTAACAAAATATACCATTCGACCAGAAAAACTTACACATTTTTTGCATTTTAGGGTGCTCCGATCATAATTTGGTCAAACAGTAATGTGTGTGAGTCGATCAAAGTTTTATTACTCAGTCTAATTATTTTTCCTCTTCAAATTCAGTTAATACAGAATACACGAGAAATATTCTGCTGAGCTTCCTTTTTACCGAATGTGAATTGCCGGGTCTTTCGTTTAATCTCTGCCAGAATATTTTGTTCAGTCTCTTTGTCCACTTTATGCGCCGCAGAACGTCAGTTCCGAAACAAACTACTACTCTGTTGTTGAAAACGGTTGCGAGTGTGTGCTGAACTTCTGGCTGTTGGTGTGACTTGTAGTTGCCCAGGTGAGCTTTGCAGTATATGTACAGCCGAAGTTTGCATAATTGAATACTACATCCGCTCCTTTCCCACCCGTTCCCACTGGATTGATTTGGATTCCACCGTCACTGTAAGACAAGCATACGTGGAGAATTTCAGTTTCGTTCCGATGTGCTTCGGAGGTAGCTTTGCTGGCTCTCATAGGTGAGGTGAACAGTATATGTTCAGCCGAAGCAGGTTAACTTCTTATACTGCATCTACGTACTCTCTGCTTTCCGGAACTTCACTGCACTGTGAGACACCACGATGACATCGAAGACACTGAAGACGCTTTCGGCAAGACTTAGGGGTCTTCGAACTACATTCGGTAACATCCGACGGTTTGTAAACGAGTTCCAGCAGGATACTACTGCTAGCCAGATCAATGTTCGAATTGCGCGTCTAGATGAATTATGGCACGCTATAAACGAAACTTGCTGTGATATTCTAGCTCATGATGAATTTGAGGAGAATGAAGTATTTCTGAAGGAGCAAGCCGATTTCGAATCCAGCTTTTACGACGTCAAGGCGTTTTTGTTGGATAAGGCTAGCATGATAAATGGTGTTAACTTTCAGAATCAAACTTTTCGAGGAGATGATGCTTCGTTGCATGGTATAGTGGATCATGTACGTCTCCCTCAAATAAATCTGCAGTGCTTCGATGGAAATGTAGATGAGTGGTTGAGTTTCAGGGATATCTACACTTCTCTGATTCACCACAAGATCGATCTACCTCCTGTTGAAAAGTTCCATTATATTAAGGGATGTTTGAGCGGAGAAGCAAAGGCCCTTCTTGATCCCCTAAAGATCACAGCGGCAAATTATCAGATTGCGTGGGATACGTTACTAAAGCGTTATAACAACAGTAAACTTTTGATGAAAAGGCAAGTGCAGGCGTTGCTAAAACTTCCCTCTCTAGCAAAGGAATCGGTCAGTGACTTACAGCGACTAGTAGAAGGCTTTGATAGGGCAGTCCAGAATCTCGATCAAGTAGTTGAAGCTGCTGATTACAAGGATTTGCTGTTAGTAGAACTTCTGAGCTCTCGATTAGATTCTACAACCCGGCGTGGTTGGGAGGAATATGCTTCTGC
The DNA here is from genome assembly GCA_034211315.2 of Aedes japonicus. Taxonomy (NCBI): domain Eukaryota; kingdom Metazoa; phylum Arthropoda; class Insecta; order Diptera; family Culicidae; genus Aedes; species Aedes japonicus. Next base: position 105,246 of record JASCZW010000842.1, on the reverse strand, counting down.
TAAAGAAAGGGACACTGTTAAGGATTTACTCGACTTCAACGTCAAATTCAAATATTGGAATCCTTGTCAGCTAAATCTGAGGTGAAGCATGACACTACGTCATTTGAAAAAAGGAAGCCAGCCTTCCAACGAGTCAGTCACAATGCAGTTCACCCCAATAACGGAAAATGTCTATCATGCTCCGAAACACATGGTTTACACGTATGTCCAGTTTTTCTGAAGATGCCGACTTGACGTTCTGCGGCGCATAAAGTGAGTTGCGGTTTTCGGTTTTAACTTCTGCACTCTGCTCCCAATTGATCCCTTCTATAGTAGATAAAGCCAAATCCTGCAGTGGAATGTCTTCCAGAACTCTTGAGCAGTTAGACGCCCATTTCCTTAGTCAAAATCCTCCTCTTTGCAACATATTGTCGAGCTGGCACCGTAGTTCAATAGCGGATTCCACATCGCACACTGGGACCAATCTGAAAAAAGACGGTCAAAAGTGTTTTCACACTGTTCCTCACATTTTAGCGCTTTGGTGTCTACGGAAAAGTTGTTAGAAATGTTATTTCACATTTTTTTTTAAACTTATCAAAAGTTTTACTTAAGTGATACTTTACTTAAAAAAAACTAACTTTGTGTGGGTACAAGATAGAAGGTTGAAGTCTTCAACAAAGTTTTAGAACTATATATTTAACGAAACTTTGCTGAAGATTGTTAGTACCTATATCGAAAGCATTCTGATATATAATTGATTTAGTATTTAGAACTTACTTAAAACTTGTTTTTCTACTTTATTGTGGCTAAAACATTACCAGATTGGTTGAAAATGTTCAACAAAGTTATCAATATTATTAAAATGCACAATTTTGCTGAAGACGTCATAAGTCTAAACGGCTTTATTTGAGCTTTAAATCGGATTTAAGTTAAAAAATATACATATTTTCAACAACAATAACTCAGACACCGGCAAACTTTTGCAACCAAATTTTAAATAGTTTGGTCAACCATCACTTAAAGTATACGTGTACAAAAAATCTGCGCCGGGTATCATCGGGTACATAAAGTTTTCAGTCCGTCTTTTCGGGTGTACCAATTTCGTTTTCTATCAATATTTTTTAAATCCCTGACATAATTAACCGCACCCTTGAATCCTTTTGCGCAAGGGCTAGCACATTTAAAGGTTAAGTAGCCCAGGATAGTTTCGTTTGTTTACAAACTGCAGTTGAGTTTGAGTTTCCAGTTGATTCAGATTGTGTAAAAGTGTTCAAAGTGTGGCTGCAAAAATATGGTACTTCAAGTACCATCAAAATGCAACATATCCGTGATTTCGTTCTGAAAAAAAAATCAAACTGTTTGTCGCAGGACGAAAGCAAGCGTATAAAGAAAGACGTGTCCAGGTTGTGCTCTGAATTTAACACTCGCTGGAATAAGGCAGGAAGAACACAGAAAAGTTTTGAAGTAATCAACAAGAATTGGTTGAATTGTAGTGCATTTACTTGTGGTAATGTGAAAGTTGGAATGCCCAGAAAACCGTTTTCTGACCTGAATAAAAAGAACAAAAAGGCGGAGAGTTGAAGGATTGAGGCAGCAGGGAACCGCGAATGAATTGGCGTATGCAGCAGGAATGAATTCTCGAAGTGAGGGATGCGAAGATTTGGCTAAACTTTTGCAAGAAGAATTAAAGGCATGTCCTACCAGTACCAAACGAATGAGACGAGCAATGAAATCCAAAACTGATTTACAAAAGCATCGTTTGTTGATAGCTGATGAAGGACTTGCGTTTTTTATTGATTGCGATTACAGTAAAGATCAGTGGATACTGCTTCAAAAGACGTCTAAGCAATGCAACGCACCAAAAATATACCCTAGCTACCTCTGGCCCGTGAAAAATGTCTGCCAGACCGTAACAGTATCGTCATCTCAGAGGTATCTTATTATGGTTGTATTTGAAGGAGGGTTTTTAATCCACTGGTAATTCGTTCTTTACATAGGTATCTGATGAGGTTGACGTACAGAGTTTGCTGGATCACACAGTTCAGCGAATACTATCTTTGGCTTTGGAGATAGAAGGTTTGAATGATGTAGCTCTTGAAGATCTTGAGCTTTAATCGAAATGGGATTTTTGACGACTCGTCGGATCATTCAAACTACAAGCAAAGGTTTGAAGGGGTAGATGAAGATGACAATGCAATTTTTATTACATCTATGATACCATTGATACTTCGCCTCCGTAACAATCCAGATCGTATTTTGTGGATGAGTCGTATGCCTCCATCTTCAAGGTTATGCCTACCGATTCCAAGAAGGAAACTGTTGCATTGTCCTTGCATGAAAAGGAATTCCTTGACGCACAAATCGAAAGATTAATGCCAAGCTTGATCCCAAACTTTCGAATCCATCATACAATGATTTGTAGTATGATCGTTGGAAAAGTTTGCTCTGCTTTGACCGGAAAAAATGTTGTGTTTGCCAAGCATCCCCAAAGCAATTTAACAACATTAGAGCGATGGTCTAGATCAGTCAATAAAGCCACATTCGAAAAAAATCATTCGAAAAATTACCGGGTTGGCAGAGACAATCATTGAGAACTTTTCTGTCATAGTGAGCATCCTGGCATGTGGCAGGCAAAAAAACACTGACTCTTCTAAATCATTTTACTACGAGACGGCCAAATACTATGTTGAGTTATACGGATGGTCTTACATACATGCCGCAGTCTGTTCACGGAATACTGTTACACGGTGCAGACATTATAAGCAGCATTACTACCAATCGGAAGTCTTTTAGAGGAGCCACAAGAATGCCGCAACAAAGATTTAAAATGCTATAGAGAAAATGAAGCGCGAAAGTGTTCAAGGTAAGTTAACAGTAATTGAACATTATCACAAATATTCATAATTACTGAAATATTTTCATTTCTCTACAGGACTGCTACCAATTATGATCTTTTCACACAATTGCAAATGAAATCCCACCCGTTGATAGGGAGTCTAAGACGACCAACTGTCAAAACATCTATGCAACTATTACCAGCTGAAAAGAAACTTTTGCAAAATTCCCAAGATCAAGCCTGATTCAGACACAGAAGCTGAGGAAGAAGGTAATCAGTAAGGCTTTATTATAAAATAACATGATTTAATGCTTTTATTATAGCAATAAATCAATTTAAAGTAGCGAAAACCTATTAAAAAAATGAAATACATTAATTTTAACAAATTTGTCTGAAGCAAAGAACTAAGAACCGGCGAGCTCGCAATAAGTTTTGATTCCTATGCAGAGATATAGCAAAGACATTAATAACAGCTTTGTGAAATTGAATAATACCGTACCTATTTTTAGGCAAATTAATTATTGGCGAAATTGTATAGTCAGAGTTCATTAGTAACACTTACAATACCACTAATTACAAATTCAGTAATTTAAATACGTTCAAAGCAGCTACATATATCTGATTACTTTCATTAAAACTTGAATATCCAGTGCCTACGAAATTTATCACACTAAGTACTGCACACTCATATGAATTCACAGATTTCAGAAATATTTTACCGAAATCTTGACAACAGATCGTATTGTAATCATTTTTTACGGATGCCGGTAGAATTTAACAGATTTCACGAAATATTTGTACATTTGTAAAAGTTTATCGAAATTTAAAAGATAGGTACACCCGAAAAGACGGACTGAAAACTTCATGTACCCGATGATACCCGGCGTAGATTTTTTGTACACGTATACTTTAAGTGATGGTTGACCAAACTATTTAAAATTTGGTTGCAAAAGTTTGCCGGTGTCTGAGTTATTGTTGTTGAAAATATGTATATTTTTTAACTTAAATCCGATTTAAAGCTCAAATAAAGCCGTTTAGACTTATGACGTCTTCAGCAAAATTGTGCATTTTAATAATATTGATAACTTTGTTGAACATTTTCAACCAATCTGGTAATGTTTTAGCCACAATAAAGTAGAAAAACAAGTTTTAAGTAAGTCTATATACTAAATCAATTATATATCAGAATGCTTTCGATATAGGTACTAACAATCTTCAGCAAAGTTTCGTTAAATATATAGTTCTAAAACTTTGTTGAAGACTTCAACCTTCTATCTTGTACCCACACAAAGTTAGTTTTTTTAAGTAAAGTATCACTTAAGTAAAACTTTTGATAAGTTTAAAAAAAAATGTGAAATAACATTTCTAACAACTTTTCCGTAGACACCAAAGCGCTAAAATGTGAGGAACAGTGTGAAAACACTTTTGACCGTCTTTTTTCAGATTGGTCCCACTGTGCATCGTCTGCTCCAGTGATCACATCGTCCATGTAGACGTCCTCATCGATGGACTTCGCCGCTAAAGGAAAGTTCTCTCGTTCATCCTTGGCTAACTGTTGCAGCGTCCGGGTAGCTAAAAAACGGTGCCGATATTGTACCATAGGTTACCGTAATAAGTTCGTACATTTCAATCGCTCTGTTTGGACCAAACCAAAGAATACACTGTAGAGGTGTATCTAGTTTGTTAATCCAAATTTGACGAAACATCTTTTCCACGTCTGAAACCACCATTATCTGCCGGAATTGGCTCCGAAGGATGATCGATCTTAGATCTTGTTGTACCACGGGCCCTGCCAATAGCGCATCGTTTAGCACGATGCCTGTTGATGTCTTGCAAGACGCGTCAAAGACCACCCTAACTTTAGTTGTGGTGCTCGATTCCTTTAACACAGGATGATGCGGTAAGAATATTCTATGGGCTGCTCCCTTGCTCGTTTCTTCTACCATACGCATATGGCCAAGCTCCAGATATTCAGCTATGAAATCATTATATTGACCTTGAAGGTGTGGATCCCTTGATAATCGTCGTTCTACGATACGAAGACGTTTCTCTGCTATATCCTTTGAATCCCCAAGCTGTCGCATTATGTGGTCGTTTTTAGGTAGGGTAACGGTGTACCGACCATCGACTTCCCTTCGAACTGTACGCTCAAACTGCTCCTCACAACGTGTTTCCTCTGGCGAATAGTTATTCAAGATATCGATTTCTTCACAAGACCAAAATCGCGACATAATCTCTGCTAAGTTGTCCGATACAGCAATACTACATGAGAATCTTGAACCTTCAACCGGCGCACAGACTTCACCTGACACAACCCAACCAAAAACCGTTTCGGTGAGTGAAGGTAAACCATCTCCGAGGGATAACTCATTCCCAGATTGGAAGAAACTGAAAAACGCTTGGATTCCCAGCACGATATCTACCCTCCTAGACCGGAAGAACTCTGGATCCGCTAGCTCGATTCCTGGTGGTAGATTCCATCCATTGGTTTTCACGGTTGTTGTAGGCAAACAGGCCGTTACATTTGGTAGGACGAGGAATTCCCTTTGTCTTGAATAATCTGACATTCGAGACTTAATAGTAGCCTTGATCTTACGTGTGACTCTCGTATTTGTTTGTCCTACTCCTTGGATCATGATATCTACCTTCTGACTGGATACCTTCATCAAGCTACACAAGCCTTCCGAAACAAAATTGCATTCTGAACCAGAGTCTAGAAGAGCTGGATACCGTGATCCATGAATATCTTCAACCAGAATAATTGCCGTTGCTAAGATAATCTGAGAGGCCGTACCCCTAGCCATATTAGAGGACATTGTTCCAGATGTGCTTGGTTCTGAGTCTGACGAAACATTTGTTGTGTTTTCAGCGAAAGCTTCAACTTCGACTGAGCTGTGGTTTGAATTGCGTTCCTCTGGTTTGAAGCACATAATGGTATGGTGCCTAGCCTTACATTTCCAACAACTGTATTTCGACGAACATTCTCTGGCGATATGACCTCTCTTCAGACAGTTACGGCAAAGGAAATGGCCGCGCAGAAAAGATTCCTTCTTAGAAATTCGGCAAGAAGTCAGTGAAGATTCTTGGGCACCTTGAACGTTGGCCTTTTTTCCGTAATGGCAAGATGCCAAATCCGGCCAAAATAGAACGGAACAATTGTATCGCTTCAGGAAAGGCAGTAGACGTTTTAGTAGGCACTCGCTCTGATAAATTTCCTGGTTGACGGTTCCGGTCGCAATGTAAACGTTGCTCTTCGAGCCACAGGTACAGATGGCCTGCCACACCAGGTATTTCTTCGCGAACTTTGACAGTTTAATGTGCTTGAAAATATCTGCCACCTTTCCCCGTTCGGTTACCGTATAAAATTCCTGTCCAGGAAGCTGTTTACAGTCTGCCTTAACGTAAGTTTCATCGTTCTGTACCACGCAATCAAACTTCGTCAGCATCTTCATGTACAACTTTCGCAATCGTGATTTGGCCGACGGGTTTGTTTATCATCAAGTCACCACTTTCTGTAAGTTAACAGTCCAGCTCGTTTTTAGCTCTATCTACGGTTGAAAGCGCCACTCCAGTTCTTGCGACATCTCGGACGAAGAGTGTGGGGTTTCCGCTCGAAACAGCTTTTGGTCGTCGCTGTGGCCTCCGGCTTTCGATTTCCCTCTGATCCAGCTTTCCTGGCTGTCGATAAACATTGACCGAACACTTTTAATACGTTGGTGACAGTTGATTTAGCCACATTCAATAATTTCGCCAACATGGCGTGAGAGTAGTTTAGTTTTTCGCCATGCCCTTGCAAAATTTTGATGCTTTGCTTCTCGTCCTTCGCCGACATTTTGAAAATTGAAGTTCTAATCTCAAAGTCAAAATAGAAACATGATGCGTCACGCACACATCCTCAAAATGAGGGGTATGCAAAAAAATTAATGTACGATGAAAGGAAATGCGTCAAGTTCAAGTCGACCAAATTTTGATCGAAACACCCTTTAAAACTTAAATCACGTTCAATTGGTATAAGTAGTTAATTTCTTTTTTCTTAGAATGTGCACATGAACAGTTTTAACGTATGGTTTTCTTATTCAGATTTACGACCCTGACGGGTTGCAAATGGTTCAATATTGCATTCTTCCTTTTATGTTGGTATGTAACGTTTCATGTTTAACACTGCATGTAGTCACATCCCTAAAGCTTTACAATAGTTTTGCTTTGTTGCCAATAACTGATTTTGTAACTGTGTCTCAACCTATTGTATAAATTTTGCTTAATTCACGTGAAATTCTTTCTGTCAAACTAGCTTTTTAACGCTAGTATATAATATGCTTTGCTCAGCTTAGATGGTCTGACTGCCAGTGGTGGCACGGGGACTGGATTGCAACATTTTTTTGGTAACATTTGACACTTTTCAGAATGACCAACGTAAACACAAGGCATAAAAAATTACTACAATTGAAAATGTCATGACATGCTGCAAAAATAAAATCATCCCGAGCAGAAATTTACACACAAGTGCACCGAACTTTTTCCCTACCGTGAATTTTTAAGGTACAGTACAATCGTATTTCTTCTTCTCGCGTTATATTTTTCGTAACAATAGACTTTTGCACGGAAAAAGCTAACCTCACTTTTGACCATGAGAGTATAAGAAAAAGCAATAACCGTCCTGTTCTCCATCCTTTTTTCTCACACACGAATTTCTGAACACAAGGGCACCAGTATCTGTCAAATCTTAGATGTGACGTCACTGTGATTTGGTCCATAGCCTGGCGTTCTTTCGCTGGTGTCTTTTCATCACCGCACATTATACAAACCAACACGTACATATCACCAAACCACGCTCTGGATAAATGACTGCCGAGTTGAAGTCCAGCAAAACATCAAACAAGAAGAAGAAGAACCAAACGACGCACATATTCAACCGTTGTTTACCCAACAACAACAAAAAACCTTTAACACGTACGACCCCAACCCTTCTGAGAAAGAAAAACATAAATTTAGAATTAATAAAACTCCATCGTTAGGTATTTGATTTTGATGCGGTTTTTTGCAATATATCACAAAACTATCCTAGTTTGTGGATTTGCACTGGTTATTCCGAACATATGGTTGGCAAAATATTTTTATATGCGAAACATGGCATGCGGCATATCAAACTTCATTATTTTGCAAAACGAGGTAATCAGAAGACATTTTGAGGATTCTTGACCACACTGATACAACAGGATCCGAGTTCCTCCAAAAAAGTGGCCATATTCAATTATTTTGCAAAACCTGGCTTTCGACACATCAAACTTCATGATTTTGCCAATCATTGTCTTCGAAGGACATACTGAGGGTGTCTGACCAATTTGGTAACTTAGGGAGGTCCTGCGGGGTCCGAATTTCTCTGAGAAAGTGACCATATTCAAATATTTTCTAAAACCGCGCTTAGAACATATCGAACTTTATGATTTTACAAAACTTTGTCTGCGGATGATATTCTGTGCGACCACACTGGCCACACCAGGAGGCTCTGCGGAATCAGAGTTCGGCCGAGAAAGTGGCCATATTCAAATACTTAAAAAAAATATGGCTTGCGACACATCAAACTTTGTAATCTTGCAAAAATAGGTCTTCGGAGGACATTCTGAGGTTTTCTGACCATACTGGCTACTTAGGGAGGCTCTGCGGGATCCAAGATCCTCCGGGAAAGTGGCCATATTTAAAATGCGACATATCAAACTTTATGATTTTGTGAAACTTTGTCTTGAGAGGACATTCTGAAGATTCCTACAGGCCCTCCGGAGTCCGCGTTCCTCCGGAAAAGTGGCAATATGGATATCATTGCCAAAACCTGCCTTGCGGCACATCAAACATCATGATTTTACAAAACTAGGTCAAGAATAGACGTTTTAAGGGTTTCTAACCAAACTGGTCACTTAGAGAGACCCAGTAAGATCCAAGTTCTTCCGAAAAGGGGTCATATTGAAATGTTTTCAAACCCTAGGTATGCGGAGGACATTCTGAGAATTCTTGACCATACTGGCCACTCTAGCCCTGTGGGATTCGAGTTCCTTCGAAAAAGTGGCCATATTCAAATTGCAACCAAAAGCTGGCTTGCGATACATCAAACTTTATGATTTTGCAAAACTTTGTCTTCAGAGAAAAACCAAAGCATTTATCAGGAAACTTTATCGTATTGCTTTTGCTCGTGCACTGAACAATTTTTGAATTGAATTTTTTGATTGAACAAAGAAGATCTCGTCTCAATTTTGTAATCCAGTCAGACACCCTTAGAATGTCATCTGAAGAAAAAGTTTTGCAAAATCATGAAGTTTGTTGTGTCGCAAGCCAGGTTTTGGCAAATATATGGAAATGACCACTTTTTCAGAAAAAAATGGATCCCGCAGGACCTCCCTAAGTAGCCAGTATGATCAGGAGTCCTCAGGATGTCCTTAGAAGAACTAGTTTTGGTAAATCATAAAGTTTGATACGTCGCAAGCTACGGTATGGAAATAAATTGGTTATGACAACCAGGGTTGCGGCTTATCATTTTTGACTCAGGCATATTCATTTGCCAATATCTCCTTTCAGAGGGTCGATTTGATAATATGATGTATGATGAACTTGTAGTGCATGAGTAGACCTACAACTTTGTTTAACAGTACATTGCTCTAACTCCTATATCTTTGACATGAGAGCGTATATTCACAGTGATCTTCACGATGATAATCGCGTGATCTTCACCGCAAATTTCATCGCGAAGATCACTGCGAATATACGCTCTTATTCCTCAGATATAAGAGATAGAGCTATGTAATGTTAGGCCATGTTGTAGGTCTACTCAAGCACCATAAGTTCATTATACATTATATTTTGAAATTGTGCTTCTGAGAAGAGCTATCGGCAAATGAATATGGATAAGTCAAAAATGATAAGCCGCAACCTTGATGACCACTTTCCCGGAGGAACTCGAAATTTTGCAGGACCACCTCAAATGGCCAGTATGGTCAGACACTATAAGAATGTTTTTCAAAGACAAAATTTTGCAAAATCATGAAGTTTGATGTGTCGCAAGCCAGAGGTTGGTAACGATTTGAATATGGCCCCTTCTCCGGAGGAACTAGGATCTCACAGGGCCTCTTTTAGTGGCCAGTATGGTCAGAAATCCTCAGTAGGTCCTCCGCAGATCTGTTTTTGCAAAATCACAAAGATTGATATGTCCCAAACCCGGTTTTGGAAAAGATTTGCATATGGCCACTTTTCCAAAGAAACTCGGATCCCGCAGGGCCTCCCTATGGTACCAGTCTGGTCAGACACTTTCAGAACGTCCTTCGAAGACAAAGTTTTGCAAAATCATGAAGTTTGATATATCGCAAGCCAGGTTTTGGAAAATATTTGAATATGACCACTATTCCGATTGAACTCGGATCCCGCAGGGCTTTTCTAGTGGCCATTATGGTCAAGAATCCTAAGAATGTCTCCCGCAGTCCTTTTTTTACAACATTTTAAAGTTTCATATGATATGTATGGTGAAATTTTTTTTAAAAATGTATTCTGATGACTTAGATTTGCTAAATCATGATGTTTGGTATGCCGCATGCCATGTCTCATGTTCACGAGAAAATTTTGAGAGAGTGGTTTAGTTCTTGAATCCAAAGTTGCTAAAATAATTCTAATCGGCTGTATAGTGCCATAGTAATCATCATTTCAGTTTCCGTGTTAAATATGATTTCTATCGGCCTTTCACGTAATAAAATATATTTGAAACCCCCCCCCCCTCCCCCTAGGCTCTCCCCCTCCCCCATGGTTTGCATTCATCATTTCCCTCCTACAGAGTTTCAACATTCTATTATGAAAGCATAATGAATTCTCATGTCTTGTTATCGAAAAAGGCGAATTTTTTTTTTGTTGGACACTTAACGGTTAAACAGTTAAGAGATTTTTCGTTAGTTCCGAGTTGATTGCTAAAAAGAAATGTCTTCTACATTTTCGTTTCAAAATCTCATGACTTTTTTTTTACATTAATATAAGCGAGAGAAAGGGGAATATGACCGAAAGGAAACGAAAAAATAAATGTTTGCCTTTCATACGACACCACACACACTATATCATAACAAAAAGCAAAATATAAAACGAATACGGGATGTTCGTGCTATTTGCTTTTCGCCTTTTAGTCTTATAACATTACAATTACTTTAAGCGGGAGGTGTAGGCAACAATTGTTAGCTTTGTCCAGTGACATTTTTTTTCAGAAGTAAACCGTTACTGAAAAATGTCAACCGTTACCACCACTGCTCGTTGAATCCGGAATCACCTTGATAAGTGATGTGATTTTATTTATGGTTGGTAAAGTATCGTTGATAAATAGTAATAGTAATAATATTATTTGTGGTTCATAATTGTAATGGTTATTGTTGTTGATCAGCCCCCAACTACCCCCCAATCTGCACCTAAGCTGAGCGAAAACCTACTCTGCCTAAGCGTTCGTGCATACTAATCCGTTTGGTATGCCGCTACTCTCACTAGCGGGCTCCGTTTATTTTATTATAATAATAATAAAAATTATATATATTATATGTATTATAATTATAATTATATCACAGTGAAATAGACATCTTCTACTAATCAACAATCAACTGGGGAAGGGTTGTTTCCGTTGATTGTTTTTTATTTTGAGTATTGATAATTTGAAAAATCTTCGAACTATTCGAACTAGTTGAGTTTTGAGAATAACACAGACGAGTGTTGTCAATTCTATCAAAGCTCGTTTTATTTGTTATCGGAACGCAAAAATCAGCGCTATCTCGGATTGCATTGACGAAATAAAACAGTTGGGCATTCAACGGAGAAGTTTTTTTTTGCACTTACAGGAATAAAAAATGTTCAATCTTTTTCCGTTTTTCGTGAACTTGATGAACTCAACTTTTCATGAAATACCACACATCATCTTTTGTTCATCAAGTTCATCGGCCATTTCATTTCACCATCTTTTTATCTTTGCAGCATCCCGCATCATTTTTTCTGTATTCTTCCGGTTAACAATTGTCTCATATTTCTCAATTGAGTTTAATTGAGGACAATTGAGTGGGTAGAGGTCTTTTTCAAACAAATCCATCCAGTTGTCACGATTCTATTGAAATATTTCTTGACTGGTGACAGCTAACCAAGTCTGACCAAAATATTTGTAAGCCAAATTTTTGTCCAACCATAATTGAATTATTAGCTAGTGCGTACATACAATAAAAACTGAACTTATATCTTTATAGCGATTCTAGAGTCTAATATTATGACACCCGGTGAACTAACCTGAATCTTAGCCTAGAGTATTGGATTAGTGGTGAGAAACTAAATGATACCGAATTTCTTCTATCTGTACTGATCAAGATTAAGATATTCTAGCTTCGTTTCCACTCTTCAACTAGATTCTAACTTAATATTAAATTGGTGACTAAAGGTAAGTACTATAAAAACCCAAATTGTGAATCATTGTCATGTAAACTTACATATATAGACAAAACCAAACGAAACATTATGAACACATGGGAAACTTCATCTACTATATAGGTATAAATGATTAATTATGAACTACGTATTACAGGATAACTATAATATATCCATAAATCCCAGTTAATGGTTTTGATATTTTAATCACGGAAGAAACCCCCTCCGTTTGTTACCATTTGCAACATATTATAATTATCGTTTACGCGAGCGAAGTGAAACATGCAAGCCGTGGTAATCGTAGTAAATCGTCTAAGAACGACAAAGTATTAAGTGATGAGAGGAATCGAAATGTTATCCATATTGATGATGTTTAGGTGATGCAAGTAGATGATAGGGTGAAACAGTCCGCTGCTGTAGGTGACAAAGGGTGCACTTGTGAGACTTGCCATGATCTCGATACTACGGACATGGTCTAATGCAATGAGTGCGATACGTGGAGCCATTTTGCGTGCGTGGATGTCACACGGGAAGTTGAAGACCACAGTTGGGTTTGCCATAAATGTCAAATTGCCTAGGAAACTCAGCGACTAAATTCGACTTCGGGTCATCGAAAAGGATCAGTCAGCGATAAAGTGAGTGTTATCGAGGAACGGATTCAAACCTCCAAGCCAAGTTCAGCCGAAAGGAACGAGCAACGTTGCAGTGTTCCAAGGGTAGTCATAATTCCTGCAATTGACGAAGCAAAATCTACCCGAAAGTCATCTCGATCCAAGGCGTCATCACAGCCACGATTGAAGTTGCGGCAAGAGGAACGAGCTTTTGAAGAAGCGCAAACCAGGAAGTTTCGAGATTATCTCAATGAGAAGTACGAACTGTTGGAGCAAATGTTAAGCAGGACAGGATCAAGCCAGAATCATAGCAAATCTAGTGATCGAGTAAGGAACTGGTTGAACGAAGTCAACGACCTAGCGATTGAGGGTACCACCTAGCCGAGGGTACCACAAAACCATTTGACCCTACAGGGCACTCTACTGCTAACTGCGGAGCACCCTCAGCCGTCCGCCCAAATCTAACTGGCGGGAATCGTGAGCTGACTGATGAACGCGGCGATCAGGGCGTGCACCACTCCGGTGCAACAGGATATTTAGATCCACAAATAGTTCAACGTCAGTCGACCCTCGTTAACTTTGGTCTGAGAAACCTGTATGATGCCAGACTTTCAAGTTTTGCCTCAAATCCTTTCGAATCGGGTATACAGCATAGGTCTTCGGTCGTTCCAAATAATCATCTCGTTGCTAACTCCCAAGGAAACCACAATCAACGCCGCAAACGGGAACAATCCAATACCCAGCACAATAGCGCTTCGCAGCCACACGTTGTGTTCGACAACTATGTACGTAGGAAGCAACAATCTACTTGGTATGAATCTTGTCTTCCGTCTCAAAGTCTACTCTCTGGAAACCCTGAAGATTGGCCAATCTTCGTTTCAGCATATGACAGCACTATTGCGATGTGCGGCTACTCAAACGAAGAAAACGTGATCCGCTTACAGAAATGCCTTAACGGCATACGCTGAAGGATTCTCGACGGCAGCCATTTCTTCAAAATTAAGATTTGATATAACTTAGATTTTGTATTTAATCATATGAGTTTGTATTTGTATTGTATTTACTTGCTGTGAGCAATCTGATAGATTTCGATTCGATGTTCATTCACTAAAAATCGAGATTTATCAATTTGAAATTGCGAGGTAAGTTTGCGAGAGAGAGATAAAAGATAGGAAAAAATACATGGAGCAGCGATTCACCCTAAAGGGAAAGCATACGACGCTGTCAAGAGTTGCTTGTGGTAACGTACGTGGCCAATGTAATAAACACATTACGGGTGTTGTATGGCCAACCTGAAGCGATCATTCACTCGTTGGCGGTAAAAATAAATGGTATATCACCTACCAGGAGGACCTTGCCGTCAAAGAACAAAATTATTGCGCAACAGTCGATGATTGTAACCTCGAAGATTACTTGTATGATGTCACATTCCTACATCAGTTGATCTCAAAGCTGCCACCCACCCTAAAGTTAGAAGTGGCTCACCAGCACTTATCTCTTCCAAGGGTCAACTTGGCGACTTTTGTTAAATGGACCTTCTCCCTGGCTGAAGCTGCCAGCGTCCTTACAATACCGTCGGCAACACAGTTACCCAATAAAAACGATGAACATTGCCTCAAAGAAGTCACGTGCTTTACTACATACACACTCCGAGTGCACTAACGCAAAAACGTCAACTTTTCCGAAAGAGACATCCGGCTGTGTAAGCTCCAAAAGGAATACAACACAAGTAATTCAGAATTGCCTGGAGTGTAACCGAAAGTGCAGGTCGGTGCCAAGTTGCAAACGGTTCCTTGAGCTGTCTCGAGATTCCAAATGTGCGGCGGTTAGGGAGTTCGGACTTTGCCGTCTGTGCCTCAGCCAACATGAAGGAAAATGTGAAGTGGAACCCTGTGGGAGGAATGGTTGTACCTTCTATCGTCGCCATCTGCTACAAAATAACAACAGATTCCAGCAACATGCCCCTAGCGACACTTCAACCAAAGCGCCCCAGAACCTAAGTCCAGCAGAACACAAAGATGCAACACACACTAGACTTCTGCAAAGCTGTATTATTCCGCTATCTTTCTGTAGTTTACATGGGAGGGGTGGTGCTATCAGGACCTATGCTTTCCTTGACGAAGGATTAGGAGTGACTCTGCTAGATCAAGAGCTAGCTGATCAACTGAAGCTAGATGGACGTTCGATGGACAGGTGGTACCGAAAGAAACGAGAACAGTTTGCGCGTGGTAAACCTGAAAATAACGACTGTTCCAGAAAGTATAAGCACACCTTATTTTAACGGTCACTTTGAATATAATGATATATTGCAACATGTTTTGGTTACGTTCTTTTATTTGCACATCTCTAAATGACATAGCATCAAAAAAGAGGTCAGTTTTGTGTTACATACCGAAAGCAGAAAAAACCCACAAGGAACCCAAAACAGGCCGCGTCCGTGAAACTACGGGCCCGCAAACTCTACGATTCGTTATTGGGTAGAAATTCTGGGTGTATAATAATGGACGATGAAACGTATGTGAAACTCAAGTAGTGTTTTGGCCTGATTTGGCGTAATGTCATTACGCAAAGGACACTTTAGAATGGCACAAAAGTCAAAATTTATGTTTCGTGCCGAAAGACATGAATCCACCGAACTGCCCGGAGGCACGGCCAATCGAGACATTTTGGGCTTTAACCAAAGCAAAACTTCGAAAATTCATAAAACCAGCGGACGAGATCCAAAAATTTGAAAAAGATTGGCCAAAAGTGGTCAAAATGGTGGGAAGTACCACTGTGCAGAAGCTAATGGGTCATGTTCGAGGAAAAGTTAGGAGTCTTGGATATGATTAAATATTTTGATTAAACGAGAACAAAATATCATATAAAACACAAATACAAATATGATTTGCCAAATAAAGTGACTAAAACTAAAAAAAAACATGATTTTTTTGTTATTTTGAAAGTGTGCTTATACTTTCTTACAACTGAATGGTATTCGAACGGTGAGGTATCCTTGTAGAACATCTTTCATCATTGAGGGATCCATCACTATTTGGATCTGCACACAAAACCGATCCAGGAAAATGGGTTTAATCCACTTCAAAGTTTCACTAGAACATTTTGTTAGAGCTCCATCCTTATTTTTAATTATATGATCCTTTGCGAGAGCCCTCTCGGGGGTGTTGCTCATTTTTTCACATGTTCAAATCCAGGATCTTCGTTTGTATTTTCTTATTTCTATATTGTACTCAGTAAATGCACTCTTATAGGGGGTCCAATATGAGGTTCTTTTCGCTTTATTCAACAATCTACGGGAATTTTTAAGCAGACGTTCCAGTTTCGAGTTCAACCACGGAACATCCCTGTTAGAGGACGATTCTTTGATAGTACAAAATCAATCTCTTTCTGTGAATGATTCTGAATTCAAGTATTATGCAAATTGATCCCAGTTAGTTTTCCTAGGATTTTTAAACGTAGTAGTTGACCAATTCCTCCCACTCCATTCAAACACAATGTGTCTATGATTTGACAAGGAAGTTTCCTCAGAGACTTCCAAATTTGCAATTCTTTCATAAATATCACTACTGCACAATGCCAGATCTAAGACTTTTGTCTAATAGTATTTAAAAATGTAGGGACGTTTCCCTTATGTCCCATATGTTCCCATATGTCAATATTAACGTTTGTATTAAAAATTGGCGAAAAATGGCCAATTTTTTTATGGGTTTACCTTCACTCGCACTGACAAACCTAGCATTAATCATAGTAGCCCATGAGTCAGCAGACAAAATTTGACAGCTCTAACTTTGAACTCTAACCGTGATGGCAAAAACAGTGAAGCTAGGCCGTTTAAAAGTGTGCGCGAAAATGGACATCGTGTGGCACTTTGTGTACACCGGATACGCCCGTTCCGGCATCTACAACATCTTGGCACTATCATACAACAATCAGAGCATCGAAAGAAAGCCCGGTTCCGAGCGGCCGACGACCCTTAGCGACAAGAAGCTCCAAAGGATGCTGAAGAGAAAGACCAAGGGTAGAGTGGCTACATCGCTGCGTGCGCTTGGCCGTGAGGTCGGTTCAACCGGTCAAACAGTGACAAAGTACCTGGAACATGAAAAAACAAAAGAATATGAACATACATGTCAGAAAGCGGAAGTCGCGTAAAATGGTTTCGGAGCTGCAGGCAATGACGCAGCGACTGCGGCTGAATAAGACAGTGAACTCGATTTTCCCGGCGAATCGTGACGTGGCGGTGGTGATCGACGACGAGACCTATCCTATCTACCGGAAGGCCGCTGGCAAGCGCGTAGAATTATTTTGCATTTATATCACCATCCGTAAAAAGTCCATTTTTTTAGACGAGAGATATTCCAACAAGCACTCACCTCGAGTGTTGCTATCCGTTCCACCTCACACGGTATGATGCGAGTTGGTATCACAGCCAATGATGAACGATTTGTTGTTTATGCTATTCCTTGAATAAGGTCTTAATCGGGTGAAACGATGTATAAGATAAAATGACAGTATTTTGATTTTATTACAACTGAGAAGCCATATCTTAGTCGGACAAGTACCTCAGGCTGCACCACCGGGAAGTAGGAAGAGGAGTTTCTCGACAATAGGCTAATAATCACATTTCATTTCAGCACGTTAAGTACCTATTGCATGCTATTAACTAACCAGTAAATATATTAAACATAAAAAAATCATAATTAACTTCTCCCTCATCTAACACTCAGACAATGCTTGGAGCTCATCAACGATCGGCTTAACAACACCAATCATCAAACATAAAAATTCAACTAATTAATACGAATGACGTTCTCATCGACCTGAACTCGTCTGGATTAGGCCAAGCGAAAAATTATGCAAAGGTCAAGACATCTTACGCCAAACAAACTAAGGAATATCAAGAAAAAAACACCATCATTCCAGGGAAATGTGGATGAAGCATGGGTCCACCTCGTGCTCAGCCAATTATTGCCTTCGCGTTCGAATGTCACATAAATCTTAATTAGAGATAATTGCAGGGTTACTTCCACTACACAACACTAACAAGAACGATCCGGCCCACCAAGACTTTTCTCCGGCTGGCTGGGTTCGTTGCATGGTCAGCCGGCACTCAATTTCGCTAATTATGAAAATGAGTTTTTCCAACCATCCGAAGATGACGACGACGACGACGACGACGATGAAAACGACGACGCTGGCCATCGCAGTCAACCTACAGGAGGAAGCAACAATCTCGAATGAAAAATACAAAAAATGTGGGTCAGAATTTGCCTTCTTCCGAGTAAATAATGCGACTTGTGGAGCTTCCATATTGGGGAGTAATGTTAAGGGGACATAAAATCTATTTCAGCAATACAGTTTTTAAAATTATGGCACTCTATCAAGTCCAGTTAGATTCAATTTTATTCGAAATTTTATCCCGCCACGGACATCCCAGCTTACCACCGTCGAAATTCCTCAACAAACCGAAACGAAAAGCACTGCTTACAAAGGAGAGCAAAGGCAGGCAAATTGCACCGGCATCAGGAAAAAACATGGCCCCAGAGATAGCATCAAATGAAATCTGATAAATAAACCAGACTGTAATAAAATATTTATTTTTCCCTATTTTTGTCCCCCCTTCCCTTTCTGGAGAAGCAGCCGTGGAGTGGAGTGAACCGGAAATGTACACTGCACAACAACGGCATCAACGGCAATCGGCTTTACTGTATTGTATATTTATAGGTCTGAGCTGCTGCAGTTCGGATGCTCTGCTCTGCTCCACTGCTCCACTGTCTGTTCGGGTTTAAAACGCTGGAAAACGACTCGGTCCGAACTGGGCGTGAATGCTTTATGATGACTTTTCTGGCGTCTTTTCGAATTGCTCTTTTGGTGATTTTTCCTCGATGCCACTGCTCTTGTCTGGCAGCTGAATGTGTGTGCTATCTAGCTGGTGAATCGCATTTACGGGCAGTCAGACAGCCAAACAGTTTGCACGTTTGGCCAAATGGGGGAATTGTACTTTTTTTTGTTCTGTTCAGTGTATCTCAGATTCGATTCACTTTTTTATTCCGTTGCTATCTGACTCCAAATGTTTAATGATTCATGAATATTCTCTCCGTTTGTGCTACATTATAGAGGAGGCTGACTTTGTTCTCGAGTCCACAGTCAGTGGCATACGACCCGATCCAGTTGATTGGCGATGTGACTGTTGGCTCTTTTTGTGGTTCGGAGATTTTCGTCCAAATGGATTTTATGTGCTGATTTTTATGGCCACCGAGTTGGAAAGTCGATTCGGGGTCGATTTCGGTGCGGGACAGATTGGGTCGATCGGGAGAAGGAGCTGTCCGTTGACTTTAAATTACAGTGAATGAAGTCCTTGAAATGTTGATGCTGCATGGGGATTCCGTGGACGATGGCGCTTATTATGGAAGCTTGTGTCATGAAATCACTATGACGCATAGGTACCACATGAGAGAACTCTAGGATAGTCAGTTGGTAGAATAAAAACAAGTGATCACATTTTAAACGCTTCTTTTGAAAATCATTATGCAGTTTAACACTCAATATGAGAGTTACTAACAAGATCATTTGTTATCACTTGCAAGACTACTTAACATGCCGCAAGGGCTCAATAGGGATTCTTTTTCAGGACTCGAAGCTAAGAGTCACTTCCGTATATCAGTATTTATCTACACATTTTAGCATGAAGCAATATGGCAAACAAAAAAGGCTAAATGGTTTTTCAGAATTTTAGCATGCAGACGCTGGCTGGTTCGCGTAGCCTGGGCAATGTTGTAATTTTGACAATAGCGAAGTGAGTGACTGCAACTGAAGATCATGTACAAGTAGAATTACATGTATACCTAAATATCATTCTCATTTAATTAACAATTTCAGCACGCTTTCGGATCATCCTTGCATTTCAAATTACTTTTGCATGTAAAAGCAAGGAGCAGCATGACGAATTAATGTTTGTAATTCTCAATTTGTTTTTCTGCATTTCAGCATAACATTTTCATTAAAATTCTATTTCTGAACTTGAACTACTTTGTCGTTTAGGACTGACATAGTAGGCAGTATAGAATTGTGTTAAAATATTGGTGTCTAGTGATATTATGATAAGATGATACTTCACTTATTTCAGAAATCATCAAACTGGGCTCTTCTATCACCCAAACTGCTTTCTTAGATTTATAGAATAGTCGCCTTATTCTAAAAAATTAACGAATAAATATCTTTTCATTAAAATTTCATCTGTGTTAATTGGACTGATCTACTGTGCTTTTCAGCTTTTCCAGGACTATAAGGATATTAAAACACATCAAATTTTTACTTTGCAGTAACAATCCAGTAGATGTCAGATATATTTTTCAAATACATACATTAAAATTTGCATTTAAAAAAATGGACACAAATTGCCGATTTTTCATGGCTGTACATTCACCCGCACTGATAAAACTACCCATGCAGCATCAATCATAGTAGCCCATGAGTCAGCAGACAAAATTTGACAGCTCTATCAGTCGCACTATAACCAACAATCAATATGTAACTAGCGATTTGAAATTGGTTCACTGTTGTAGAACCCCTTGGTACGAATTACACCTTGAAGCCAGCACCTTGTTATACATATTTGCGCCTTTGTTTTGATTTGCTGTGTTATTTAGACAGAGTGATTGAGAGTGTGTTCATGTGAGTTCATTATAAGGGGTGCATTATTGAGCTTGGGACCGAGCTTGGGACGATGTTCTAGTACTGACTGAGCCAAGAAAAAAATCGTTTTTGTATGGGACCTACTGGTCTTAGAGTTAGTCTATGCTATAACCGTGATGGCAAAAACAGTGAAGCAACTCCGTCCAGAAGTGTGCGCGTTCAAAAAACGGCAGCCGCGTCGAAAACGGACATCAAGTGGCACTTTGTGGACACGGGATACGCCTGTTCCGGCATCTACAACATCTTGGCGCTATTAGACAACAATCAAAGCATCGAAAGAAAGCCCGGTTCCGGACGGCCGACGACCCTGAGCGACAAGGATGCTGAAGAGGAAGACCGAGGGAAATGTGGCTACCGACCAAACATTAAAAAAGTACCTAGCGAACATGACCATACATGTCAGGAAGCGGAAGTCACGTCCAATGCTTTTGGAGCTGCAGGCAATGACGCAGTGGTAGTGGCTGAATAAAATGGTCAACTCGATTTTC
Organism: Aedes japonicus; assembly: GCA_034211315.2. Lineage (NCBI taxonomy): Eukaryota > Metazoa > Arthropoda > Insecta > Diptera > Culicidae > Aedes > Aedes japonicus. The sequence goes on along the minus strand of JASCZW010000842.1, from coordinate 84,223 downwards.
CCGGTGAATCGCGACGTGACGGTGGTGATAAACGACGAGCCATCATCCTGGATGGCAATGCCTGGCAGGGCACTTCGTATTTTACTTCCCCCACGAAGGAAGTGAGCAGCGAGATGAAGCTCATTTCACACTCCCAGCTCCCCAAGAAGGTGCTGCTGTGGCTGACAATCAGTGAGAAGGGGATGTCAGAGCCGCTCTGCTTTCGCTCTAGACTGGCCGTGAATGGGGAACATACGAAATGTTTGCCGGAAGTTGCGTCGTTCATCAAGAAATACCATAAGGGCAAAGACGCGGTGCTCTGGCTGGATCTGGCGTCGACCCACTACTCGAAGCGATCGTTGGAGGAGATGGAGCAGCTGAATATCGATGTGGTACCCAAGTCGGCGACCCCGCCCAACGTCTCCCAGCTGTGTCCCATCGAGAATTTTTGTCATAGCTTTGTTTATCACCATCCGAAAAAATCAATTTTTTGAAATGCAAACTTTATAGTCTATTACGTAGATTACATACATACATTCAATAACAAATGGTAAGGGGGGAATACAGGGTGCCAGACGAAGTGTAGGCTGGATGAGGTATTCGTGGTTATCTGACCCAAGTCATGGATGCCAATTATGCCTTCCTTGATGTCAATCATCATATCGAGATCAGCGAAGGTCTAATTATCTTCCGACAGTCTACAGTGAGTATGCAAACCCTATTTTTGACAAACCACTAGACGGAAATCCTATTGAGTATTGCTTTCTGTTCATTTCCTGTAATAAGAGCGTGTTGTTGGAAGGAGATTCTCAAGCGCTATGAAAAGTTGCAATGAAGATGACGGTACCAAATGAGAAATGAGTTACGAAATGCGCAATTTTTTGAAAACGTATGTTTTCCTGCATAAGCGGAACAACGTCGTTCCACAATTCGAATTGCATTCATGTTTGTTATCCACGATTTCGAAAGCACGATTCCATCGATTCCTTTCCAGCAGGAACGGGAATCGCCCGTTGAAATCACTGCCCCATGCCATGATGGCTTACATGGTGAGATTATAACGCAACTGTCACTGGTTATGTAAGTTATGCGAGACCCAATTAAGCGACGTTTTCCACGAGTTGGCAAAGGCTTCGCTGAACTTTGATTTAAAGTGATCACGTGCTGCCGCTTCTGATAAATCGAGCACCAAAGTTTCCCGTAGATAGTTGAGATCCCTCTCAAAAGACAGCTCCGGAAGACCAGTCGAGATCATCATGGCAAACAAGATTAGATTCTTAGGATTAAAAACGCCTCTTCGCAAAGATGCTACAAATTTCGAAACTTGTGAGCTTCTCGGTCTGTTTGACACTTATTGATCACATACACGAAATCGTGTGTCAACACAAACGGTACCCTTTCTCAACGAAATGGTTTTTTTGTTGAAATTGACATGGAAGTTTTTGGAAAATTATATTGTCGGAATGATGATCGGCTACCCCTTGACCGTACGTTGCGAAACAATAACCTGCACAACTTAGCGTGAATTCCTGTACTGCTTTAGCCAGCATTTCATCCGTTGTGTTACGTTCTTTTAGCCAACTTCTAAGTAAACCCCTTTTTCAATGGGGATGTGGCCATGAACATTCTTTTCTCCTTCTGAATATTAGCAATAGCTTCCGCATTAAGCACAACCTCAATTATTCCCAACCTGCAATCGGTACTGATACAGCTGTACGGATTCATTCGAAAACCGTATCCATGAGTTTTACAGATTCGATGCATGATTTGCCACATCTGCAATGCGAGTATATCCTGCCGAAAATCTTCGCCAGTTTTGAAGATCATATTGATATCGTCCCCGTTAAGGGGAACCTCCCCTGAATTTTGGCAAAAATAAGCCAAAGTTTGTATTTTTTTTGTGGGAGATTGAAAAGGCATACGAACTTCCGGTTTTGACGATTAAATTTGATTATTATCCAAAATTCAAGGAGATAAAAAATTGTGAAAATTCAAAATGGCGGCTACAAAATGGCAATTTCTCGAAACCATGTTTTTCAATCTAACTTCAAGCCCCGGGCTTGAACTATTAATCCGATTCCTTCCATCAAATAACTGTTAATTATAGCTTACGATAATCGCCATTTTGTAGCCGCCATTTTGAATTTTTACACTTTTTTTATCTCGTTGAAATTTTGAATAATAATTGAATTAAATCGTAAAAACCGAAAGATCGTACGCCGTTTCATTCTCTCTCAATAAAAATACAAACTTTGCCTTATTTTTGCACAAATCCAGGGAAGGGTCCCCTTAATGTCTGAATTTTTATATACAATCCACAGGGGGCGCATTTTTGAGTCCATTACTTTGCACTTGTCTTTACGTACGGATTTGCAACGAAAGCTAGGATTAGGTGGACTTATCACATCGGTCATGGCATCACCCACGGGTCTATCAAGTAATCCATAAGTAACGTGTTTTGCCACATTATTTTTCGTTCCCACCTTCAATTTCTGCCATAAAAATATTATTTTTCTGTGTTAAACTGCAGAAAACCTTGGCAAAATATTTGCTTCAAATTTCGTGTTGTAAAAGTAGAATGCAAGCTATGCAGGTGCTTGAATGCTTGAGAGATAAAAAATTTAACGTTTAATTTCAAGCCAACGAAATTGTTTGCACTCTTCCTTACAACATACTTGATTCAGGTGATATCTGACTTAAATTTACAAAAATTACGCATTTAATTTAGCCAAATCTAGCATTCCGTTTATGTGCATTAGAAAACGCAGAAAATTAAATGTTTCTTTCAAACTACACAGATAAAAAGAAACATTTAATTTTAAGCATTACCTAATGCATATAAAGTGAATACTGGATTTGGCAAAAATAATGGGATATTTCATGTAAATTTAAGCCAAATAATGCCTAAATCTAGCCTGTTTTATGAAAGACCTCAAACATTGTTGCATGACGCATGAAAGTTTGCAAGCAATTCCGTTGTTTACGCCTCCTTTGACTGGAAATTAAACGAGGGGAAGTTTTACGCGCTTGTTAAGATTAATTATTTTTTTCTGTGTTTGTAATGCACTTCTTTTTTTAACTGCTTTTGAGTTGAATGCAAAATTAAACAGATATATACTCATCAAAACACATATATTTTGATTTCCCGATACAAAACGGTCTTTTCAATAGAGTTTAACCCATTTCCGTCCGCTGTTGCGTATACGCAACAGAGGTTTTGAAAAATTCGTGTATGCATATACGTTGAATACGATCAAAACAAATTAGTTTGTTTGAAAGGTATATCCTTTGGCTATCTTACTGACTGCAAGGAAAAAAATCCGTGCCCGGATCCGTGAACAGCAGTCATGAATTCGAGAACAAGCAAAAATACATCGTGAACTGAATCACGTAATCATGAACTAAATCACGTTTTTAGGTAAAAATCCTGAAAACGTGAACTAGTTCACGGTCCGTTTTCATTTTCGTGAACGCTTTTGTTTCTGTGTGTGTTCACACACACCAATAGAAAAAAAAAACTCACAAATGGCATTGTATGAGTTGGTACATGTCTTATGGACACAATTTCAATCATAAACTAGAAGTTACTGGTTATATTTTTTGTCGTTTCACAATGGGAATATGTTCACAAAAGGCCAAATATTATTTGTAGCTAGTTAACCATCCATTAAGGTGTGGCTGAGTGTGTACCATTTGAGCTTAAAATGTATGTCATTCTATTTGTCGAGCAATGCGCCAGTGGTGCGTATACGCAACATGCTGTCACGGTGTTCCTAAGCGTAAAAAAAAACCTCTAAAAATGCTAAATTTCATTAATGCATCCACAAGACTTGTATTTTGATACGATATCGTTGAAAAAAAATGTTTTGTGGAAAACGGCAAAAATGGGTTAAGTGCAATTATCGGTTTCCCAGCAGCACACTAGAGCAAAACGGATCTTCTGTCTACAGGAAAACAGATCAGTATACGAGGGATTCATGTTCTCGGGGGAAATCGATCAATGCACCAAAACCCTTCTGACAGACCAGTATTGACATGGTAATGAATCAAACGGTGTTTGTTTTGATTACTGAAAGTTGTAACACATGAAAAAAATTGGAACGGAATCACCGCTGCCGAACAATGTGGAATTAGTATAAAGTTCGCAATGAACTTTCTTAGCACTTCGATGTCCTTGCAGATGACTGCCGTCCTCAGCTCACGAAACTCTTTTTAGATAGCCTGTTCCTCACCGCTTTCTGAGCAGTTCGGATAAGTATTGTTTAGTCATTGTCCTATGATTGCTCCTGTGATATTTGCTGCAAAGTTTGGCCTAGTTGATTCCACTAAATCGTTCTTAGCTGACGGCTCATTGATAGAGGCGTCAGCAGGCTTTGGAATATTTAATGAAATTTATAGCGCCAATCGTAAACTTCAAGCTCCTTGTTCCGTATATGTCGCTGAATTAGCGGCAATACATTTTACGCTAGAAATTGTTGCCTCATTAACACCGGATCAGTACTTCATTTTCACGGATAGTCTCAGTTCTTTAAAGGTTATTCGCTCCTTGAGGCCGGTAAAGCACTCCTCGTATTTTCTCATGAAAATACAGCAGCTTCTTTAAGTGCTTTATGTTCGCGATATTTTATCATCACCTTTGTATGGGTCCCATCTCATTGTTCAATTCCGGGTAATGAGAAAACGGACTCACTTGCAAAGGTGGGCGCTATGGAAGGCGATATTTGTGATCGACAAATCGCCTTCAACGAATTTTTTCCTATTTTTCGTCAACAGTCACTCGTCAGCTGGCAGCATAAATGGAGTAAAGGAGATTTGGGGCAATGGCAACATTCTATCATCCCAAAGGTGTCGAAGAAATCTTAGTTTTGGGGGATGGATGTGCGTCGAGACTTCATTCGTGTCATGTCTCGCCTCATGTCCAATCATTATTCTTTGAACGCTCATTTATACCAGGTTGGGCTGAGCGACAGCTATCTCTGTGATTGTGGACATGGCTATCAGGACGCAGATCACGTTATTTGGTCTTGTACTGAACATTGTGGAGTCAGTGTAAAGTTGATTTGATTGAGCCTGTACAAATACATGATTAATAAAAAAAAAGTATTGTTTTGTAATCGAGTTGAACTCCTTCAAAGTGTGCATCTCTTTGCGGTCAACGCTCGATGCAGTAGTCAGAACTGGACCGCCCAGATCCTGTTTAATCAACTCGGAATAGAAAGCACAGCAGATCGAGTAGGAATCCTCCTTCCTGGTACCAGAGTTCCTGATCTAAGCATTTCTCCTGCTGCTTCACCGATAGATGTTTCTCGAATTCAGAAACTCCAAAATCCGTCAGGTGTATAAGGTAATCACATATATTTGCAAGGAGAACCATTAGCGAGACTTAAGCTGATTGCACATGTTCGAGAATTCCGGAGCTTCTGACTTTGTTGGTAAGGGGCAATCCTAGGGGGTTAGTCACTCTGCCACATTTTTTTTGTGTTTCAATATGTCAAAACAAATTTCTGTTATTTAACCTATCTGTCAATGAGGCAATCGAATTTTTTGTTTATTAGCAACCATGGATTTTTTTGACGTTTCATACACGCACACTTATGCATCATCTAAATCACATCAGTGCAAGTGAAGGGGAAACAAAACAGTGAACAAACAAACAATCGATTGGAGTAATTGTTGCCAGAAATCAATTAGTCTTGATGAGACGAGTGTGGGTGGAAGTGTGGTGGATTGTGTTTTTGATGATGTTAACACATGGTGGCCAAGGGATTTACCGCCTGGGCAATTCGTAGCTTAAAAAATGGAGAAGTGGCTGCGTAAGCATGGTATTAAGATGACAGAGAATGCGCTGCGCGATAGGATTGTTATCAACGTTGGATTGGAACGAGAAAACAACACGAGTTCCGAAAATCGTTTCAAATTTCTTTAGAACTGTGACTCCAACGACAGCCACCATCTGATGGCAAATGGTTGCAGAGGATGCAGGCTTCAATTCCAAGATTCATTGTGAATGGATTCTTGGATCGTTTCAGGACAGGCTACACGACAAATTACTGTAGATATCTCGCAACAACTGTCCCAGCTACAATGGCAATTTCCCGCAAACTTTGTTTGCACAAAGAGCCAAACAGGGGCATAGATTATCAAATGAGGACAGTCACGATTTAGCAGCTTCTTGATATTATTCTAACCTTCGAAAAATCTTCTGCGTGAATGCATGAAAATACTAAATTTTGAAGAACAGTATTATTAACGTAATCCCCACAGAAAAATTCTTCCAAAGTTTCAATCGGAAGGAGCAATCCATTGAGAAACTTAGAAACAAACACTTCTTCAGCGGAATACTTAAGGAAATTTTCAAGGTAATTTCTGGAGAATTATATGCAAGAATCTTTGCAGACATCGTAAACAAAATTTAAAAAATAATTCTACAAAAACTTCTAGCGAAATGTTTTAAGTTATGAAGTTATGGAGATTATGCAAAAAAATCTTCTTAGATTTCTCCAACTAATCAAGATTTTCTCCACGACCAATTTAAGAATTACCTTAACGTGTACAGGTAGTTCTTTCATGTGTCCTTTAGGGATTCCTTTAGAATCACGAAACTTCAAAAGTTCTGGGATTCCTCCAAAAAGAAACCAGAAGAAACTCATTGAGCTCCTGGAGGAATGGCTTCAAATTCCTGAATAATACCTATAGAAAAACCCAAAAGAAATCTTTGAATCTTTGGGAAATTCTATAAAAAATTTAAAAAAAAGTATCTCAAGAAATTTATGGAGAAAACATTTGGGGGCACTCACACAAATTGACTTTTTTACGGTAATTTGTCAATGTTAAGTCAGTGTATATTGCTTCATGGGCTCTGAGCAAAAAAAAATCGATGCTAAAATGAACATTTTTTTTAATTTAATGGTTTTGAGTGAAGAAGCAATTGCCAAAAATATTAAAAATCTTGGTTTCTCTAAAAAATCTGTAATCTTTGCATACAGATATCTGTATGAAAAAATAATGAAAAAATCTGTATCATTCTAGATAAATCTGTGCATGTGGCAACCCTGGCTGCAACTTCCGCAAACACTGCGTCTGCTTCAAGAGTATCGATGCTTGCTCTTGGCTGCCCTTTGAATACGCTTCCAGACTAAGATGGAATCGAACCATCAGAAAAAAAGTGCCTAATATGCTGATTATTCAACGATCGCTGCAGCAGAAAGTAGAGATTAAATTCATTCTTCATAGATTGCACCAACTGCAGCAGGTACAGCAACAGCTCGTCGTCCTGGATGGCGCGAAGACACTTCACGGCGTACCTCCGCACGTCCGACCACTGATCCGACCGTATGCGTGATCCAGCAGCTCTAGGGCCCACACCACCGGCCATTCCTGCAGCAACGAATCGTTTTCGGCCTTCTCAATTCTATCGTTCCAGTCCACGCAGAACAACAATCAGGGTAGTCCGTTTGGTTCGAACATAATACACTCAGTTCGCTTCGCCCAAATAGCATTGCGATCCTGCGCGTGCATATCGTTCAGTTTATCGATGTGCATGTACGGCATCAAGATCTCCGGAATGGGTCGCATTTCCTCTGCACCGGCTCGATATATGTGTATTCGACGCATCTTTTTGGCATGTGCAACTAACTGGTCTTCCGAGGGGTACACTATAATATTGTTCTCTTGGTAGTACAGTTGTGATAGCTTAAAATTATCGAGGAACACTCATCCCGTCTCGGGTTCGGCTCAACCGTACCGAGTGGATGCAGAACTTCCTTCGAATGCAGATCTTCCGCGTAGGTCCATGTTTACAATGTGACCGGCCCGGCTGATTCTTGTAATCATATAACATGGTATTAACCCAAGCGATAGGATTCATAAAACTATCTTAATTCGACGCGCTTGCACTCCGACATCTTTCGCCGTCTTTACATTTTCACAAATAACTAGACACAATCTTGCCATCTTAGTAACATTATTTACTTCGGATCAAACGTTAAGAAAAAGGTCTCAGATAGCCTGGTCGGTAAAAGAACGATAAGAACAAACCGAAGTGGGTTAGATTCCCTGTTCAGACTTCCATGAGTATGAAGTAAAGTAGCTGAAGGCCGTGTGTACTAGTACTGAAGGACGACATTTCTCGGTTTTGACGTTGAAGAATAGTGCTCACTAACAACATACAAATCACGGTTTCATATCGAAGAAAAAAGAGTATTTATAATTTGTTTTGTATGACACTAGCACTAGCAGTTGCTTACATTAGACGGATAATAAACTGATATATATTAGCTTATAGACAAAACACAACTGTTTAAAAAAAAAACCATTGAGTTAATAAATTAATAAACAAATTTCTGAATGTTTCACTTGATACAAGTATTTCATATTGTGGCTAAAATTGCTCAAGATGCATAATTGCTGCCAAATCATAAAACTTTTTTTTTGTAAACGTTAAAGTAAAAATTTGTAAATGGTATATACACAGACACAAAGAAACATTGAATTTTCTGCGTTATCTAATGCACATAAAGGGAATGCTCGAGTTGGCAGAAAAAAATGGGATATTTTATGTAAATTTAAGCCATATAACGCCTGTTGTATGAAACATTGCAAACATTGTTGTATGGCTCAGCAAAGACTACAACCAATTGCGTTGTTTACGACTCATTTGGCTTTGAATTAAACGAGGGAAATTTTTACGCGCTTCATGAAATTTTTTATTTTCTGTGTACTTAGAAAAATTATTTCAGAGTTAGCAAAATTTTGCAAAAATTCAAGATCACTAGCAGTACCAACATCAATGTAAATAAACTAGTTAAAGGCATAATTTACGGACACTACCGATCAGCTTGCTTGTTTAGTTTGATCAGAGTAGTTCAGATAATTGCTTAAATATCGGCTTCATCCAACAAAGGTTTGACGTATGACTCATCAAGCTGTCTGAAGGACAACAACAAAACTCTATAAGCAGAGATGCATATGAGATGATAAATTCTAAAATAAAGTGCTAGAGAACATCAAAAATGATCCAAACCGAATAGCAAACAGAGCCCTTCGTCTTAATAATTGGGCGAAGTTGTCATAACTTTCCTATGTGACGAAAGTTTGATGAATACCTTTTTCAAGAACAAACATAGTTACGAATTCCAACTTCTAACCTACCACTATTCATTTATCTTAGGTTGATCACAATTTCCATAATACCTATATATTGGTTTGTTTTGTTTCTGGAAAAGTACCTGGAAGTAGAAAAGAGAAGAAAAAATCCATCATTTGATGCACAAATACATGTGAAATTAAACAGCAGCTTATTAGTATTTCGTGTATTGGACAATTACGTTTCATCATCTCATTTCAGTTCAAGGGGCATACAGGGTTATGCTCACTATCGGTGCCGGAAAGTCAGGGTGCATGGTGGAACTAAAGGAGACCTAACTTTCCAGCTCGTATAAATTTCCGCCATTTTCTTTTCTTTTCTTAACACTTGTGCCCGTGAGAAATATTTTTTTGCTTGTTTATTCAAATGGGATCTGGGTACTTGAGTAGCATACTAAAGGGTGTCCACGATGAAAGTGCCACACACAAAATTGATTCGCAAAATTCGAGTTTTCATCCGATTGGCATTAAATTTTCAGGGATTGAGAAATAACTATTAAACTTCATTTTACCATTTTACTCGTATTTTATTTACAGTCCATACGCAAATGCCCGCACCTTGGCCTTAACCCCGGCCATAAGATTCTGCACAACCTGTGAATCAACCGTTTTTTGCATGTAAACCCATACTTTCTTCAGTTCCTCGACTGTCTTCACTACCTTAGGTCGTTTAAGAAGGTGCTGCTTCATAATCGCCCAGTACTTCTCGATGGGGCGGAGCTGGGAGGGTTGAACATTTTCGGCACGAAATTGACCTTATTGTCCGCATACCACTTCAGCACGTCCTTGGAGTAGTGGCATGAGGCCAAATCCGGCCAGAAGATTGTTGGGACGTTGTGGGCCTTCAGGAGAGGAAGCAACCGCTTCTGGAGGCACTCTTTTATGTACACCACTTCCACTTCCCGCACGTGCAGATGGCTTGCCAAACCAGGAATTACTTCGCAAATTTGGACATCTTCTGAGTGCGGTCATGCTCCGAAACGCTGAACTTATCCTTGGCCGTGAAAAACAGGTTGCCGGGGATCTGTTTGAAGTCGGCCTTCACATATGTTTCGTCGTCCATGATGCAGCATTCAACTTTCGTCAGCATGTTGAGGTACAACTTCCTGGCACGGGTTTTGGCGGACTTGCTCTGCTTCTCGTCGCGATTAAGGGCCTTTTGTACCTTGAACGTTCGAAGCCTAGCCTTAGTTTTGGCCTTCTGGACAAAACTTCGGCTTAGGTGCAGCTTCTTAGCCACAACTACGCGGTTGTGATTTTTGGTGTTGTACGGAATACTTTTTCCTTCACTTCTGGGCTTCCGATCGGTGGTCAACCGTTCCTCGAACCGCTTAATCACTCGCGACACCGTGGAATTCGCGATTCCCAACGTTTTAGCGATGGAACGATGCGAGAGATCCTTGTTCTCGTGATGAATGCGCAAGATTTTATCACGCACGAGCTGTTCTTTCGACTCCATTTCCGCGAGTTTTGATCACAGGACTTTAAAACTTGCAGGATGTAAATAATGCACTATGAACTAAATCCACCCAAATTAAATTCATTAAATTCTACCCAACGGTTAAAAAGTTAGAGCAATTTCATAGTGAGGCAATTTCATCGTGGACACCCTTTAGATTGCACTATGTGCTCGTGGAGGCGATATGGGGCTATTCATAAACCACGTAGACCAAACTTTGACACTTTCCACCCCTCCTTCCTCTTCGTAGACTTTAATAGACTTTTTTCCAACCACACACCTTCACCCCCTCCTTAAAGTGTACATGGACTTGCTCAAATTCTTTTTTTTATTTGGTTTTTTTCAGTGGTTTCATGGGCATATCCTTTAGCTTGGCATTCTTCGATCTGGTTCCGAATGTTTTGATACAACTCCGGCGACTTTTTCCAATTCTCTCCAACTGCTTTAGCCGCTTAGGCGCCATAGGGTAGATGTCCGGGAAGCTTTTGTCGTCCTTGGTCCAGAGAAGTCCCGTCCCGAGTTGGTTCGCTATACGTTTTGTAGTCTGCTCCAGTATCGTACTAGGGACTCCTTAAAAACTTCAATGGTTCTTGAGCAGATCGTGAAGATCTTCCTTTGGAGACCTGTTGGTGGTAGCCTAGATAGTTGCCCTGTGATTCAGGAGATCGTCGTGGCACGTACACTGTCCAGCCGAGTTGGCACCGTACTGCGATCGGCTCGCTTGTAGTGCCAATCTTCGCTTCCAGGAGAGCAAAAGCGTGGTTGTTGCTTAGCCTTATTAGAATACCTGGTCGACACTGATACAAACTGATTGGCAATCCACACATGTGGTCGAAATGCGTCGATAGTTCATCAGCCTTGACCGTCTGTGGAGCGGTAGTCTTAGTTTGTGGACCGTATATACCAACCGCAAGAAAGTCATCTCCGGCTTCTCCTTATCAACTGCGTAAGTCCACAAATTCATCCGCCTGGAGTTCTTCTCCACTCGATAAACATCCGCCGTTCAGTTGAAAACGAGCTTTTCTTTCACTCCACATAGCCTAAGCCTAAGCGAACTCGGTCTCTATCAACGTGATGGAAGCTACTTCGTCAAGTAAAACAAGTAGAGCCAGCGATCGTTCTCCACATTGAATCAAAACTGAAACCATCCGGCACATCATTGTTCCGCTGGGCTGTGACCGGATGAATCAGCGGATTATGAGATTCTCCGCAATCATCTATGTCGAATCGAATCTTGAAACGACATTGCCCACTATGTTGGTTCAGGCAAACCATGCACAGTCTCCATTTGGTGACTATCATCATTCGATCTGCAGAATCTTAGCCGATGGTCGTCTCGTTGGCACGCTCTACACGGCTTCTGTTTCTTCCGATCGTTCCGTCCGTTGGATCCACTCGCCTCACTGTTGTTGTTTAGAGCTGCTTTTCCGCTTGTCCAAACTTCTGCTTTAGTGTCCGGCTTGTAATCGTAGCTGGTATTCGCCTCACAAGCGTCGGACATGATCTTGGAGATGAAATCCGTGAACGTTCGCAGAGTCAGCTTCTTTTTCTTCCGTTTGTAGTGCAACCATTGTTGCTTTTCTCCGTCAGGAAGCTTGTTGACCAAATCCTGAATCAGGATTGGATTCACAAGATGAAACGTAAGCGTTTACAGAGCTTTTCTTCTACATTTCCAAAAGGGATAAAACTGGCCCGAACCGGTCGATTCTCGAGAAATTCAGCTACCAAACCCTCTCGAGATGACTTTGCAGCAGTTGCTCAGAGTGGCCATGAAGTTGTCGGAGCCTCGTAATTACCTTGGAAACCGATTTAGGAAAGAAAAGTTGTCCACGGACTGATTCGAGCCCAGCACCCTTTAAGCTTTCTTGGAGTCTCGCCAAGTTCTCAACGCCCGAGTAGCCACAAGCGTCACTAGACGCTTGGTAGGCTCCAAAGAACAGAGGCCACTCTTCCGATTTTCCAGTAGAGCTGGGAAGTTTCCTCGTGAGCTCATTCCTGGCGCTTAACTGAGTTTTACTCGGCCTGGCGCGCTGGCGCCCCTGCCGGTTTTGGGAGCTGATCTGACTTTTTATATCGTCGTCTTCTTCATAGACCGTTTCCCATCTCCGCTGGAATCAGAGCTTCCATCTTCGTCATCTTCTTCGTAACCGTTATTCTTACTAGAGCAATCGAGATTTTCCTTCGTCAGCTTACCAGGTTCTTGTTCCTTCGAAGACCCAGTCGAGTTATTAGTACGAGACACTGAAGAAGTCTGCACATTGTAGACGAAATACGCGTATCTGTCGAAAATAAGCAAAGGTAGTTGGAATTAAATGCAGATTACTAATTTTTTTCTAATTTATAGTCACATCTATTCTATTTCCAACCTACCCTACACTGACGGAACTTTCAACACTTTCTCTTCATATCTTCCATTCTAGCAAACCTAACTGTCCACTCTTGGTGCCTCATGGTGATAAGCGAACATCATCTTCTAGATCATCCCCTTTTCGCTGTTTGTCAGCTACAGCAGCACCATCTTGGGGAACTTGGTGTGTGAAATGAACTTTATCTCGGAGCTCACTTCCTTCGAGGGGGAAGTAAAATACGAAGTGCCCTGCAAGTCGTTTCCATCCAGGGTGAGATAGGTTTCGTCGTCCATCACAACCGCCACATCACGATTCGCCGGGAAAATCGATTTAACCATCTTATTCAGCCGCTGCCGCTGCGTCATTGTCTGCAGCTTCGAAGCCAGTGAACGCGACTTTCGCTTCCTGACATGTATGTTCATGTTTACCAAGTACTTTTTCACTGTTTGGCCGGTTGAACCGACCTCACGGCCAAGACCACGCAGCGATGTAGCCACTGTTCCCTCGGTCTTCCTCTTCAGCATCCTTAGGAGCTTCTTGTCGCTCAGGGTCGTCGGCCGTCCGGAACCGGGCTTTCTTTCGATGCTCTGATTGTTGTCTAATAGTGCCGTTCTTCGAACGCCCCCACTTCTGAACGGAGTTGCTTCACTGTTTTTGCCATCACGGTTAGAGTTCGACTGATAGAGCTGTCAAATTTTGTCTGCTGACTCACGGGTTACTATGATTGATGCTGCATGGGCAGTTTCGTCAGTGCGGGTGCAGATAAAGCCATGAAAAATCGGAAATTTTTGTCCATTTTTTTAATGCGCACGTTAGATTCAATTCTGCTAGTTAAATATCAAAATAAAGCTGTGATAAATCGTTATCCAATATTGTGGCGTTGTCATGACTGAAAATGGAATATTCAATAGCATGAAATGCTTCATTTTTCCAAATAGGAGCTGGTGCTTCAATAACGCAGACATTATCGGTCATTTTAGATGAATCCAGGTAGCAATTGTTCTGATTTCGCACATTATTTATTTGATTGAGTCAACTCTGCTCTTTTTTTATCAAATAGAGTAAGAAGCGTTAAATTTTCTCCAAGTATTGGTATTGAAAGAGCTTTATTTTGATTATCAACATTAAAATCAGTAGCACATTGGTTAAAGTCACCATAATTGTGAATTTAAACACGTCAAATGAGTCTAAACCTAATAGTTGAGATGACAGTTCGTGATAATTATGTTTTTTTTTCAATTTATACCTTAGGGCAACGCATGACACAAATATTTGGTAACAATGGATTCGAAAAAAAAAACTTCCTTGATGAGTGGAGCACACGTGGAGTGCCCTTTCGGTTTTCATCGCCACTAAGTGTTGTTGAGCCGAAACCACCCCGAGAATCAATTTTGCCATCAATTTCCTGTTCCAGACCACCATATCCGAGGGACGTCCTCTTCAAGATTGTCGTCTTTCGATTGTTATTTCTATCTTACCGTGTACCCATGTAGGACAAACCGATGATGATGCTGCAGTAGAAACAGCAGCTGCTCAATAGCAAATGTGTCTTCATATCACTACAAGACAGACGTAGCCGAACCGGTTCTGGGCTGTTTCGGTTGTAACTATACCGAGCAATGGGTATCTTGGTACCATCCACAGCAAATTCCTTCAACAGGAAATTGGAAATCGAAATCAATACGGTCCGATACTGGCAGGTAGATTGCACACAGCCGATTGGCCGGAGAATGAGTTTGATTGGCCTTGTCTTCTTGATTGAGTTTTTCTTCCGGTGTGTTTCTCTGTGAGAACCATGCTTGTTTCGTCGCTAGAGGATAACGGTTTCTTTTTGTTTGTGACACATAAATTCGAGTATATCTGCGAAAAAAAGTGGCTTAAAGGTGGAAAACTTAAAAACAACTTAAAGACCATCCCTTTGACATAGAACTTTACTACTTTCGGTAGCGACGCCGGTAACTGAATAAAGCAAAATACATCATAATACCAGCAGGAGACGGCAACAGTAGCAGCATCATTCCGTTCCTGCACCGCCTGACTGAGAGACTAATCCTTTCGGTGATCCTATTAAATTTAAAACTAACAACCGCAGCGCACAGTCACGCTTTCGTGTTTGCTTTACCGGAAGCCAAGAGACCGCTACACAACTAGAGTGCCGTCTGCTGGTCCTGTCTACCTTCCTCTTCTCTAGTTAATGCTGGATATTTAAGGGTGCTTTTCCCAGCGAGAGAAGTGCCCCAGTCTTCATTGCCAGCTCGAAGTGGCGGACCAGGGACATTAGGAGGAACGAGAGGAAAGTTTTACGACTGTACCAGGCTCAAGCGAAAAGATACACGATCGAAAGTTTTCCCCCTTCGAAGGATGATGCTCTAAAAACACGTTTAACCGACATAACTGACAACTGACGGATTGTTGTGGAACGTGGAATTTGCGTATGTAATGGAAGAGGATTAAGTTATTACCGAAAAGAGCGGACTCTGTATTTGTAGTTCTAATGCTGCTGGTGTAGCTTTTACGCTTCGGTGAAGTTTAGCCGCATGGCAACTTTTGGTTAGGGTGAGGGCAATCAAGAACAAAGAATGATGGATGCAGTAGAAAGCTAATGAGGAAAGCATCATACTCTCACGGAACAATTTGTGAATTAGATAGTTTCATAAAAACAATGTTGAAACATCGATAAATATTCTGATTGTTTGGTTAGACATTATCGGTGGACTATATGAATTTATCAAAACGTTGAAAACGGATGATGAAGAAATAAATTAAAACGTGTGCTATGTTGCTATGCAAAGACAAAACTGATTTTTTTTTATTTACGCTCTTAGTTACACGGTGCAAATCAAATCACTCAATACCTTAAAGTTTATACCCAATACACTTTGATCAGTTTATACGCAACTCAAACATCACACAGTGGGCAAAAACGAGCCAAAAAACGGATCTTTTATGGCCGGTAGTTTAAGTCCCGTTGGATGAGCACTTTTAGTGTGAAAAATTACGAGAAATCGATTGGAGATGGATTCAGCCACCGCACGATACGGGAAATTGTCCATTTTGCCCGATTCTCCCCATGAATATATCTCAAACTCATATGTCATTAAGTTTTCTACATTGATGTCACCAATATAACCCTCATTTTCACTGTACTTAGGTGAAATTGTCCGGAGAATCGAATGAAGATGATACTGCTTTGATTTGACCTTTGGAAGTGGTGCATTTTACCCACATTCCCCTCATACTTGTGGAAACTTATGTAACATACGGTTTTAGGAAATTGAACCCATCACTTTTATCCCCATTTGCACTGTTCTTATGTAAAATTATCCGGAGAATCGAATGAAAATGATACTGCTTTGATTTGACCTTTGGAAGTGGTCCATTTTACCCGAATTCCCCTCATACTTGCGGAAACTTATATAACATACGGTTTTGAGTATTTGACCCATCACTATTATCCTCATTTGCATTGTACTGATGTAAAATTGACCACAGAATCAAATGGAGATTATACTGCTTTAGTTAGATCTTCGGAAGCAGTCCCGAATACCTCTCGTACTCTCATACTCTCATGCTAACCCAACTTAAAAAAAGAACAACAACTGAGTAGTAGTTCTGAAGGTCAAACCGAAGCGGTATCCTCTCTATTGGATTCTGTGGACAATTTAACATAAGTACAGTGCAAATGGGGTTAATAGTGATGGGTCCTATTCTCAAAACCGTATGTTATATAAGTTTTCTCAAGTATGAGGTAAAATGGACCACTTCCAAAGGTCAAACCAAAGCGGTATCGTCTCTTCTGGATTCTGCGGACAGTTTTACATAAGTACTGTGCAAATGAGGATAATAGTGATGGGTCCAATTCTCAAAACCTTATGTTATATAAAATTTCGCAAGTATGAGGGCAATTCGGGTAAAATGGACCACTTCCAAAGGTAAAATCAAAGCAGGATCATCTTCATTTGATTCTCCGGATAATTTTACATAAGTACAGTGCAAATGAGGGTTATATTGGTGACATCAATGTATGAAACTAAATGACATGAGTTTAAGGTATAATCATGGGGAGAGTCGGGCAAAATGGACAATTTTCCGTATCGTGTGGTGGCTGAAACCACCTCCAATCGATTTCTCATGATTTTTCACACTAGAAATGCTCATTCTAATGGACTGAAACTAGCGGCCATAAAAGATCCGTTTTTTGGCTCGTTTTTGCCCACAGTGCATCCCTCCTTAAATTTATCACTCTCCTATACCTAGTGCAAAATGTAAGACCTTTTTAAAGAACATCAGCGGTCTGACCAGTGCACAGTGGGGAAGAACTGATGAAAACTAAGGAAAAAATATGTAACTTTTGTCGCTTTTATGCGAGGCCTGTAAACGCTTGTAAATTATGTGAGGAATCGAATGAAACTGGTTTCAATCATCACACGGATATGGTTGTCGAGTTATAGCTTATTTTACCCCCACTTCGCTTATATTTTTGAATAATTTGTAGATATCTTTGCACGGAAAGGCTCAAGATCAACAAAATAGTGCTGGAAGCGAAATCGTGGCTCTGTGAACGAAGATATGGCTGATTTTACCCCACTTTCGCTTATATTCTATATAATAAAACTGAGTTGGGGTTTCCTTTGTCACGATTTAACTCGCGAGCGGAAGGACCGATCGGCGTGAAATCTTGTATGCAGAGATTTTTGGGGCCGTAGAATAATTTTATGATAGTTTGAGACCCCTCCCTTCACTGAAAAGGGGGGCTCCCATACAAATGAAACACAAATTTCTACACAACTCGAGAACTAATCAAGCAAAAGAAACTAAATTCAGCATGTGTGAGTTTTTGAAAGCAAAAAAGGTTTTTATGGTAGCTTGAGAACCCTTCCCGTCATAAAAGGGGGGGCTCCCATACAAATAAGACACAATATTCTGCATAACTCGGGAACTAATCAAGCAAAAGGAACGAAATTTAGCATGTGGTTGGTTTTTTAAGACAATAAATGTTTCTATGTTGGTTTGTGACCCCTTACCAAGGGGGGGGGGAGAGGCCTCCGATACAAATGAAATACACTATTCTTCATGACTCGAGAACTAATCAAGCAAATGGAACCAAATTTAGTATGTGGTAGTTTTTTAAGACAAAAGATTGTTCTATGTTGATTTGAGACCCCTCCCCTTTCTGAAAGGGGAGAACCTATTCAAATGAAACGCAAATCTATGCATAACTCGAGAACTAATAAGAGAAATGGAACCAAATTTCGCATGTAGAAGTTTTTGAAGGAGGGAAATGTTTCTATGGTGATTTGAGACTCTTCCGTCATATGAGTAGGAAGAGGGGAGGAGGTGCTCTCAAACAAATGGAACCCAAATTTCTGCATAACTCGAGAAATAATCAAGCAAATGGAACCAAATCTGGCATGTGGAGGTTTTTGTAGATGAATACTGTTTCAATGCTAATTTGAGACCCATCCCTTTTCTGATGGGGGGGGGGGGGCTCCCATACAAATGAAACACAAATTTATGCATAACTCGAGAACTAATCAGGAAAATGGAACCAAAGTTGGCATATGGAGGTTTTTGAAGGAGAGAAATGTTTCTATGATGATTTGAGACTATCCGGTGTGGTGATTGAAACCACTTCCATTCAATTTTTCAGACATTTTTCACACACAAATTGCCTTGTTCACATCTGTGGTGATCTGTTTCACTTCTTGAATAAACCAAACCAAAGTTCGACGTACCCTTCAGGTACCTTAATATTCTTTTCGCGTTGCTCCAATGTTGTTCCGAAGGATTGCACTGGAACTGGCTGAAGAAGGATACAGCCGCACTCAAATCCGGACGGAAAGTCACTACCAAGTACGTTAGGCAGCCGATGAGTTCTCGATATGGCTTATCCAGGAGTTGATTAACCAGTGGCTTCTCGAGATGCAGGTTGGACTCCATTGGCGTACGTGACGGTTTGCACGTTCCCATATTAAATCGTTTCAGGACTAAGTCAATGTAATACGGCTGACTCTGCTTCATTGCACCTTTATTGCGGCTACGATCATTCTGCAGGCCCAAAAACACTCGAGCTTCCCCAAGATCCTGCATTTTAAACTCTTTCTTGACCATCACAATACTACTCAGACTCTTCGAAATTATCAAAACATTATCAACGAAGAGCAGTAGATAATAGAATATCTGTTCAGGTCCATACATAGAGTTAATTGTCTTCTTCACATCGCTGGAAACCACACTTGACCATAAATTCAACAAAACGATCGTTCCAGGCTTGTTTCAGCCCGTAAATGGATTTGGATAGTTTACACACATTTTCTCCTTCCTCAAAACCTCTGGGCTGACGCATGTAAATATCCTCCGTGATTTTACCATTTAGGAGCGCAACCGTCACGTACACATGATGGACGTACCAATTGTGTTGATTGGCGTATGCCATCATGGCCCGGACAGTAGACATCCTCGGGACTGGCGCATAGGTTTCGGAGAAATCAAACCCATACCTCTGTGTGAGCCCTTTGGCGACTAATCTCGCCTTCCGCTTCTGCACAGATCCATCCGAGTTAAACTTCATTCGGAAAACCCACTTGCAGTCGATTGGCCTGTACCCTATTGGCATATCTACTAAATTCGATGTTCCGTTATCAGCCAATGATCTCAGCTCGTCATACGCAGCTCGCTTCCAATCTAGCCAATCATCCAATTGCTTCAGCTCTTCTATAGTGTCCGGAATACTCTAAACATAGTTCTCCGCATTCAGTGCAAACGCCATGCACGTATAATCATCCAGCTTTGCGGGTGGCTTTCATCAGCTTCCGCATCACTTGACTTCTGTTGTGTTGGTGTCACCGCTCTGATTCATCCAAACGTTGCTCAATTGGTTCGACCAACTGTCGTTTGCGCTTGATGACGGAACGGGATCACCCAACGAACATCCTTCCTGACCCGATACAACTTGCTGATCACTACATAGGCCCTTGTTGATAGAGGGTAACGGTACTTCTCTTAAGCCCGTATCCAACGAAATACCTAGTCTTGCTGCGATTTTCCAGCTTACTTTGTTTCTCTTTTCAGATAAGGCTCATAGCCAAGCTTCCAAATATCCGCATCCGTGACACGTCCGGCTTTTGGCCATACCACAACCAATCGGTAAATGAGACAAAATACCAATTTCCATTCCACGCAGCATTATCAAACAGCTTTTCTAGTCCAGTTTTACCGAAGAGGCCATATCTTCTCTGCCACAGCTCTACGTCGTCCATCAATCGCACTGTTTCCAGGCTCTCCGAACCCACCACCTTCTTCACCTCTACATCCAACTTATACAGTCTACCTGTACGACGTCCGATTACGTCCGACGTTTGATTACGGAAGAGTTCTTTGAAAACCCTACTTCTATACCGAGTTCTCCACATCGGCGGATAGAACACAAGTTATAGTTCAAAGCGGGAACGTAAAGCACACTTTTAACTACACTGTCCACTGTGCCCCTTTGGTGACTTCGGAGAACCTGACCAGAAGCAATCTTTATCAACACTACACTTTGTAGCTGCTGCACATCCCGCAAATACTCGCTGGAACAGATAATATGATCCGACGCACCGGAATCTAAGATCCAGTCGATATCATCCGCGCTTGTAGCAAAACTTTTCACCGTCAATACAGCTGCTGATGAATGTAACTTCCGATGATTTCTCCTTTTTGTTCGGCTTCTTCGTTGGCTTCTCGTGCTTCATAGAACCATGCTCGTACCACTGAGGACAATCCGCGCGCTTTCTACAGGTAAAACATTTCATCTTTTTTGTAATCCCGCTTCACACTCAGGCTCAACAAACGAGCTTTCACAAAATCCAGCGTGCATTGCTCCGTAGACAGCACTGTGGCCAGCTGATCATACGACTTCGTCATCGTTTGTAGAAGGTAGAACACTCTCAAATTCTCATGCAACTTTATTCCGGCCGAATCCAGGTCCCGAACCATTCGGTCGAACACCAGCAAGTGCGACTGCATAGATGTTCCTTCGTCATACTTCATTGCCGACAATCGCTTCATCAGGTAGAACTGCAAATGACGTTAATATATTCCAGCTGCGAGTCATCAATGTTCCGAACGAGCACCGATACATTTTATTTCTTCTTGAGACGGTTCGCCAGAATCTTCCCCTCTTTTCCTTTTATTTTCAGCAGTATCATTGGGGAGGATCTGCAATTCCGGAACAGTTTCTCAAGTCCACAAGCCCCAACTTTGCTAGGAGGATTTCCATCTGGAAGCACCAGTTGGCGTAGTTGGATCCAACAAAGAGGTGTATTTTCTTGTCCTCTTCAACCGTAAACCGCGATTTTTTTCATTTTGTTTACCTCAAAAACGTTTTCAATCGTATTCGAACGTGCAGTGGGGTTAGAGCTGGGCCTTTAACCTGCGAACGGATGTTGAAGAAATTGTAAACATAGTAAGCATTGGATTTGTATCCCCTCAATAAATAATTCTTTGTTAGTCACTACACCTGGTCAGATGCCTTTTCATTTTATCAGGTTATGGGATAGCTTTTTGTGACTGGTATAGCCTAGCAACCGGCCAAACAACAAGCCGAAAAGTAAAAAAAAAATCTTCCTCAAGAATTCTGCAAGATATTTTTTGAAGCATGTCCGAAAAAAGATCTGGAGAAGGTTTCCTGCCATCACCAGCAGCTCAAGATGGATTTCCGGTTATGGACGGACTACCGCCAAATGATCCTGCTTAAGCTATCGGTTTCGGCGGCCTAAGGGAATTGGCCCCCGGGGGAAACCAAGAAGCAAGGTTGTTCGATCAGCAAGTTCCATTCAGCTTTGCGTCTCATCAATCCCTGGAGAAGCTGAAGGGCCGTGACGACTACGCGGTGTGGGCATTCGGAATGCGGATGGTAATGATCAAGGAGGGAACCTGGCGAGCTGTAAATTCCCCGGACGATGTACAGATCAGCGAAAATTTGTCGGACCATGCCTTGGCGACAATTTGCCTCTGTATCGAGAGGTATAATTACAGTTTAGTCCAAAATGCCCGAACAGCCAGAGAAGCTCGGCACAGCTTTCGGACCGGCTTCCAGGATAGCGGGAAGTATCGGAAGATTAGCCTGCTGCGGAAGCTTATGCGGTTGGAGCTGGAAGACTGTTTTTCCGTGGAGGAGTATGTGGATGACATTTTGACCACAAGCCAGAAGCTGCAAGAGATCGGTTTCCTCCTCAAAGACGAATGGAAGTCGCTGATTCACATGATGGGGTTGCCGAAACGATACGAGCCGATGGTCATGGGAATGGACGCATCTGGTATCAAGTGGACGGCAGACTGGGTGAAGTCGAAAATTCTCCAGGACTTGACGATCGAGTTTGGCACCAGTGCTGGCGATTCAAGCGGGGCACTAGCGACTTGTCCGAAGCAATGTAGCAGGAAGAAGGACAAGTCGATGTTGAGGTGCTTCAAGTGTCATGGTGCATCGGAGTGTCCACAGAAGTCGACGGCCAAGAACGAGAAGAATTCCCGGAGCATGAAAAAGAAGGCACTCTTGTCGTAAGAAGCAGAACTCCCTGGACGAATGGATATTGGACTCTGGAGCTGGAGATCAAATAAGCAGAGACGAGAGTGTTCTGGTTGGCGCCAAGCAGGTGTCACAGTCCATCTTTGTGGCAGACGCTTCCGAGATACCGGTTGTGGCCACGGGGAACGTCAAGCTGGATGCTGATGTGGAAGGTGAGAGCTGTAGTCTAGGTATTTCTAACGTGCTCTGTGTTCCAGACCTCGCAGTAAATCTCCTGTTTGTGAGTCGCATCTGCAAAAAGGACTATTGCGTCAATTTCTCAAGCGAATTGTGTGTGATCAAGGACGAATCGACACGGTCCGCGAGAAGAACGGCCTCTACCAACTGAACAAGGTTGGTTAACTAAGTGCGTGTGTGGATATTTTGCATCGGCGACTGGGACATCTAAACATGGACAGCGTGAAGCGGGACGATGTCACCCTGTGTCCCTTGCATCGAGGCGAAGCATCAGAGGTTACCGTTCAAATCCGAAGTGATCTTCTCGAGGTCGAACATTGGGACGTGTGTGGAACAATGGAAAAGCCTTCCTTTGCCGGGAACAAGTATTTTTCCACCTTTCGTTCAACACCTGCCATAAGATTCTGTACAGTCTCCTTGTCCACTTTATTCACCGCAGAACGCCAGTTTGCCTAAACTGTGTCTCACTCACAACAGCTTTTTGAGTCTTCTTAAAATTCCGCTTGACGATGGCCCAAAAGTGTTCGATTGGGCGGAGCTCTGGCGTGTTGGAGGGGGTTCTTGTCCTTGAACACTTTTTGAACGTTTTTGGTAGCATACTACTCCATTGCCTTTTTCCGTAATAGCAAGATGCCAAATCCGGCCAAAATAGAACGGAACAAATGTGTCGCTTCAGAAAAGGCAGTAGACGTTTTTGTAGGCACTGGCTCAGATAAATTTCCTGGTTGACGATTCCGGTCGCAATGTAAACGTTGCTCTTCAAGTCGCAGGTACAGATGGCCTGCCACACCAGGATATTTCATCGCGAGCTTTGACAGTTTGATGTGCAAATATCTGCCACCTTTCCCCGTCCGGTTACCATATAAAATTCCTGTCCAGGAATCTGTTTAAAGCCTGCCTTGAAATAAATTTCATCGTCCTGTCCCACGTTATCAAACTTCGTCAGTATCGTCTTGTACAACTTTCGCGATCGTGCTTTGGCCGACTTGTTTTGTTTTTTGACAGTCCAGCTGTTTTTTAGCTTTATCCACGGTTGAAGGCGCCACTTCCAGCTTCTTTGCGACATCTCAGACGGAGAGACGGTCCTCGCTGTGGCCTTCGGCTTTCGGTTTCCCCCCGATCCAGCTCTCTTGGCTGTCGACAAACGTTCACCGAAAACTTTGTATACGTTGGTGACAGTTGATTTAGTCACATTGAACGATTTCGCCTCCTTGGCGTGAGAGTAGTTTGGATTCTCGCCATCCACGTGCAAAATTTTGATGCGTTGCTTCTCTTCCTTCGACGACATTTTGATAACTGAAGTGCTAATCTCAAAATCAAAATAGAGGCATGATGCTACACGCACACATCTTCAAAATGAGAGGTGTGCAAACATTCTTAATGCACGATGGAAGGAAATGCGTTAAGTTTAAGTCGACCAAATTTTGATCGAAACAGCCTTTTCTCTAAGCTTCTAGCATTTCAAATTCAACGATGATATATTTCCGAAAAACAGCGTCCCATATAGGATAAATTGACTCACGAATTTAGTTTGCTCAAATTTTTGTTACTGTTTTTAAGCATCATCAATGAAACATGCTGACCGGTTATCCTCCCCCGTAGAATAATATTGCCCTAGCCACTAGCTCATTGCTACCATGTCAACTATTTTCTCTCTCAACATTTAAGCTTTTTCTATTCCAACCCACATGCTCCCACTACTGTCGTTACTGTACATTCACATGGGAAGCTGTGAAAATTTTGCCCGAGTGTTCAGCCAATTAAACATGACCCTTCCATGATTTCCCTGGAGATTACCAGGTCACTGCTCTCCCTTCCAACACACATCAGAGCCATTCCACACGTCACAAAGCCAAGTTATAATTCGAACCGAAATTGTCTGCAGGTGAAATGATTCACAGCCTCCAACACAGTCCTTCGCGTGTGTCAAAGGGGGTGTTGTAAAGTCACCGTTTATCGACGGTATAGCTCCAAGGAAACCGGGTGGTTGGGTGGAGTCTGACCCACATATAGCCGAACTCGAAACGTTCCGACATCACACAAATCATACACTTTTTCACGTTCGGCTAACCTTCAACCGGTGCAGACTGGAGTGATGTGTACTTGTGTCCCCCAACGACGAGTTTCACCCGACAACGAGTACACTTGATATGCTAGCCCTTCTCCTACGACTTCAAGTCCGTCCTACTGAGCTTTGTCGTAAACAGCGAGGGCTGCTTGCTGGGGATGATTTGTTGCTCAATAAGCTGTGCGAATTCAGTGCTATTATTCCATCCCATGTGGAAAAAAATACAACTTTCTAGGAAAACTTTGCGCTCCCACTAAGGACGAGGGTGGACCAGATTTATTTCCATCAAAGGCGGATTCCTTCGGTACGTCTCTCTGGAGAGCTCGGGCAATTTTGATCCGCCAATGATGGCTTGAGCCTTCAAGTCGATATTGCATACCACAACACCGAAATGTAGCTGTGACCACCCAACTACGCATTTCGGAAAATAAGAAGTCCTTCCAGCCCATAAATTTCCTACACTCAACTCTTCGCGGATCATTAAGTCAGATCGACGCCAACGCACGAGATTCCGGCGAGACGGTTCTGCCGGCCTCTCGAGTGACTGACTGACACACGCCAGATTCTTCCGAGAGGCAACTCGAGTTTTATTGTGTGCCTAATAGACCATTAACGAGAGATTAGGGATAGGTAGCAGGCGGGATTCGGAGTAAAAGGCGCAAGTGAATAGGGATGGCTGGCACGAGTGGCAGACAGGCAGAGCAGCATCAGCACCGACAAGATTGAAATTTTTCTCGGTGAATTTATATCGATTGGTGAACGAGCAGAGATTGTTTATCAGAGAAGAGGTTTGTTGATAGGATTCTTGTTCTTCTTGTTGTCGTACATAACGAGGTTTTGTAGAGAGATAAGACTAGAGTAATCGCTGCTGTTTTAGTTGTCGTGAGATATTTTGTTGGGGGGGGGGGGGGGGCTATCTCTTGGGCTGATTGTTGGCCGTTGAGGTATTATTGAACGGCAGCATAATTAATCATCAATTAAAAGAGAGATTTGAGCAATAAAAAATGAAAAAAGTGCCATTAAATTATTAAGGCCTGTGCCAACAAATAATGTGTGATCAGCATTAAAAAATTAGGAATGAGCAATAAAAGATGAGAAAAGATCTTCGGATAATCTAATTGTGACCGGTAAATCTGTCAAATAAAGCAACAGCTATTAGTATATGTGCAATTAAATATGGCAGTATTTCCGCCAAATTATGTAATTTGAGCACTAAACTATTCGCATATGTCTTTTAATTTTGTTGGATTTTCCCATAAAAACAGTAAAATGAGCAATGGATATTTATTTATCCATTGCTCATTTTACTGTTTTTATGGGAAAATCCAACAAAATTAAAAGACATATGCGAATAGTTTAGTGCTCAAATTACATAATTTGGCGGAAATACTGCCATATTTAATTGCACATATACTAATAGCTGTTGCTTTATTTGATAGATTTACCGGTCACAATTAGATTATCCGAAGATCTTTTCTCATCTTTTATTGCTCATTCCTAATTTTTTAATGCTGATCACACATTATTTGTTGGCACAGGCCTTAATAATTTAGTGGCACTTTTTTCATTTTTTGGTGCTTTTTCTGAATTACTAAGTGCAGGTAAATATTTTAGTCATTATTGAACAATGTTCATCTTTCCAACAATC
The DNA here is from genome assembly GCA_034211315.2 of Aedes japonicus. Lineage (NCBI taxonomy): Eukaryota > Metazoa > Arthropoda > Insecta > Diptera > Culicidae > Aedes > Aedes japonicus. The sequence continues at coordinate 57,832 of JASCZW010000842.1, read as the reverse complement.
CTGTTCTTTGACCATAGGAGGTTGTGCTTTCACACTGACGTGTTTTGTGTTTGCCAGTACAAAGTTTCAGGATTTTTCAGAGTGTTGTGTATAAATTGAACTACGGTTAGCGGTCAACAACGGGCGCTTTGTAGAAAATTGAACGATTGTTTCAAAGTGATAGCAATTGAAAGTTGTGAATTTATGATTGGAACTGATGTACTGAAGAATAAAGTTTTGCAAGAAACAAGTAAACCATCTCCGATGGAATGGTAATTGGAAAGAGGAATATGAAATACCTCTACGTACTGGTGGTGCAATAGGCATTATAAAATCTAGAGCATGAAGAGCTGAATGCATATTGGTTATTTATGATCTCAGCTAGTTATCATGGTGCGTTATTGCGGTGATCTCTGGTAGTAATCCAGTTTTACATATGTAGATTTCATGAACAACAATTTACGCAGAATTGACATTAAATAGCCATAAAAGTGCTAAAGTTTCAAAAATAATACGTTGGAATCTTACCCTTTCGAAGATCATGGTTGTCACCTTGTCGTAGGTGAGAGGGCTAATCCCATGCAAAAAGCCAGCATGGGAGACCAAAACATGATCAACAGTGATAGTATCACACTCTGCTTTCTTTCAATTGCCACGTCGTAGTACGTTTATTTGAAGGCACTGAAATAGGTGTGATACTGGCGAGTTTAGCCGCAATTCACTCTTAGACAAAGCTACGAACAATCTACAAATACCTGATATCAAATAATTTAAAGAAACGACAAAAAGTGCCCTTTTCATTTGATTGATGGTTTTTTCATTGTTGCTTGTTCTCTAATTGTCATTGATTAAACATCAAATATACCTATACAGTTGGTATCATTAATAATCTTATTGTTCGCTTCATTATCGAATTGGGTGAGTGTTTTGATCATGATTGTGAACAACTAATAATAAGTCCTTATGTTTCAGGTGCAGGCAATTCAAATATATATTATAATTAAAATCTGGGGTCTCTTCGGCATTATTTAGTTAGGGATCAGACCTTTTGAACTGAACAAAGGTCATCGAAAAGTGTAACTTAGGGCAGATGCTGAAAAAGAATTATAGGCTAAGGTTTTACAAATAGAATAGGGCGCGGAGGGTTCGGTTAGGGAGTAGCCTGGAGGTCACAGAACGATTCTTCTCTTTATCTTTTAGCTTTGCTTTAATAGTCTCTTGAATTAAAGTCATCCCTCTCGTGCTATAAACATGCATGTTAGACCAACAATTTGACCAGTAGTGAAAGTATCCAAAATTTAAGTCATTTTTGCATTGCTACGTCGTAGAACGTTTATACAAAGGCACTAACATAATGTGTGATACTGGCGGGTTATGCCGCGTTTCACTCTTGGACTTCTTGCTTTCAATAAAAGGAAAAAGACTTAAAGTACACTCTTAATTTTCGTGGCAATTTATGTTGTTATTCATCATTCATTTATGGAATGAATAACCAAAATACCTGGTTTACTCATTTTCTAATAACTGAATGTAATTTTTCTACATTCGACAGGAGTGAATGTTATGATCAGGGTTATTATCTGACTGTTTGAAATGAAGCATATAGCATACGGTCGTTGTTTTCGTATTACCTCCTTGTTTGTAAAGTTCAAAGACGGCAAATCGGTTGTAGTCGGTTGTAATGCGAGGCGATAATATTTTATCCTTCATACCAAGCTTTAAATTAGTGAAAAGGTAAAACAAATAGAATATAAACCCGCTAGATAGGAGGTAGACAATTTCTTTTCAGAGTTTCAAATTAGTTCTTATAAGAAATAAATTTAAATTTGGGATAGCAACTGGATCACAAGCTGTAGAGTACGCTGTAATTTAGGCCAAGCATTTTTTTTTTATTTATTTTTTTTATTTCATGGTTCATGGAAAAATTTTAGTCACAAAACAAAGAGTCGTTGTGAGAATATCACTAATAATCTCACAAACACCGGATACTAAAATGTTCTCTCTGGCTGCACATCATTCGGGTAAGCCCGTAAAAAAAATTTTTAGGGTTGCAAGGGAACACAATAACTATAATCACGAATCGCGTACACGTTATTATGAATAAGACAAGACTTAGAAATACACAGTACACTGTCGAAAACTCAACATGGACAAGAACATACAGAATACATGAAAGCGAATCAATTTTATCAAAACTATTTGAATCATCACGAAAGAAAACAGTGACCAAATGGGCACCATAGCCTAGGAACGTCTGTGTGTTGATTTAGAATAGAGGCTCATAGAAACGAATTTACTTGTTGAAAAGAAAACCTAGAAGCACAAAGCCTTTGAAAATAAACCTGAATGTCGAACATACGAGGTAAATATCTCAAAGAAGTTTGTGAATGTGGAAATTTACAGTGCAATATGGGAGTAGGGGGCATAATGGGCACGTTAACCTTCACTAGGTGTCGGGGTCAATATGACCCAGAATGGATTGTAAAAAGACTATTATTTTTCAAAATAAGCATCTAGACTTTGAATTTTCTTGACATTTCCTAAATCATACGAAGTTATGTTTCTGCATCGAACTTCTAAAGAGCTCTTAAAAAAAATACGAACAAGGTATTTCGGGTCATATTGACGACTAAAACTCACATTGCGGAAACTATATATGACCAAATTTTTAAGTTTTTCCAGTCAAAATGCTTATTAGAGTCCAAATTTTTAGTTGCTGGTGCATGCTGCCCTTTTAGACCCGATTGGTCGCAAGGAATCTGTGCCGGACGTTTTCCCACGATACGTGAGACGGAAACAAATACAAATTTTCATGGGAACATGATTTTCGACGGATCAAACTTCTAAAAATAGACCAATGACCATTCTGGAACAATCCGGATGCCCCGGGGAACCCTTTAGGAGGGGTCAAATACGAACTTCCACCGAAAAATGCCTTTCGATGGCTCAAACTTCATGATTTATGTTGAGTAGTGTACTTCTAGCCAAGAAATGGCCCAATGAATATATTGACCATTCCAGAATAATTCGGATGGCCTAAAGAAACCTTTTAGCAGGGGACAAATACAATAATAGGCAAAATAATGTGCCCATGTCATTATTTTGTGAATCTCGCACATTTATTTGGTTCAAATTAAAGTAAACACACTGTTGTCTATTTTGATATATTATTTTTATATTCTTATCAAGTTTTACTTATGGCATAGTAATTTTTAAAAAAGAGTTTGACATAAAGAATTAACAAATCAATTTGTATTAAAAAAACGGGTGACAGAAAAAGGTCCACTTCAAAAATCGATATGTTTTCGATTAGTTTCCCTCGATTGTTTATGTTTTGATATTTTGACGTATTTTGAACCATACGGCTTGACCTGGTGTCTTTGTACACGTGATCGTGTTTGATTCTGTTGAAAAAATGGAGAACGTAGTGATTTCGAATGCAATTCCCTTATGTTTACGAAAATTGGTGGTTCGTGATGTGCAAAACGGCCTGTCGCTAGGAAGTACTGTATTAGCAAGGCAGCGGTTGGGACAGTTCTACTGAAACAAAATAAGTTCGTATCAGTGGTGGAACCCTCAGGCAGAGGCAGGAAGCACAAAACGAACACCAAAATCATGCGTGAAGTCAAGAAAACCCCAAAAGTAACTGTCCATTAGATCCAGGAAACCCTTCAGCTATCAGTTTCTGGTCGAACTGTTCGTCGCCGTCTTATAGCACAGGAGCTGATAAACAAAGTTGCCCGGAAGTGCCCATTCAGCTCATCAGCAAGGCAAACAAAGCCAAACGGCTCAGGTTCTCTATTGAGCATGCTGATAAGCTCCTAGATTTCTGAAAAACGGTTCTCTGGACGAACGAATCAAAATTAGAACTTTTTAATCGAAAGCGGCAGGTTCGTGTATGGTACAGATCGGGTGAGGAGCTTCAGGAGCGCCACATTCAAGATACGGTGAAGCATAGAGAAGGAAATGTGTTGATCTGGTGGTGTTTTTCGTAGAGTGCCTCGTGAAAGTCGACGGCATAATGATGACAGATTCCTACATCAACATCCTGCGAGACAATCAGAAGGTTTCACTAATCCAGACGGGTCTTGAAGAGAAGTTCGTATTTGAGCAGAACAACGACCCGAAGCATGCTGCCAAGAAGAACCAATATTTCTTCCGGTCTTGTCGGACCTTCGGGAATGGTCTCCACAAAGGCCGGACCTCAACCCTATCGAGAATTTGTAGGCGATTCTAGATGCCAGGGTTGACAAAACTGGTATTACCAATAAATTCAACTATTTTGAAGCCCTGAATCGCACCTGGGAAGAACTTGATCCACAGATCCTAAGGAACCTGGTGGATAACATGCTGAGGTGCCTGCAGCTGGTCATGAAGAACAAAATAGGACATATAAATTATTAAAACACTTTTCGTTTACTTACATTTATCTTCCCGGGAGCCAAAATGAAGTGGGCACTTGTTTTGTCTCTGTTTTTTTCAACACGAATTGATTTCTTTTTGTTTAAGTTGAACTTTTTTTTTACTATTATTCCATTAGTGAAACTTGAAAAGAATAAGAAAAATAAGATACCCTATGTTTACTTTAATTTGAACAAACCAAATGAGAGAAATTAAAAACAATATGAGGTGGGCACTTTGCTTTGCCCATCAGTGTATAAGTAATGTACTTCTAGTCTCGAAATGGCCCAATGATATTATTGGGCATTGCAGAACAATACGGATGCCCCGAGAGAACCGTAAAGAAGGGGACAAATCGAGATTTTCACCGAAACTTCAGGAATTTTTCATGGTTTTTTATAACTTTATAACTTCTAGCCTAGAAATGGCCCAATTTAGCCGAAAAATGCTTTTCGACGCCTCAAACTCCATGATTGTTCATAACTAGTATACGTTCAGCCTTGAAATGGATCAATGATCATATTTGCCATTCTGGGACAATCCAGATGGCCAAAGAGACCTTTTATGCCTTTCAAAGGCTCAAACTTCATGACTTTTTGTAAACAATCTACTTTTAGCCATTAAAAGAAAGAATGACCATATTGATCATTGCGGTTCAACTCGGATACTCCGTGGGTCCCCTTAAGGAGGAGAAAAATACGCGCTTTTGCCAAAACGATGCTACTAAATTCCGACACTGCATAAAGATATTGACAAAACAGCTATGGTCCCTCGTTCAAGCTAAAAGTCATTGGCTAAGGAAACCATGTCAATTTTACGTTTACTATCTAGTCAATGTTCAACATGCGCTGTTTTCATTATTCGCTAAATTTATAACAAAATTAAACAAATTCAGTTAAACACATCCATGGAGCCGGAATAAGCTTTCACTTCCTCAACTGTCTGGATAACAACTGAAGCGGACCGGCCCCCTTCGAGTGATCACGCTACGCCAGTGCACAGTGGTCCAGATTGCGAATTTAGCTGGAAAGATACATTTTCAGCCTCACTTTGAAGTTTTGGGGCAAAATTGCCTTCTACAAAGTTGATTCTAATAACAAGGCGCTTCTTTTGGTGTGAATGAAAACTAGGGTGGTCCTTATCTTCAGAGTTGTAGAGTTGTAGAGAAAAAGTTGTCGAGCAATTTAAGCAATGTTTAAGCAATTTGATTTAATATTTTTTTCTGTACCTTTTGTTATGACCGAGTTAGGACATTTTTTTCCTACGTAGCTTAGGGTATCCCTTTAAAAATCAATTATTTTGCTGTAATTTGTTTATTTAAATTTTTCAGCAAAGTTATCTCCTCATTGATTCTAGAACAATGAGAGTTACAATTTGTGATGTGCTGAAATTGTCTCTATAGTATGAGCATGCTGAGCATGATTGACCGCCCGAGGTTGCTACTCCGTTATTGCCAGATCAGCTGTTATTATACAGAGAAGCAACAGATGATGCTCGGGGCAAACATACATCTTCAATGTGTAAAAACTGGTGATCTCAAACTAAGGCAATACCGGCGTGGGCACCGTCCGAATGCAGGTCAAGTAGGGAAAGGGTAGGAATATGTTGACGTGATACTCGCTTTATTGGAAGCCGAGAACACCTCTGCACTCCCACGTAAAATCACTGGGATTGTGGATAACAGGATTGGGTAGCAGCTGGGTTCGTTTTGGTTAACGATAAGATGTCAAGTGAAATATTTAAAAATTAGTACCGAAATCCGATTTGAACCGATTTAAACCAACACTAAGGATGCTATTGAGGCCACTCACAAAGTGTGATTGTGGTTTTTCATTGGAAAACAAAGTGGTTTTTAATAATGCAAAAAGCCGATTTTGACCGGTTTAAACCTACAGTAAGGTTGCTATTGGGGCCACTCACAGAGTGTGATAGTGGTATTTCATTGGGAAAACATGTCAATTCATCTCAACGTCTGAGAGTCAACTCAATCTACATCAATAGTACAGATGCCGCTATTGTCACTTAAAACATGGGGCAGTGGTTTATTTGTTCCAAGATCGGGTGGCTCGACGAGCATGACGAACGAATAATTTGGATCACAATTAAATATGTATTCACCACCGACCCATCTGATCCGGCGAACCACGACTTTTCATGCTCACTCGATCACTCGCGCAACGAACAGTAGGCAACCGAAAAAATAGACAAAACGCTACGCCCGATAACAAAACAATGCGGAACGCAGTGTGGACACAGCCGATTCAACCAATTAAACTAATGGTCGACGCAAAATTAATAAAAATAGATTTTATTTTTATAAATACAAAGGGTAACAATTACCTGTCTTGCTCCATGTCCTTGAGAGCACTAACTACCTCACGAGTCGCCTGTGCCCAACTTCGCAGGCGTCCGTTCCATTACGAACACTCCTTATGTACCAAGCATATTGAGAGCGCACACAACTTCTTCGAAAAAATAGATACCAAGCTATGCCCGATAGTAAAGGCAGTTCGCAACAGAGCAATAAACACGTACTCACGCCACCAAACAATAAATGTCAACTTCACATCATTATTTTACTTCCCACAATCACACATGCTTTTGGTTATTAATTATTGCCACACCTTACGGACTGTTTTATTGTTCTTCTCGTTTCACAATATCATACAATACATTATATGTACAATAGATACTGCGCTACGAACATTGAACTTCGCAACAAAGCACTGCTCGCGGACTCGCACAATAAACGATCACACGACCACTCGTGCCATCGACCAATTCTAGGGTTTTTTTTTTTTTCATTAGGGCGAATCTGCAATTGAGAGACTCTCTTTGATTACTTTCTCTTTCATTCATATTCCATTCAGCGTTACGTTTATCATTCCACTATTTGTAGAGTATGGTAGTCAGCACTGTTGTGTTTCTATCTTTACTAAAGATTTCCTCAAAAGATTTATAATGGCGCTTTAATAAATGAAAGAGAGCGAGAGAGGAGAGAGCCTCTCATTGTTAGATTCACCCTTTTAAAAAAAATCCTAGAATTGTTCAACGACGAAGTTTGAAACATATCTCAAAATATGGCGGTAGTATCGACACAAACTATTGGACCGGTTCAACCGATGGTCGGCGCAAATCTCTTTAACTGTGCACCGATCACAACAGACAACCCAGAACCAATCAACTCAAACACAAATTGCTATTCTCAATCTTCACTATTCCACTTCACTGTTTTTTTAATTAAAGAAAATGAACGAAAAAAATGACAACGAAAGAAAAACACGCCCGCTTGCGCCCGAAGCTTCGGATAGTTTTTATGTTAGTCGACAACTTACAATACACATTGCAATAGTATTGATTTTACAAAGTCCAAAACAAAATTAAGGCAATATTATCGCGCTCAGTAATTGCTAGAAGGACTTTATATATAGTATGATCTTCTAATGCATACTATATTTGATAGAATACATTTTGAAGTTTATCAACTTAGCGTTTAATATAATCTGTACTACAGAACGGTCTCCAAACTCGACTTTCGACAAATAAATAGTTATAATAATAGTAATAAAACAAACCTATATTACCATTCTATTGATATTCAAGCCAACCATATGTGTAATGATACGTATCAATTAGATGATACCAGTAATTCTATAAACCAACGCGGTCCTACGTTGAACCTCGCGGTTACATCGCTGATATAAAACACCACTAACGTTTGCATTAAAAAAAATTGTCAAAAATTGCCGATTATTCATGGGTTCCCGAATAAAAAAATCTCATAGATTTACAATTGAATGTTTTGTAACCATACAATAGAATCTATAGTATGTACAATTAATCCTTTTGTTCACAACTATAAAATGACAATAAGAGTTATTGTTACCACAATAGAATCTAATGTAAACTGAGACATCGACAATAGAAAAGGGGGGTTGTTATGTATCTTAACTATAGAAAAAATCATTATTTTCCGAACCAATAACTATAAATTGTATTGTTTCACAATTGTTGAAAATCCAAGCATATACAGTGAATTGTAGATCTATTGTAATGACAATATGCTTTTCTCCTTTATCTGATTCATGAACAATAAGATTCATGGTCGTAAATAGATTTTATTGTTATTTTATATTAATGTATTGTAATTGTATGGTTATTTTTATCCGGGTTTACCTTCACCTGCACTGACTAATCTACTCATGCAGCATCAATCATAGTAACCCATGAGTCAGCAGACAATATTTGACAGCTCTATCAGTCTAACTCTAACCGTGATGGCAAAAACAATGAAGCAATTCCGTTCATAAGTGTGCGCATTCAAAAAACGGCACACCGCTGCATCGAAAACGGACATCGTGCGGGTCTTTGTAGGCGCCGGATACGCCCGTTCCGGTATCTACAACATCTTGACACTATTTGACAACAATCAGAGCATCGAAAAAAAGCCCGGTTCAGGACGGCCGACAACCCTGAACGACAAGCAACTCCAAAGGATGCTGAAGAGGAAGACCGAGGGAAAAGTGGCTACATCGCTGCATGTGGTTGGCCGGGAGGTCGGTTCAACCGACCAAACAGTGAAAAAGTACCTATGTCAGGAAGCGGAAGTCACGTCCACTGGTTTCAGAGATGCAGACAATGACGCAGCGGCAGCGGCCGATTTTCTCGGCGAATCACAACTTGGTGGTGGTGATGGAAGACGAGATCTATCTCACCCTGGATGGCAACGACTGGCAAGGCACTTCGTATTTTACTTCCACCACGAAGGAAGTGAGCTCTGAGGTGAAGTTCATTTCACACACCAAGTTCCCCAAGAAGGTGCTGCTGTGGCTGACAATCAGCGAGAAGGGGATGTCAAAGCCGCTCTGCTTTCGCTCTGGACTGGCCGTGCACGGGGAAATTCATAGTACGAAATGCTTGCCGGAAGTTCCGTCGTTCATCAAGAAATACCATACCATACCATACCAATACAATACCAAGATGGAGCGGCTGAATATCGATGTGGTATCCAAGTCGGCGACCCCTCGCAACGTCCCCCAGCTGCGTTGCATCGAGAATTTCTGGGCCAACCTGAAGCGTGAGATCTACTCCAACAATTATGACGCAAAAACTGAGGAGGAATTGATAAATAAAACGAAGAAAGAAGTCAAAAACAGGCCAACACGCATGGTTTCGTCCGCCATGGCGAAGATTCCGGTTAACTGCCGGAAGGCTGCTCGCAAGGGCGTAGAATTGTTTTGCAAGTAAGCTTAAATAATTACCTGTAATGGGAAATTTATCACAAGCAATTATCTGTCTTAGCATTTTTTTATCACCATCCGAAAAAAAGCCTATTAATTTTAATGCAAACGTTAGAAAAAATCTAAAAATTAGATCACAAAAAAGACAACACTGTACTTTAATCGGAACCAAATAAAGTTGCCTACCAGTGTATCTTTATATTGCTTGACTGTTGGACTTATGCTATTTTTGTAGATTTAATCACCCATAATTAGGGCTAAACCCAATCTGTTTACGAGGAATCAAATAAACCAAACTCAAGCAAAGTAGAATTCGAGAATCGTTGTATCCAGAGAATCGCCCCCGGCACTACAACGTCGTGCATTGTTCCAGTGCTTTTCCCGGTTGCTACGATGTTTTTTTTGTCGTTTCAAAAATCAATTTACTTCATAATGAACCGACAAATGTCAACAAACGCACCTTAAATTGTCTCAAAATGAGCATATGTCCCACCGTTGTCGAGACCATCCAACCGAGGGGAAATTCTCTCGAAAGGACTACTTACAGTGACTAGCAAGCCTTCAAAGTGTGTCCAGGTTCAACGACAACGGAGCGAACGCAAATAAGTGCCCTTCCTTTTTCGGGTTCACCTCGCTCGTCGTCCCCAGCTCCCAAGGGATCGGTCAACATGGCCGGCAAATATCATGAGTCGAGTTTTCATCATTTGAGCATCCAACGCCGCCGAAAGGCCAGTCAGTGTGCGTTACACGATGTTTGTGCCGAGCATGCAAACAAAACACGTTCATAATATTGGACAGTTTTTGACTCGGCTGTAGTCCTTCGCGGTATCGCCCGGTTTCTGCTGCTGTCCTGTCCTGTTGTCTGATGGGAGCCGGTAGTTCTACTAGGTAACATAAACATGCTCTTTTTTCCCCGTCATTGCTTGTTCCGACCCATCTAGGCTGAGGGCGGTGGCGGCAATGGGGCCGGGGGGTGATCAGCAATGTTGTCGCCTCTTGCCCGATGTTGCTGTTGTTGTCGTTGTTGAGCTCATGTCTGACGATGTTAATAAAATTATGTTAATTTATTCGCGCTTTTTGTTGTTATCGTGAGTCATGCTGGTTCCGTTTTCCATGTGGTAGGTTTGCTAGCGGGAAAAATGTCCTTAAGTTTTTTTTTCAGCCCGTGAACCCCATCAACATTGTCGGAAATTTTAACCAAATTGTTGACGCTAATTTGCATCTCATATTCATTACGTCGAGTCGGAATTGGAGTCAAGCGGCAGACAAAGCGAATCCCAAGTTTCCGGGCCCTCGTCGGCGTCGGCATCGTCGCTGGTGACAGCTGTCTCGGTTGGATCTTGAGGCTCGTAAAAATCCAATTTAGCGCGAACAAGTACGGACAGATTTGAGACTTGCCATAAGTTTTCCTTAAAAGGGGATTGAAATTTTACGTTCGCTGTCGAAAAACTGCCGAAACCCAATCGACTTCCATCAGTGTGTAGTGGCAACGTATGAAATTAACTTTTTTTTCGCAAAGTTAACGTTTGTAGCTTGGCCCTGTTTTGGCAAGCAACATCGATGGCACGACGATGACTAAGCGAGCGGATTAACAGTATTTATAATAGGGATAGTTGAATTTATATATTCGCTCGTACAACAATAAAAAATACAACGTTTCAACGCATAGAGCGAGGACGGGAAGCACACAAAAAAAGACAACCTTCACGAGAAATGAAACTCTCCAGGCATACATCATACCCAGGTCCTGCATGCTAAAAGCTCTAGTTATATGTATGTTTGCAGCTAGCAGGAGGTGAACGAACGACGTTTTCGTGTTTTCCATGGAAAGTCGCTTCAAACACATGATAGGGCGCCGAGCGGATTACGCGCTAAAAACGCTGGATATGGATGGTTTGCTGTAGGTACCTGCCCTACCATGGCAGAGCGTTCGATATTTATCGTTATTGCCTTTTGCGACGACGACGACGACAAAGTTGAAACAAAGCAGTAGTTGAGGAGCTGCTTTAGCAAGGAACCTGGCGGGAAATTGAAAAGTTTGGCAGTAAAACAACAGCGTTGATCGAAATCGTATTAAAGCTTTTGCTAAGCTTTCCCGGAGATTGTAGTAAAATTTATTGCTGCACTGAACTGGCTCGAGCGAAATGGGAACCCCCTAAATAAAGCAGGTAAGCGTGCCTTGAAGTATTTCAATCAATGGTATTTGTTTGTTATGGATACATTCAGAATCTATTCATAACCCCCAGATCAACCAACTGATTAGAGATGGTATGTTAGAGTCGCAATTTTAAGTTTCAAAAAGCTGAAGAATTTATTTAACAACCGCAAAGCATATGGAAGAAATACGTAATTTCATTCTTAATAGTTTATTTAGAGGGTGTTCCGATTAAAATTTGGTTAAACAGAAATGTGTGAGAGTCGATCAAAGCTGCTATTAATACGTCAAATGCTTTCTCTTTTTCAAGTTCAGTTAATACAGAATACTGGAGATATATTCAGCTAAGCTTCCATTTTAACGAATGCGAATTGCCGGGTCTTTCGCTTAACACCTGCCTTAAGATTGTGTACAGTCTCCTTCTCTACTTTATTCGCCGCAGAACGCCAGTTTGCCTTGAATTGTTTCTTGCTCACAACAGCTTTTTGAGTCTTCTTAAGGTTCTGCTTTACGATGGCCTAATATTGTTGAACGTTGTTGGCAGCACTTGGCCTTTTTTCCGTAATGGCAAGATGCCAAAGCCGGCCAAAATAGAACGGAAAAATTGTGTCGCTTCACGAAAGGCAGTAGACGTTTTTGTAGGCACTCGCTCAGATAAATTTCCTAGTTGGCGGCTCTGGTCGCATTGTAAACGATGCTCTTCAAGCCACAGGTACAGATGACCTGCCACACCAGATATTTCTTTGCGAACTTTGACAGTTTAATGTGCTTGAAAATATCTGCCACCTTTGCCCGTCCGGTTTCCGTATATAATTTCTGTCCAGGAAGCTGTTTGAAGTCTACCTTGACGTAAGGTACAGGACCCACGCAATCAAACTTCGTCAGCATCGTGGTGTACAACTTTCGCGATCGTGATTTGGCCGACGTGTTTTGTTTATAGTCGCGATTTGAAGTCACCACTTTCTTGTAAATCGACAGTCCGGCTCGATCTTTAGCTCTATCCACGGTTAAAGGCGCCACTCCCAGCTTCTTTGCGACATCTCGGATGGAGAGGTTGGGGTTCCGCTAGAAACAGTGGGCAACTCTTTTTGTCGTCGCTGTGGCTTCCGACTTTCGATATCCCCCGATCCAACTTTCTTGGCTGTTAACAAACGTTCACCGAACACTTTTAATACCTTGGTATCGGTTGATTTAGCCACATTCAACAATTTCACCAACTTGGCGTGAGAGTAGTTTGGATTTTCGCCATGCACGTGCAAAATTTTGATGCGTTGCTGCTCTTCCTTCGACGACATTTTGATGACTAAAGTGCTAATCTCAAAATCAAAATAGAGGCATGATACATGCACACATCTTCAAAATGAGAGATGTGCAAAAGTTTTTAATGCACGATGAAAGAAAATGCGACAAGTTTTAGTCGACCAAATTTTGATCGAACCACCCTTCATCGTCTGCATGTAAAAAACCGACAGTTTTCATCACTATTGAATGCAATTTTTCTGCATTCTTTTTTGCAACGCCAATCATAATGGTTGACTGAAGGGCTAGTCGGGTCACGACCGAGTTATGCTACGAATTGATTGTTCGAGAACTGTATGCGACTGTTCACATTAATTCACAGGGCCGTGTTTGTTGTCTCACCGGTGTTTGACCGGGCCCGTGAAAAGTTCTTCTTGGCAACGATGTTTTTGACGGTTCGGTCTCAGCACGGCTGGAAGCATGTGCTTTGATTTATGTGTAATTGTGAACGCTCTACAAAAAAGCGTGAATAATGTGTTTTGTCAGAGAGTAGAGAACTAGTTGAATGTTCCAAGCTAATTTGATTTGCGTTTTAAACTTGTCTTTACATAAATGATCCGCATGATAAGCGCAAATTGTCATTGCCGGGAAAACTTTTTTTAAATAAATACTGCAAAGATTCGACCAATTTCACTCGTGCTTCTTAAAGACTTGATCCAGACCTCCTTTGGAAGGCTACACAGAAAAAATAATTAATTTTAACAAGCGCGTAAAATTTCCTCTCGTTTAATTTCAACCTAAAGGAGGCGTAAACAGAAAAGTTGTATGCAATCATCCATACAACATACAAAAATGTTTGTAATCTTTCATACAAAAGGCGTTATCTGATTTCAATTTACATGAAATATCCCATGAATTTTTGCCAAATCTAGCATTCCATTTATGTGCATTAGAAAACGCATAAAATTCAATGTTTTTTTATCTGTGTAGTTTTATTTTTGTTTAACTTTATCTAGGCCCAAGACTGTAGCAACGGACTTATTTGTGAACTCAAAATCAAATAAACCTTACTCTCTGAATATCAACAAACACACTAGTCACACTAGTTGCTCTCTAATTCCCGGGAAAATGTTCATTTTGCCATTGAATTTACTTTTTGCGGCGGTATTTCATTATTCGTTTTCCTATAGTAGGCTGTTTAATGTAAACAACCATCTTTTCTGCCTGTGGCATTTAGCAAACAGCTTTCAAAAAGAAATATTGTAATTGATAGATGGCTGCAAAGGGATTACGTTGCAAAATGTGCTCTATATATTTAAACACTACCACAAATGTAGGTACAAAGACAAAAAATTAGAGGGTCCTATGTGAACATATTATGCGATACTAGAAAAAAAATGCTACACAGAGAAACTCCAGCTCACACAGATAATTGATCCGATCCGAGCTCACACAGATAATCGATCCGATTATGAATTCCGATAATCGATCTGCAACGATGTGCCAGTTAAATAGTTTCACTACACAGAAAAAAAAAATTAATTTTAACAAGCGCGTAAATTTTCCCCTCGTTTAATTTCAAGCCAAAGGAGACGTAAACAACGAAATTGTTTGCAATTTATCATGCGCCATACAACAATATTTGCAATCTTTCGTACAACAGGCTAGATTCAGGCGTTATTTGGCATAAGTTTACATGAAATATCCCATTATCTTTTGCCAAATCTAATATTCCCTTTTAAGTGCATTAGATAATGCAGAAAATTCAATGTTTCTTTTTATCTGTGTATACATTACAAATAATGACGTTCAAGCGAGTCAAGGTGGCAGATCCGTTACTACCTTTACCTACCCCGCATGGGAATGTGTGGCAAAAGTGTGTGCGTTTGCAGCGAAATGCCTGCCTAACAAAAGCCCTACACTCAATTTCAAACTACTTCTATTCAATTTAATGCTCAATCGATGCTGTCGAGCTCTATCGAAAGTTTCTCTTCACATCTCTGGCTCAAGCAGAAATTGCTGTTTACTAGTTT
Source organism: Aedes japonicus (assembly GCA_034211315.2). Taxonomy (NCBI): domain Eukaryota; kingdom Metazoa; phylum Arthropoda; class Insecta; order Diptera; family Culicidae; genus Aedes; species Aedes japonicus. The sequence continues at coordinate 42,785 of JASCZW010000842.1, read as the reverse complement.
GATCCCATGATGTTGGAAAGATACTTCCACTTTAAATTTCACTATGTAGAATGAAAAGTTACACTTTTTCATTTTAGCAATTAAACCTTTAGCCCAAACATTGTCGAATGCTTTTTTTATGTCTAGAAGAGAAACTCGAGTTGAGCACTCACCATTCAAATATGTTTTTAAAATTAAGATCATGAACAATATTCCAAACATCCATAAAAATGTTGGTAATTATTAAGTGAATTGTAAGAAAATTCTATGGCATTTCTTGTTTAAAGTGTATCGTTAATATTAAAACAAGTACCTTACCTTCAAATTTTCACAGCATTCTAATTTGGTTTTTGAAACAAAGTCAATGCCATATTCCGGTAAGCAGGAAAATTTTCATGTTCAATCAGTGAAGTTTTCATACAACTTGGAGGATGATTTTTGAAAATGCATCGACTAGAATACGAGCGAGAAATTGGCAATTATTGCTGCGTACGTCAATAGTTTTGCGGTCGACAAGCATTTCAAAAATTTATTACCGAGCTTTCAACTATCAAAAATGGATTTTTGTTATATAAAATTTTGGCTGATTAAAACCAAAATATGAGCGAGTAAACGCAGAAACAACAAAAACTAAAACAACAATCTACTTCATAAAATCCCGGTACAATGTGAAGTAAACAAAACATACCGGCCGTGAAATAAAAGTCTAGGCCTAATGTGAATAGCCCTAAAAAGTAAATTTATACGCCTCTCACGCGCCGCTAGCACACCTCTAGTGTTGGAAATCGAAAATCTTTGACAGTAGTTTGTTTGCACTACTATAGAGAACACCTGGTGTCAGTTTGATCTAAGTTATCGATCGCGTGTAGAAATAACGTCAAATGGAATTCGAAAGAAGAAAAAATATTGTACACAAACACCTGGAAAATCCGGAGCGGTCCGGTTCCAAGCTGGCTAAAGTGCAGAAAATGCTGAAAACTGTTTTAAAAGTGCTCAGAACCTACAAGGAAACTGGACTGGAATCAGGAATCGTCAACTGCGCAGCAAGGTGTTGAGGTGCATTAAAGCCAACCCTGGTCTTTCGATCCGAAATCTGGCCAGAAGGTACGACGCCAACTTTCAAACGGTGCGGAACAATCTTTGCCAGGGAAGTCGTACAAAGCCAGTAAACATCCGAACCGGCACATGAAGCAGAATTCCGTGGCTAATTCTAACACTTAACAGTTCAACAAAGGTCAATGATCATGGCCACTCTATCTCCAGGATAGTCAATGTTTTTTTAGCCTCCCTAGGAGTGTTTACATCTGTCAAAAGTGTATAAAATAAAAAAAAACTTCTCAGCAAGGCAACCACTTTGCATGTGGATCTAATATTTCGGAAGAAGGAATTAAGGATTCCTGCCTGTAACTGTCACGTTTTCCTTTGTGTTCTCGTTCATTCCGGTTGTATTTCAATTAACGGACCAACCCACATTGGTCAAAAAGTCGATTTTAACGCTCTCAACTTTTTTTTTTACTTATTTATTTTCCGTCGGCCTATTTCTTCACATGGTGACAATCACCGACGTCAGACGACTCCTCCACCACCTGGACCCTACCTATCGACTCATGACTATGAGCCGGGGCCAATACGGCTTTACTTCCCTTCCGAAGGAAGACGTGGCCAGATATTTTCGCCTTAGAAACCACCGACGCCAACTGGGTTTGAACCCAGACCCACCACTGGGGGGCCAGAGTAGCAGTCACGCTTACCACTACACCACCGACGCCGACCAACGCTCTCAACTGATGGCTCCCTGAATAGTGGAGCTAGAGCGATGGCGTCTTCGGCAAAGTTGATCGATATAACGAGCTTCGTATTTTTACGGCATGACTTTTGTGATCAATTCCCGAAAAGTGAGATAAAAATTCCACTTTTTAGGATTTTGAGATGGAGAGCTGATGTCTTCTGCAAAGTTGTAGAAAAAATATACATAAAACCTTGCTGAAGACATATAAATCGTATATTTCACTGAATTTTATATAGAGAGCGCTTTATGAGAACTAACCTCCTCAAACACATATATCACCGAAAATTTTATTTTTTAATTTTTAGGAGAAAATAATGTTCTACAAATTTATTTGCAATATCAAAATACAAAACTTTTTAGACCATAATAAACCTGCATTATTTTAGTTGGATTAGTTATTCCCTCTCGCGGGTCAAATTTTCCACCTTGTCGACGGTGAGAGGGCTTATCTCATGCTTTAAACATGCATGCGAGACAAAGAATTTGACCAGTAGTGAAAGTATCACATATTCTAGTCATTTTTTAACTGCCACGTCGTAGAACGTTTACATAAAGGCACTAACATCAGGTGTGATACTGGCCGCAATTCACTCTTAAACTTCTTACTTTCAATCTTAGGGAAATGACTAAAGTACACTTTTCATCTTCGTGGCAGCTTATGTTGTTATTTATCCATATGTTTTGTGGAATGAATAACCAAAATACCTGGTTTGATAATGGTATAATAAGTCAATGTAATTGCAAAATCTTCGAAAAGGGTGAATGTTTTGATCGGGGTAATTATCTTACTGTTCGAAGTGAAGCACAAAGTCATAGAAAAGTGATACTTAAGACGGACGAGGACAAGCTGCATTATTAGAGATAGGACGCGGAGGGCCCGCTTAGGATACAGCATTTGAAGCAGTAGAATAAACCTTTCCATGTGATTGGGAGACTAGGAGGGTTTAAGGGTTGACACTTCATTTGGTCGCTTTTTGGGGAATGGGGAGTGAAGCCTTGAAGCGCTTGTTCGGGTTTTCGCTGGTGGGCGCAGGCGGGATTCCTTTTGGTTCTACTGTGGGCTTGTCTTTTGGTAGATGGACCTCTTCCGTCTGCTGCTTGCAGACTTCTTTAGTGTCGAGTACTCGACTTCGACACTGAGGAGGTCTGGGGTGGCGGACGTGGTGGGCCTGTCTGTCGGAAGATGGGCTCATGGTGGAATTGGGGGGAGTTTTGCTCGCGTACGCTGGCGAGGGTTTGGATTGGTGTTTCAGGGTTTTCTTTTTTGTTTTTTGGAGGGTGGTCGAGTGGGGTGTTGGTTTTTGGATTCTCCTAGTTTCCCAATCACAATCGTTGTACCAATACGCTCAAAGGGGTTTTTTAAAAAATAGTGTTTGAAAAAAGTGAAAGCTTTCCATGTGGTTTACATCAGTACCAGTGTTTGATGAATCATCCTCAATATCCTAGGGTTATCGTTTTCTAGGTACCTCCTTGTTTGTATAGTTCAAAGATTTCAAACACGGCACATAGGTGGATGTAATGCGAGGCGATGAGATTGTATCCCTCATACCACACTATGAATTAATAAAAAGGATAATTTTTTTTTTTTTAAGACCCGCTAGATAGGAGGTAGACCAGTTCTCTTAGATGTTTCAAATTAGTTCTTATTCGAAATATTTTTAATTTGGGATAACAACTAAATCCCAAGTTGTAGAGTAGACTGTAAGACTGTAGGGTTGTAATTTTTTTTTTTTCTTCGTTTATGGTTAGTTTAGAATGACTCAAACGTTTTAGTCAGGAAAACAAAAAATCGTAATGAAAATATCACCAATAATCTCACTAAAATATTTTTCTTCTCATTTTTATGTTACTCACTCTCTGCACGCGGTTTTGCAACCACTTTTACCACAAGCGGATGTGAAATTGAAGTATCTGATGGAACTCAAGCCCCACACACGCGGGTAACGTAACACCGTGAGGCAACGAGTGTTCATTCCGGATTTCAAGAGTTGAATGCTGCCCTAGTCAAACTTGACATCAATAATGGGAAAGAAGATGGACACAGGAGCACAGGAAGAGAAGTATAGCCAGGACCAAGTAAGTATATACTAAATCCAAATTATATTATTTACAAAATGCTTTAAAAAGATTTATTGTAAAACACTCACTACTAGCACCGATTAATATACAAATTGAACATTTCAGGCCATTTTGTAGCAGCGCAATCATCTCAATCCAAAGACACTACAAACCCCTCCCCAACCTAATCCTTATCCCCACCCATGGCGATCATGTAGCCTGCATGTGGCGAGTCAGCCATTACCCCTCCTTCTCTATCAGCCTTGGATTGACTTGCGCTCTTACTGCCCCACCCTGTGCTGCAAAATGAAAATTATTTTAGTGGGATCAGTTATTGAATTTTTTTTCCGTTTTTTTAGATGGCTGTACCACACTTAGGAGCAAGTAGAAGCAGATAGAGTTGGCTGTATCTAATGGTACATTAAAAAAGCTTTTAAGTGGTGGTTAGTCTATCCGTTCACAACCGTCTGCTGGAGAGTTGGGCTGCAAAATGGTGTGCAGACAACTGAGATGGAGCGTGCGTCCCCGCAACATAGCTCTGGTTCTCATAAGTTTCTACCTCATGCTTCCACGGGTCAAGAGTTGACAAAAACCGCCAGCAAAGGTTGCGTACTTAGCTGGTAGTGCAGCCTGAGCACTGTTCTCCTTCTGTTCTGTATAAACAATTCGGCGAATGCGAACCTAGCTTGCTCGCTCATCGTCCCATTTCGCTTCCTCCAGACACATTCGGCTCTATTCCAGGCTTATGTTGCTGTGGACTTCCATCGCGAAGATTGGTGTTGTCGTCTTCGCCATGAAGTTGAAGTCGATGCTTCGAATTCCTTGGCAGCCGTACCTTTGACCTTCTATGACCTGTATCCGGGCGATGTTTGTCCCTTCTTTGCTAATGTAGAAACCACAGTCAGATGGGACACTAAAGTACTGATTAAAACATCCAAACTACACGAATAGTTTCTAAAGTTGTTGCTCTTGAAGAAGAAAATATCGCTTAGTTGACTTCAAAAATTTATTCCGCTCACAAATAGTACTTACTTTCTTGCTTAGGTAACACGATATCACTATGAAAATTATACCAGTGTATGTTTCACCGACCAAACTTTTTGACTGATTTTACAGTTTTAAAGCAATAATTTGAAAAAAAAAAAGTCTGATTTCAGAAATAAACAATTCCCTTGATGGTCTTTTTCTTCGAATATAAGGTAAACAAATACTGCATCAAGAATCTGATTCACCTTAGAGCGAAAATTTAACTTTACCGGCTGATATTGTTATATCGTGACAATATGCTGTGAATCCTTTACAATTGTACGTTTGTTTACGTTCTAAGTTAGGCTCTTTTGTTTGTGTTAGTCAACAAAAAAAACACATTCACACATGCGCATGAAACGTCAAAAAATGTACATGCATGAGAGTTAAATTTGGCGCACACACATACATATGCACAAACGAACAAAACGATATTTTTTATGGCGTGTTTATTATAGACACTCAAGTAATAGACCGGACAACGTGAGTCTGGCACATTTGATGTATCCAAAACAACTGTCAAATCGTATGGGAAATGCGAGGAAATAAGTTCAAACGTTATTGGATACAACATAGCACATTCATTGCAATCTAGGTCACCAGTACTAAGTGATTTATACGTTGTCGCTAACATGATGGCAACCGCTAGTTTTCGCGGAGTAGGCTGAAAGCCATCAATTACGTTTGTAATACGTGCACTCTATGTTACAACAGTTGTGCGTATTTCCATCACCATCGCATAATCAAAAACCATTTCTAGACCATTTCCCGTATTGTAGACGACCGTTTCCGTTATAGTTACGACATTTATCCTTTATAGTTTTAACAACATTTTAGATGGTAAAAGGCCGAATAACAATATACTGAATAGGCGGTTAAGTCAATTTTTACGAACAATATTTTTGCTGTACTCTATGCCAAAAAGTTGGTATGTAATCCAGACCGACTGCAGACAATAAAACCCTTTCAATGACAGTATGGCAAATATTAACAATATGTGTTAATGTAGAGGTTGTATGGTGAGTAAGAAATTAAACTATTCGATAACAATAACATAAAATGTGTTAAGATATCTTACATTCGAAGTATAGTTTTGACTATACAGCAAATTGTTTTTCGTTATGCGGGCAGTGTAGCAAAAACTGCCAACGAGTATTTTGAGTGTAGATAATCGTATGACACTTCGCGATTTTCAGTTCCAACACGACTATAAATGTTTTTATCCTCGTCACCAACTTGATGTTTCGAGGAAGGAAGGAGACACGAACGACACTTCTTTAACTAAATAAAATAGTTTATTCGATTTAACTAGCGGATAACAATTGTGCTTCCGTACTGCACGACGGTCGAATCGAAAAGAGATCGAACGGAAGTGTTCTTTTTCCATTGAACCTAACTGCTATAAAATGCTAAAAAATAATACAATACATGTTATAATATACTAGGATCAGCTATAGAGTTCAGTCTGATGTCAACTATGAATAAAACAATATGTTCAAAATGTCAACAACTTTGCAGAAATGAGTTTTTTTATAAGACACGTCTATTAAAAAAGGATGATCTTGATTAGTTTTAGGTTTCCTAGACCAAAACCAATGTTGCCAAACTTTAGCTAAAGTACACCCAATTCATCGTCTTCAAGACACTAAAACTCTTGGACAAAAACCTACAGAACTTGACATTTTGGCTAACAAACGAGAGTTCCTGCCCCACTATGCTTTCCGAAGCTAGATAGTTGATGATCCCGCTACAAAGCAAAACTGGGATAAAGATGACTGTTTGCTGTTTCGTTTAAAATTTGTGAGCCTCGATAGGCAGTCCACGCAGAGACGGATACTGTTTTTTCATCTTTCCGGAGTCTAGGGATTGCCGGGACAACTAAAGTTCTCTTACCGTTCGCACATCATCCAAATTGTCTGTCTGCAATCGATACGTTAGAGATAAGGGAATCTTTCTCGCAAAGCTCGGTGCCACATCGTAGACACAATTGACTTTCCACTTCGTCCAAATCAAATTCGTCAGGTAGGTCTTAATCCATAAGGGTTAATTTTAAACCATCTTCCAAAAACGTGAACGTCTGCACATATTCGTTCTTCCCGTGCAATGTTACTAAAGCTCGATTCAAAGTAAATCTGGACGCACGGTTTAATACACCACCGCATCCCTGGTGATTGGTGAACAAAAAACGTTTGTCAGACATTTGTTGATGTTTCATTGACGAAGACATCGGTGAAAAGTTTTTCTCGATTGATCTCGAAATTACGGATCATGGAACTTGAGAAAAGAAAATTAATTGTGCACAAGCATCTAGAGAATCCTTCGTGGTCTTCCTAAAAAATAACAAGAGTGTTAAAATTCCCAAAGTCAACGATGTGTCTTGTAATCAAACGTTACAAGGATACTCTGAGTGTGGATAGAGCACAGCGCATCTATCATAAAAGTGGCACTAGGGACAAAGAAAAAGTTGTTATGGTACATGAAAGGCAACCCAGGTGTCTCCATACGTGATCTGGCAAAGATATACGATTCCAACTTTTGCACTGTGCTTAATATCCTTTCAAGAGAAGGATTAAAGTCTTTTTTTTGCCAGTAAACCTCCGAATCGCTCCCTGAAACAAAATGTAATGGCCAAAAAGCGAGCACGATTACTATACGAACGAGTTTTGACGACATTTGATGGCTGTATTTTAATGTATGACGAAACATATGTCAAAATGGATTGTAATCAAAACCTCGGACGAAAATTTAACCTGGCATCTGGTCGTGGGTCTCTTTCAGGTATAAATTTGTTTATGATGATAAGTTTGTTCGGAAACTAATGATTTGACAAGGAATCAAAAGGTTTACATTAAAGAGTGTCTGAAAAAAGCGAATTTAACCTTTCATTCGGCAACACAAGACCAACGTTATGTTTTGGCCGGATCTACCCAGCTGCCACTACTCTAAGGAGGTACTAGAATGGTATGCTGCAAACAATGTTAATTCCTTCGCCAAAGAGATTAATCCTCCGAATTGCCCTGAGTTCAGACCGATCGAAAAATATCGGGCAATTGTCAAGCGAAAGCTTTGAGGATGCGGTAAAGAAGTGACAAATGCACAGCAAATGCGTTTAAAGTAGAATAAGTTCGCCGTTACAATGCCACCAGCGACTGTGCAGATAATGATGGCATCGATCACAAGTTTATCGTTTGAAAGCTGAGTAAATACCCTTATGATTGACAATTTGATCAACCGTGTATGTTGTTCAATTCTTGAGTTATGATCACTTGAATGCGTACAAATTTACTTTGAATCGGGCTTTAGGAGGTAACGAAAAGGAGAAGTGCGAGCGACGAACGAATTGAAATTGCGCACTGCTGCCAACCGGAAGTCTCTTGATTAAAGGGCGATACGGTCAAAATTTGGTCAATATCAACTTGACGTATTTCTTTCAATTTTGCATTTAAAAAACCTGAACACCCCTCATTTTGAAGGTGTGTGTGTGTAGAATGTTGCTCTTATTTTGCTTTTGGAATTCACTCTTCAGTTGTCAAAATGCCGTCCAAGCAAGAAGAGCAGCGTATCAAAATTTTGCTCGCGCATCTCGAAAATCCGAGCTACTCGCACGCAAAGTTGGCAAAATCGCTAAAAGTTGCCAAATCAACCGTTACAAATGTAATTAAAGTGTTTGGGGAATGTTTGTAGACAGCCAGGAAGTCTGGATCGGGGGGAAATCGAAAACCGGAAGCCGCTGAGACGACAAAGAGAGTTGCCGGTAGTTTCAAGCGAAACCCTAACCTATCTCTCCGAGATGCCGCAAATAAGCTGGGTGTATCGTCTACAACCGTGCATCGAGCCAAAAAACGAGCCGGACTATCGACTTACATGAAGGTAGTGACTCCAAATCGCGATGATAAACAAAATACGACGGCCAAAGCGCGATCCCGGAGGCTGTACACGACGATGCTGACGAAGTTTGACTGCGTGGTAATGGACGACGAAACCTACGTCAAAACCGACTACAAGCAGCTTCCGGGACAGGAGTTTTATACGGCAAAAGGAAGGGGAAAGGTAGCAGATATTTTCAAGCACACGAAACTGTCAAAGTTTGCAAAGAAATATCTGGTTTGGCAAGCCATCTGTACCTGTGACTTGAAAAGCAGCATTTTCATAGCTTCCGGAACTGTCAACCAAGATATTTACGTGAAAGAGTGTTTGAATAAACGTCTGCTGTCTTTCCTGAAGAAACACGGTTGTTCCGTACTGTTTTGGCCGGATTTGGCATCTTGCCATTACGGTAAAAAGGCCATGGAGTGGTACGCCGCCAACAACGTGCAGGTGGTTCCCAAGGACAAGAACCCTCCCAACACGCCAGAGCTTCGCCCAATTGAGAAATACTGGGCTATTGTCAAGCGGAACCTAAAGAAGACCAAAAAAACTGCTAAGGACGAGCAGCAGTTCAAGGCAAACTGGCTTTCTGCGGCGAAGAAGGTGGACAAGGTGGCTGTACAAAATCTGATGGCAGGGGTCAAGCGCAAGGCCTGGCAATTCGGATTTGGAAAAGCGGAAGCCTAACTGAATATTTTTCCTGAATTTTATACTAATTGAACTTGAAAAAGAAATTTAATTTGATTTTTTAAATAAACGATTTCACCGATTTACACGCGTTCTCCCTTGACCAAATTTTGACCGTATCACCCTTTACTCCATAAATAGCTTGCATTTTTCTATTGCCTTGCAACTGGACAGTCGTTATTTGAGGGTTTTTGAACAGTACCCTCTCGTGAATGTGATTCTAGAGCATGCAAATCTAGGAGAGTGCTGAGGAAGCCAATTCCTTTCTTGGCAGGGCGACTATCGTTTTGCAAGGGCTTGAAACTTTTAATTCCAGGGTTGGACACTGTAGCTGCCAGATTGTTAGATTGACTCTACACAGAGATTACAAATCAAAGGAGGAGTAGGCAACGAGATTGTTTGCAATCTTTCATGCGCCATTCAACAATGTTTGCAATCTTTCATACAACAGGCTAGGTTCAGGCGTTATCTGGCTTAAATTTACATGAAATAGCCAATAATTTTTTGCTAAATCTAGCATTTCCTTGATGTGCATTAGACGCCGCAGAAAATGACCTGTTTCTTTCTATTTGTGTAGAAAGTGTTTGGTGATATTTTGCTCAGTTCAGCTTGATTGAGGCGGTAGTCTGCAGACTATTTGATGGAATCAACAAAATCAATTATGATTTGGAGCTTGTCTGCTCTCAGAGCTGGAATTTTTTTCTATCACCATGTGAAAAATGGCCCCTTGGCTGTCCAAACCTCATGCGCCGTGTGGAAATATTTTACACAGAAATAAATCTAAATTTTCATTGAGATGTACACATCAGAGCATGTAAAATTGCAGTTCATTCCACACGAAAGAGCACCTTGCATGATATAGCTCTAACGAAGTTGAGCCTTTGCCTACAATATTATCGGCAATGAATGGAATATCCCAGAGCTTTACACGATGTTTAATGAACTTTTGTATGTTTTGTGAAGCTCCTTTTATGTGCATGATATTGAACAGAAATTTACACTTCTTTTTCTAGCTGTACCTATATTTTCCATTCAACGTGTGCATTAAACGACTCTGCTTTCCCTGTTAAGATTTTCTGCAGCCTGATCGCGTTTTCTGCTTCAGTGAACCCACACATGGTTGTTGAGTTGCTGTCACCACACATGGCCACTCCTCTGGCTTCCCTGAATAGCTTGGTTTTTTGACGTAGACTGGCGCGCGGCCAGCTGTCTCTTGGAGAGTCGACATAGATCGTCAAAGTCCTCCTCTAATTGTGTTTTTCGTCGGGAACGAGAAAGCCAATCAGGGCTACGGCACGTACTGAACTCTTATCGCACTTGGTCTTGAAATGTACTCACGGGAGAAGTTGTGCTGGTATCGAATAATACATAACATCGGCCACTTGCTGATTGGGATTAGCTTGTCCCGTTGCACCAAATTGCTCTAATTGAAAAGCTTTGCTCAAATTACGGTTGATCTTGTCCGAGTGGACTCAAATACTCTATCAATGCTGCTAACAAATTCACGCCCATTATCGTCCCGAGATTCTGCGAGAAGTGTTACTGTAGTTCAAAGACATCTCGGTCTCTTGATGGAGTATATCGCCTTCTACTCAACGCGTCTTGTTGTCACTTACCCAATCTCTTTCTCGGCTCATGCTCGAACTTGTCACGGAACTTTTGTCGCTGGCTGCATCCTGCAAAAGTGCATACTTTGGTTGGTTTATTCAACCTCCTCTCCTAGGTTAAAAACCCGCAACTTGGAATTAACGCTACCCATCAAATCCTATGCAACACTTGTGCCATCTTTCTTACAAACTTTCAACTACCCTTTCTTTATATCTCTTTGGTTTTTGAAGAACTTCTCGGAGCCTCAAACTTAGTTAGCTAGACATACCGGAACAGTGTAATAGTTTAAAAATAGGTGATGTTTAATAGAATAACTAGACGTTTTAATGAAAAAACAGAACACAATAGGGACGGTCCATTAATTATGTCACACAGTAAGGGAAGAGAGGGGGTGTTTGGGAAAACGTGACAATCCATACAACAAAATTTGAAGGTCCATAGAAAAAACGGGACAAGAGGGGGGGGGGGGGGCGTTGGTTATAAAAAGTCACTTTTTGCGTGACATAGTGAATGGACGTTCCCAGCCAAACACAGAAATCTATTATCCCCAGAAGAAGGCGAAATATAACAAGCCGAAATGTCGGAAAATAGAAAAGTATCTATTTTCATTATTTATAAAGACTGAAAGCCAAAGAAATCATCTTAGCATTGCAAAGTCACAGTCGATAATCAGATACAATTTACACTTAATGTTTTCTTACTTTGGCATCGTTTTGATTTATTTCTAAAAATCACCTACTCTTCCGTTTTTCCTACAATCAGATTTCATCAAATAATCTTCCTCGCAAGTTATTCAAAGCCGACAAAAACAGAAAAGTCAATAAATTGCAATCCGTCACAATATAATTTCTCTAAAATAATCTATACCACCCCATAAAACGTTATCTAGAGAGCCGCCGCAGCAGACGAATAAATGTGGGTGGGATAATTTCACGCATTTCAAATTTTCATCCATTCCCATTGGGATCCCATGTAGCAAAAGCTTCCTAGCCGTCCTCTTACTAACCACCCCAGGAGCCACCGGAAAATTTCGCATCCGTCGAAATACTTAGACTTGCTGGCACATTTTCTGACTGCTGTCGTTGCCTTTCGAGTATTTATAGCACCTTCTTGATTCAGAGAGGGTGGCAAAGCGAAAAGCGTTGACAGAATCATCTTCATCGTCATCATCATCATGGCCCTCCCACCATCATCTCAAATCGACACCGTTATCATATTCGTGGCAAACGATGAGTAATGAATGTTGAACTGTCAATGAAGAGATGGCAGACAAATTTTTCGACTCGAAGTTCAATCACATACCACCATTGTATTGAATTCCTCCGTTCAAACAAGAAGACCGCAGCTGTAAATCCGTCAATTTGCCAGGATAAACATCTATCCATTAGTTTCGGCAAATTCTCAGCAATATTCCTTTTTCCATAAGGCCACAGAAACAAATGCCATCCACTTTGTATCACCACGTGATGCGTAAATCCCGGATTTCAGCGAACAAAACCAAAGTTTACCCACTTTCCTCCGCAAAATAATCGCGTTTCATAACAAAGGCACTTTGCGCCAGCGATCAACAACGCTGCAGAAGGGGTTTATGGCGCCGGCTGTCGGATGTATTGTGTAACCGTAAGAGGTAAAAGCTTGTGCCTAATCAGCACGAAAACCCGTCACCGTAGTCGCTGTTGATAATCCGCGCACATTTTCCACGACCATCATCACTTTTCACCATTAAAACCAACATCCATCGCTTTCCCGAAGCGAAGCGCGGCTGGAGCGGGGATCGGCGGTTTTAGCACAAAACAATAAATCCCAGGCCCTAGTGCGAACTAGAAAGACCTATTGGAATTACAGTTCGAGCTCTGCCCACGTTAACCATTTTCTGTTGGAAATGCAAAATTTTACGTCTACCTGTTGTAGGCCATTTTGAGTTGGGGTGGATCTGCTGAACTAACTGGTAAACAGGTTAGATATAAATGCTTCGAAATAGCCACCCAACGAGGAGAGAAATGCAACTCCGGAAAATCCACTCGTAAATCCGGACGTATCGAAAAATCATTTCACACAGCACCCACATAATGGGCGGTTTCGTGTTTGCCGTCGACCGGTGGGACCAAACGAGTAATTCAATATTTCACAGCCCATACCAGCTTCGTAATAAAGTAAACCCAGCCAAAAGTGCATGTTCGATTACTGTTCGATGACGGTGTCGCAAATTTCATCTTCTCTACACTGAGCCAAAAAATGTAGCAAAAGCGATAATAATACGTTTTGATTATTTGCAATAGGAGCTCTCTGCAATCTTTCCTCGATTTTCTTATGATTTATTCGCTGTGTGAAGTAGAATGAATTGCATCAACCAACTTAATGTAAACGCAAGTTTTTTCAAAGACTTCTTTGGAATTCATAGGAAAATCTTATGAAAGTCATTTACGTTTGCATTGGATATTAAACATCGTTCAATGTGATTTCCATGAACTTGTGCCTCCGCCTATTGACGGTAAAAAAATTGTTCTGCAAAAACGTTATTGCTGAATCTACACGGAAAAAAAAAACTAAATTTTCATCGTGATGTAAATATTGATGCCTCTAACACTGTATCACATTTCATACGAAGCAGCAACTTGCATACAATATTGCTTGGAAAGTCCGGCATCAGCCAACAATATATAATACAAGGTAGGAAATGCTGAAGAACATTACACATTAAAGAAAGTAAATTTGTATGGTTTGTGACGCTCCTCTTATGTGAATGATTTTGAAATTTACATTACTTTTTCGAGGTATGTGCTTTAAAGTCAGTGCAATTTAAAATGTACAAAATATTCATCGCATGAAAGAGAAAATACTTAAACTTCAGAAACAGATGGTGATAATTCTTCGGTGTCACAGTTTGCAAATCCGCTCATCTTCTTCTTCTTCTTTAGCATTTCAAGCTTATTGCTTTCACAATTAGCTTATTGCATGCTCTCAACTTAGTGTTCTAGATGCACTTTCACAGTTATTAATTGAGAGCTTTCGATGCCAGGTACCATTTTTGCATTAGTATGATTGTGTGGCAAGTACAATCATACGCCCAGGGAGTCGAGAAATTTTCTTTAACGAAAAATTCCTAGACCAGACCGGGAATCGAACCCAGCCACCTCCAGCATGGTGTTGCTTTGTAGCTGCGCCTTTACTGACTGAGCTAAGGGAGGACCCGCTCATGGATATAATTATTCACCTCCTGCTGGGGTATTGCACTGAGAAAAATAATGATCTTTAACTGACACGTAACCACTCGTTCACTTGCAAAAGCAATCGTAAACTTCGAAACCCATTGCACTCTTTTTTATCCCATGATCTAATGCCAAATCCATTTATGTGCACTAAAAAATGCAATAAATAACATGTTTCATTGAAAGTGAGTGGATATTGAGTCTACGTCAAGAACCAGCACTTTTAGATTGTACAGGGTAGCAACATGAAAGTGATACTCGTTTGTTATCCCCTAGGTATAATTTATACCAATATTGGTGAATTCATTGTGTACGTTTCGAAACAATGACTTGTAGTAAGTTCATTCGCAAACAACACACTGAATTTGTTTTCTTTAATTTACGAAAACAAAAATGAATTCATGTAGCGAACAAATTCAGATCTCGCATCTTGACGGATTCACAAACGTGGAAATCAGACGGAAGCTGTTGCATTTGAAGTTGAGCAGACATTTTGTGTATAGGACCATAAAACGTTTCAAAGATGGCAGCAAGCCGTGCTTTGAAACTGACGTGTTTTGTTTTTGCGTCGTTTCCGGGAAAAAGAAATCATAAAATAATTTGTAATTTAACTTCTACTAACAGTGAAATCATAAAATATCCGCGTGCTTTTGGAAAGACGTAGTGAATACAATCGATTCTCTCGTGCAGCATTGTCCACGTCTCATGCCCGTAGAGAACTACCGGCCTTATCAGCGTTTTGTACATGGTACACTTTGCACTGGGGTTAGGTTTACCATACTTCAAGGTCTTGTAGCCACGACTTCCGTTAATAATGCGTCTCCAAATTTCTCTGCTGCTGTAGTTACCCGACGTAACCAACGATCCGAGGTACACAAACTCATCCACCACTTCGAACTCATCGTCGTCGATTGTCACAGTTCTGCCTATGCGAGCCTATCACGCTCGGTTCCTACAGTCAACAGATACTTAGTCTTCGACGCATTCACCTTCAATTCAACCATTTCCACTTCACGTTTAAGTTGGTGTACTGGTCAGCTACCACCTGGAACGCTCTGCCGATAATGTCCACTTCGTCAGCGAAGCGATGAACTGGCCGGATTTATTGGAAATCGTACCCCACATGTTAAAGTCTGTACGTTTCATAACACCTTCTAGCGCAATGTTCAACAGGCAGGCAAGACCATCGCCTTGTCGAAGTCCTCTGCGTGTTTCAAACGAGGCCGATAATGCACCCGATATCAAGCTAAACAATGCATTTGGTCCTAAGTAACATTGAGAGACTCTCTTTGTGGACTTTCGCTTTGCATTCCTACGGCAATGTAAAAACTTGTTCAAGTATTTTCAACATACAGTACGGTAGTAGAAAAAGTGATTAAGGATCCAAAACGTCGAAAACATCAACAAATTGTTTAATAGACAAGCTGTTAGTGAAAGAAAAAGTCGACGAAGAGAATCTGTCAATGTTACTTAGGACCTAATGCATTGTTCAGCTGGATATATTCACGTGATACTGTACACCATTCATCGTAGCCTTAATCATTCTCTCGAGTAACACATGTGTCTGCTTTTATGTTGAATAAACTTCTTTATAACCAAATCAAGTCATATAAAAGTATTTTCAACCATTATAAGACTTGATTGTTCCTAAAGCTGAACAGTTAGTATATATACCAAATCTATTTTTTCTTTCTGAACTTCTTCATATTCTGGATATTCTAGGTCGTCGAAAAGGCCTTAAACTCATATGTTTTCTTTTGTTTAATCCAGATAAAAAAAATGATGTTGAACAAATTAACCGAAAACAGTGTACACTTTCATTCAGTTTGTGATTTTATACAGCCACATGGGGTCATATATGACCCCTAAGGCCTGAAAGGGTTAAAGTCAATGATTGATAAATATTTCCTTGTTATGATAATGATGATGATGATGATGATGATGAGATACTACCATCTACTGTAGCATGGTAACTTTCCATAGCAGAGGAATAATCTGAAAAATGATTTGATCAGGATTCTATTGTTGTTTGTGATCAACAAGCTCTTGTATGAAGGACCAAAAACGTTTTGATGAGCCTGTAAGCAGATACACTTACGCAAAACCCGCGAAAAAGCAAGTTCACACCCACAGCATTAGAATCGAGCCCTCGATTGACAGAATAAATCGAATAGATGGGGTCAAAGAGCCCACCCCACAATAGGGAGAAGGTAGTCCCATGCTCCCTATCCAAATCGTTGCACTTGGGTGCCCTGGTGGTCCCCTCCCATTCCCCGTTCTAATATATAATATTCATGGATATTACTGAATAGTCGGGGATACTCAGTATATTTTGTGGTGGTCATTTGATTGCTTACCTTGTATTAGAAAATTTGGCTGAAAGTAAAATTGGTTTGGGTTTATACCGTTCTTTACTAAGACAAAAACATTAGTGATAACATGCAATCCGCATGTGAGATTTTCATGGTGATATTCTCACAACAGCCGTTCAGAATAGTTCGACGGATGCATATGAGAGCTCATTCCCGATGAGTTTCCACCCGTTTACTCAATTTCATTTCATCTACAAAAGACAAGAAACATTTTACAACGTACTACATTTAGTAATATCAGGACAATGATCCCCCATCGCATCTACAAGTGATCATTACAAGCTATCCATTTGGTTCAGGCACTTTTGAACGTTGATGGGCATTCACACATGAAATCTGCCGCGACCAACTGGACAAAACGCGCCCATACCCCTTTCTGAACCGAAGGGCAGGGCCGGCTGAGCTCTTTCCTTGTTATCATCCAAGAATCAAAGCCAAACAAAACAACAAAAACAAAACATTTTCTGAAATATTTTTGTATCAACACGTGGCATTGGGAATTTAGCGTCGAAAAATTTAGGGGCTCTTGTCTTCTTTTGGAACTTCATACTGAATGTTTTGAATATTTTGCAGATGTTTTGCTGATGTATTGGTGAAAACAGTTGAACTTTTTTGCGGCATCCCGTTGGCACAGTGAATCTTTGCTGAAACAAAGTCCATTTGTGTCCATAATTTTGGCAGACCTTCCATTACTTAACAACGAGTAGTTGCAAAACTGGCAAGCAAAAAACAAAACAAAAAATACTAGCAGAGAGAGAGAGAGAGAGCCCATACATACACACACACATTACTCTCTGAGCTCGATTTTTTTTTCAGCAAAGAGAGTCTTCGAAAAAAATCCATATATTGAAAATCTTGGTCTCTGATGAAACGGGTGTTTTCTGGAAAGAAGCTGGAGGTGCCCAACATCTCTAACTAGTTTGAACTAGAGCTGCCAGCAATGTCACTAAGAATTCAGAACAACCCTTATGGATGGAGTTAAGTGCAAAGTGTTTTAAAATTGTGAATTTGTAAAGCTAATACCATACGAAATCGTATTAAATGATTATTGTTGCATTGGTCGAGAAAAACATGCCTCTCATACACTTTGAATTGACTTAGAATTGACTGGTGTTGTTGTTATGAAAAAAAATATCGATTGAAATAGATAGTTAGGCACACACAAACATAAACAAACTGAAACAATTACACAGAAAAAAATAATTAATTTTAACAAGCGCGTAAAATTTCCCCTCGTGTAATTCCAAGTCAAAGGAGCGTAAACAACGATATTGTTAGCAGTCTTTCATACAACAGGCTAGATTTAGGCGGTATCTGGCTTAATTTTACATGAAATATCCCATTATTTTCGGCCAAATCTAGCATTCCCTTTATGTGCATTAGATAACGCAGAAAATTCAGTGTTTCTTTTTATCTGTGTACGAGTGTACGATGCAGAGAATACACCTAGAGGGAGGCTCTAAAACATTCAAAAATGGTTAGTCTCTCGTTTTGATCTCACGTAGTTGAGTAGCGAGAGCTTTCGGACGGTATAGAAAATGATAAACAATAGAGAGTTCAACTGTACCATAAATGCTTTATGTCACCGCACTAAGCTAGACACTTGCCTCCAATTTTCTATAACTAGACATGGCTCCGTAAAATTTGCTTAGAAGAAGCTATTTTACAACCCTGTCGCACTTAAGTCCGACCCCGATGATTCCCCTTCCAGTCATTGAACTCGTTTGGCTTACAAAATTATCTGCGCTTCCACTCACGTACCTCATTTGGCCGCTGGATAGGAGAAGTTTCGTCTTTCATCACCTTCCCCCCCACCACCCGAGGCTCGCGGGATCAATTTTCGTATCTAACGGAACATCAGCGCCTCGGGGACGACCGGAATGCAAAAGCGAAATTGATTGCTTTTCTCCCCTCATCCTTCATCCACCCGTGATTGAGCCGTTCCTTGTCGACCCCGAGCTTCCCGGGAATGGGAATGTCGAATAATGAAATGCTTGCTTTAACGGGTAATTTTCGCGCTTTTCGCCCTTGGTTGGATCGTTCATCGGAGGGGAGGGTGGGGGAAGGTTGGTTTAGGATTTTGTCCCCACCCCCTCAAAAGCCCGGATGATTTGCGAGTAAAGTGAGCGGAAATCTCGATGTGGCCTTTTTTTCTCGAGTAAATTTCCACCACTCGTTTGAGTTTATGTGATTATGTTTTTTTTTTAGGGGAAAAAAAGGGAAAATGTTTGTTTGTTCGAAGCGGGAAGGTGACATAAATCTAACCGCTAGGATTCTCATGTTGTTCCCGTTATGTATTTTGAGATTGGTTGCTGATAAACCTATTGTGTGCAAAGCTGCCTGTTAGGTTCGTAGATAGAATGAAACGAAGAGAAGCGACGAGCATCTGCTGTAGGAATTGACGGCCCTGCACAGCAGTTTATCTCCATATACAGTTGAACGAAAACCCAACATCGGTTGAGCATAATTTATGTTGCTACAATCAATCACGAAGGAGTTTGGATTTCCGGTATAACAGTAGAGCTTGCTTCGTAACCCGGGTGTGGGGATGTGGGAGATTTTTTCCGTTATGTGTAGGTTGTTACATACCATAACGTTATTTGTAACTTTTAAGTACATTTACTAACTGTGAAATTGGGTGAAGATTGAAGGGAAAATCACTAGGGTATTTGAAAAAGACTTTCTGGAGAATAATTTTGGTTATATCAGGAACGGTGTGGGTAAAAACGATAGTGTTTGTGATTGAGCTCAAAAGTGATTTCTGAACGAGTTCCAAAAGGTTTGTAAAATTGATTTCATGGGAACTCAATGCAAATAATTCCACAGTTCTAAAATATGTTTGAATATATTTCATTATTGTGATTCGTACAAATGTTTCAACCACCTTGTTTTCATGTAACTGTGGCTTTCGTCATTATTGCAACACACTACGAATAGCACCAATGCTTTATCAGCAACATTAAATTTATTCCAAATTTTGTAAAAGCAATAATGTGTTGTTGCTGTCAAAAAAATAATGATCAGCGTAATTATAAAATGTGTTGTGGATAGACTCCCACCTGATGAAAAATACCTGTAATCAAGCACACACTGTATAAATACAAACACTATCTTAAGCAAACTTATTGCAAATTCTTTCAGAGAAAATTTTTAAATACAAGGTAGGGAACAGCTTAATCAGGGGTGACTGTTTAAATCAGTTGTAAAGAAATAGGTCTAAAACTCCTACATTTTCCAAATTCATTCAGTTTTAATGATAGGAACATAAACTCTATCTGTCGGGCTAATGATTCGAAGTATAAGTCATAATTGATTACCATTTTGTTACTGTAACTTTGAAGATTTAAAATACATTATCTAGAAAACCATCAGTTTCCTACCAGCTGAAGAAGTTCGCTCAAAATTTGTTTTTGCGTATTTTGCATTTGTTCGCGTGTACCGGAAGGAATGTCTTCATCAGCTCTTTCTTACATCTAGGCTTGTTGCCGGAATGTGATGTTGAACATTGTGTTAAATTTATTTCACATTTAGATGATCTGAAATCACTACTTTTTCATGTTTCATCCAGTCATTTGAGGTAGATTGATATATGCTTATTGTCCATCATCTTTCGCTATCATATGCAATAAGAAATATGTTTCGGAGAGGTCTAATAGTATTCAACAATAAATAATGCTTCTCTGTAACCGGCAGCTGTGGCATCACTGTTGCTTTTGAGAGAGCCCATGTTTCCTCTCTTCTTTGTTAACCATGGATATAGCGCACCGGTATTGTAGCGTGAAGCCTGCTGTCTCTTTCATTTGTTTGTTTTTAAACGAAGCATCCCGTTTGTCGTCACAGTCGCGTTGTCTAACTTTTCCATGAAAGTAAATGAAATAAGAAATACATTTGCCAATCAAAAGGTCAATAACAAACTAAAAGTTTGGTCGTGTTCGTCTATCTCATACAAGCAGGTTATGAGGTATGCCTCTACGATAAGGTAAACGAGTTTGTGATCATAGCAATCGACATATTTTGTTTTTTTTTCGAGAGCGGATGGGTAAAACGAAGAAGCGGGTTGAGGATATTGAAGTTGAGTTGAGGACATTTTCATGATCAGATAGCAATCCACATGCTTTGAATAAGTCCCTGCAATTGGGAACTTTATTTCTTGGCTGTGAAAATTTCTGTGTCTTATGCTCGTTTCTGAAGGTATGTTTCGATAGATAAAATGTAAGCAGAGGGATTAACGTCTAAATGTTGGCAGTTCTAATTATAGATTACGTACAGCTTCATCAAATGTCCCAGGTGCTGAATAAACTGCTTAAAATCCATCCCGCACCCTATGCGTTTAAGTCCTGATTTTCAACTCACTCAAGTTCAGAGCCTTGGATCTACAGGTGTAACTGTAGTCATTCTTAGCTGCACAAATTTGCGATATTTATTCAATAAAGTTCATTGAATCTTTTGAATGGTCAACCGACCCTTTGAGATAAAATGGGATGTTCTAAGTCAATCAAACTGTCCAGGAATTCAGAACTTAGGATAAACAATAGCGGTAGCTATCTTTGGCATATGTATTCCCATATTCATTGAGTCGTCTGGAGGGACTGGATTCTGTGACTTCGCGAACTTGGACTCAGGGACTGATTAAATAGTATTTTATATTCAACCATGTTCAATGGATCTATTAGAAGGTCAACCGACAATATGATGAAATCTGGTATGTTCTGGATCATACCAGACTATTCATTAGTTCATAACTCAGGATAAACAATTGAAATTGTAGCTTTTTTAGATGTTCAAATTTACGATATGTATTCTTCTAAGATCATTAGATCTAATGCAAGGGCAACCGACATTGTAAGATAATTTGAGATGTTCTTAATCATCTACACTGTCATGAAGTACGGAATTTAAGATCTTTAATTGTAACTGTAGCTCTTTTGGCTGTACAAAGCTATGATATGTTTTCAACCATGTTATCGTGAATACATATCGTAACTTTGTGTGGCTGAAAAAAAAAATTACAAATGAAGACCCTCAATTCTGAACTCAAAAATAGTTTTGACGACCCCATACAGAATCCTAGAGGGTTTGAGCTGTTTAATGGAATACCTGTAACTAGAAATTAGTCGAGTTATTAGTACGACCCAACAAACATCGGTGTTGAATTAGAGCTTGTTCAAACAAATTTGGAGAAGCTATTCAGCTATTCTAGAAGAAACAACTGAAAAACTTCTCCAAATTTGCTTGATCTAGCTCTAATTCAACACCGATGTTTGTTGGGGAGACACTGAAGAAGTCTGCACATTGTACACTAAGTAGCAAAAAAAGCCGAGCAAAATTTTGCTCCCAAATAACGCCTTGTTCAACGTTCTGTAACTTTGTCAATTATCAATATTTTTGGCTGAAAATTTTACAACACTTTAATCAATGTATAGACCTTATATGATCAAAATTATGTTGATAAAATATATACACTTGAAGTTATCGTAACATATATGAAAAAAGTCATTTTTGGACATAGCAATTTCAAAAATCCGTATTTCTGTGAAAAATTTAGGTAGCGTATTAAAAATTTCTCGATAGCCTAAAACAGTATAGTATATAATGTGATAAAAGTTTGAACTATTTCCATCAAGTGGTTTGGACTACAGTTGGCATCAAAGTTGATGCACTAACGTGAGTATTTCCCATTTTCACCCAATATTGGCCATGCTGAAATATCGGTACAAAAAAAAAGCCGAGGTGAATTCATCTTAATAATACACATGATTTGTTACGCGTGAAATATTCCAAATAACTAGTGTTACCCACGAAGAACTTTAAAAATATGGCATTCAGTATGTATTGGTTTTTGAAAACTACGTTTACAGTATTATATAGTACTATTAAAAGAATTCACCTCGGCTTTTTTTTTTTGCACCGATACAGCAGCAAGGCCAATATTGGGTGAAAATGGGAAATACTCACGTTGGTGCGTCAAGTTTGATGCCAGCTGTAGTCCAAACCACTTGATGGAAATTTTGACCACATTATATTCTGTACTGTTTTAAGCTATGGAGGAATTTTTAATACGCTACCTAAATTTTTCACAGAAATACGAATTTTTGAAATTGCTACATCCAAAAATGACTTTTTTTCATATATGTTAGGATAACTTCAAGTGTATATATTTTATCAACATGAAATTTTAGTCATATTAAGTCTATACACTGACTATAGTGTTGTAAAAGCCAAAAATATGGATAATTGACAAAGTTACAAAACATTGAACAAGGCGTTATTTGGGAGCAAAATTTTGCTCGGTTTTTTTTTTGCTACTGAGTGGATACAACTGTAGATCCTATGTTCTGTACTTCAGCACAGTTTGGATGACCTAGGACATCTGATTATCTTATTGTGTTGTTTGACCTTCAAGAATATTCAATGATCATGGTTGAGTAGATATCGTTACTTTTTATAGCTGCAAAAAATATAGTTACCGCTATAGTTAGAACAATACTGTCGTATACCATTCAACTCAGCTCGACGAGATCATGAAATACCGGTGTGTGTATGAAAGGTGGGGGGTGTATGTATGTTTGTGTTTGTGTATGTATGTGACGAAATAAAGTAAGCTGTGTTTCTCAGCAACAACTCAACCGAATTGACCGCTACAACCACCAAATGAAAGCTATCACGGTCACATTGAATGCTATTGAACTTTTTTGAAATATCTCGGTTTGGAGATATTAACGGAACAAGTTCCGACTTTGCACTAAGTTTGGGAACTAATTATTGTTTCTGAGCAACCCCATATTTAAATAAAAAGAAACATTGAATTTTCTGCGATATATAATGCACATAAAGGGAATGTTAGATTTGGCCGAAAATAATGGGATATTTCATGTAAATTAAGGCCAGATAAAGCCTGAATCTAGTCTGTTGTATGGAAAATTGCAAACATTGTTGTATGGAGCATGAAAGATTGCAAACAATTTCGTTGTTCATGGCTCATTTCGCTTGGAATTAAACGAGGAAAAATTTTACACGCTTGTTAAAATTCATTATTTAATTCTGTGCACTAAACTTAATTTTGCGCCATATAAGAGGTTTAATTCTCTCATTGAATGCTATGGAATTGATTCAAAATTCGGATATCTGGTTCTGTAGATATGGCTGAAACAATTTCCTAAATCACTCGGAGATCACACTTTGAGAACTTACACCTGTTTCTCAGCAACCACCGGTCCAATTTGGGTGCAACGACCATCTAAAGATATTGTTGTCCAATAGAACTTTACTAAATGTTTCTGGAATTAGTTATCTGGTTTTGGAGATATGACCGAAAGAAGCTCCGAAAAACACGGAATATAAGAACTTACATACATATCTTGGTAACCACTTGACAGAATTAGACACAAACTTTTAAACTTCTGGAGATTTCTCACAAGCTTCTACCTGAACCTCTGAAAACTCCTGAACTTTGAGAAAGTCTTAGTCTGAAATTCTGGAATGTTTGATTCTGAACTTTAGAAATCCTCTCTAGCACTTCTGAGTAGTTCCAACTAAACTTTTTGGAAGTTTTTCTCAGAACTTCTGGGAAGTCCTATCGCGAACTTTAGAGTTTTTTCCTTAAAACTTTTGAGAAATTCCTTCTAAAACTTAAGCGCCATTCGCTCTCTTTGTGTTTCTTCCTAAAATTCGGGATTTATTTTTGTTAGCTTATTCTTTCTAAACTTCTGAAAAGCCCCAACCAAAACACCAAAGAAAATTGAAACTTTAAGTCTCCTCCAGAATATCTAGGAAAATTCCCTCAAAAGAAAGTACCACCAATGCTTCTGGAGAGTTTATTTCTTTTCTTCGGGAGGTTTCTTCCTGAACATTGAGAAATTCTCATTTTGAAATTCTAAATTGTTCTCTTCTGAGCATTGAGAAAGCTCTCTAGCACTTCTGGGAATTTCCAACTATTCTTTGGGAAGTTTCTTTCGAAACTTCTGGAAAGTCCTTATCGGGTTCTCTCCTGAACTTCTAGGACGTATCTTTTTGAGGTTTGTGGAAATTTGT
This sequence comes from Aedes japonicus, assembly GCA_034211315.2. NCBI lineage: Eukaryota > Metazoa > Arthropoda > Insecta > Diptera > Culicidae > Aedes > Aedes japonicus. Next base: position 18,159 of record JASCZW010000842.1, on the reverse strand, counting down.
TCCTGATTGTAAGGAAATTAAAGGTGCGGCTTTTTTTATTGCGTAATAGGCCAACATTAAACATTTTTCCCACGAAACTTAAATGTCCATTAATATGGAAATTGATTCGCAATATTAAAGCAAGCAGCTTTGGATTCTTGAACTCAACGACTTGCTCAAAATTGTCTCATATGACCGATAAACAGCATCCGCTTCCGGAAAAAACAGGATATAAATTACCTTGTCCCGAAGTTATAAAATATGTCAATATAAAAGCAACATTAATGCTTACTAATATAATAATATAACAGTAATACTTATTGTCGTGGGACAGGAATGCGTGTGATTCCCATATGACAATCCGGTAGCTTGATCCTGTAACGGTTACTCTGGGCCAAGTTCCCATGTGGCCACGAATGTCCAGAAAACGATTTAAATTCAATCCTTATGAAAACGCGTACCATAAAAAAAACTCTTACTCGACAAAATGTGACAGATAAGTCACTTGTTTCCAAGCGGTCAATAGAGTCGACAAAATTTTAGCTAAGGTAGCTAAGGGCCTGTTTATTAACCACGTAGACTCATTTTTAAAAAAATATCAAACCCCCTCTCCACTCGTAGACTTTTCTTCATACATTTTATTGAAATTTTGTATGGAGCGTAGACTTTGGTTAACCCTGAACCCCCGGAACCCCCTCCCCCCCCCCAAAAAAAAAACTACGTGGTTCATGAATAGCACCTAAATAGACCTGTCGAGCAAAGTGACGGTCGACTTGACATCTAGAATTGCCCCTATGGAGATGATACTTGATATGGTCACTTGACGACCCATCTAGTTTCAAACATCGACCCACCAAATGGATCGCGACCCGTAGATTGAGAAACACTGGTTTAAAGAATCGCTCGTCACTACCTATAAATAAGGTAATAATTCCCATGTGCCACAACGCAGCACCGAGACTACGCAATAATTCATTCACGTTGAATGTTCTGCATCTGCCACTTTCGCTTGTTCTTGCCATCTAATGCCACTCGAAAACGCTTACAACCCGAACCCGAAATCCTCTGCCCGTCATCATCCCGCGTCAGAGACCGAGCCAGATAAGCACGCTCCAGGGCCGGGTTTGTGTCCATCACAATCCATCACTCAAAAAAAAAAGTGTCGGCCCAGCTTAGCGCCCTCTGCCCTGAAGCCTCTGCTGAAATGGTACATTCTATGTATGTATATCCACCTCCACTTCTGCGACGGCCAATTCTAGCGAAAATTTATGAATCATCACATGCAGAGAGCAATATTTTTCCGCAGCAGTTTTCTAAGCCACCGTTTTTCACACGCCCCTCCCTCCCGGTCCCTCTCCTACCGGAAAGCTGTCATATCCCATTTTTCATAAACCATCATTCCATTATGGACACTTGAAGAAAGATCCATTTGCTTATCACACCCACACACCCACGTACGAGGTGTGGCTTTGGGTCGCCTATTCATACCACCGACCGACCAACCAACCGACCGACAGACCACGCGAACCGGGATCAAGGGAATCAGCAGACGGTGAGATGGGTGAGATTGAGCATAGTTTGTGTGCCAAGCACGACCGCCCATTGTACTGCACCATACTTTGAATCACAAAGGGATTTCCCCATGCCTTCGTCCTTGCCCTCGTCCTCGCCCGCCTACCAGAATCGACTTCGTTTTGTCATCGTTCGTCGGTTGGTCGGTCATTATTCAGCTCAAACTTCACATCACCAGCAGCAGCACCAACAGCAGCACGAAGGGAAAATCCTTTCGTCATTGCCCTAACTCTTCGGGATTGCCTTTTTTCACTTTCTTTGGTCTTCACCGTCATCATCCATTTTTGAATGGGCAGACAGACACTGCATTCTCCCAATGAAGATGGGTGTGCTGCTGATGTGGCTAGTTTTCGGTCGACCGTGGAGTTGCTTTTATATCCTTCAATGGCGCACAGTACTTCATAAGTTTATGCCACTTCCAGGTGATGGTATGAAGCTTATTGTGAGCAAATCTTTGTTATAATGGATCGAAGGGGGTCCAGGATTTGGCATTTCCACAATCTGGCAAACTATTGACTTGATTAGGCAAAGGGGCTATTCATAAACCACGTAGTAGACGTTTCTGGTGAGGTAGAGGGGTGGTCTGACCAAAGGCTTCGTTCCATACAAAATTTCTAAAAAATGTATGGAGAAAAGTCTACGAAGGGATAGGGGGTCTGAGATTCTTAAAAATAAGTCGTTTATGAACAGGCCCAAAGATAGAGGATTGAAACAATTACAAAATAATTTTCAAATGCCAATTCGCTGCAACCTTTATTTACTAATCAAACCGGAGGTTCCTGAAATATATGAGTTCGTAAAGACCTAAAATTGGCATTTATTCCGTAAAAAGAGGTTTTTTTTTTATTTCAGATACGTAAGACAGTTTTGAAAAAAAAACGTGAAATTAACTCAACGTTATTAATTTAAAAAAAAAATATTAAAAAAAACATTTAAGGTACAGCCTCTTAGGATTGTTCGAAACGATGACGTAAAACTACGCTACTAAATGTAAGCCAGTTTTATTGTACATGCACTTTTTTTATTAAAAATACTTTCATAACAATACCATACTTATTATATCATCAAATGATTACTTTCGTTTTTTTTTTTTTTTTGACACAACACAATGAAATACATTCAGTTAAAATTTCAATATTTTTTACCAACCCGCTAAAAAGTTATGAGCAATTGCGTGTGTCCAAATTTCATCGAATACAGTCTTTAGTAGGGAAAGAATTTAAAATCTTATCATTTATCTTTTGGGAAAATGATTACAATTTCTGAACTAAATCAAACTTTCCACCTTCTGTGAATAACGCCGAATCAAATATTGTGCACATCGATCCCAGTAAATTTTCTAGGAATTCTAAACGTTGTAGTTGACCAATTTCCCCCACTCCATTCAAACATAATGTGTCTATGATCTGACAATGACGTTTCCTCAGAAACTTCCCAATTTGCGATTAGTTCATGAATTGCACTATTGCACAATGTCAAATCTAAGGCTACTTGTCTAATAGCATTTAAGAATGTAGGTACGTTTCCTTTATTGCATATGTCTATATTATTTGTTGAAAGATATTCCAATAAGCACTCCCCTCGACTGTTGCAGTTCTAGGCGTACTCTGCTTTTCACCATAGAACAGCTCCTGTGTTTGAATACCAGGTATTTTTTCCTTTATTGGTCTATAGCTCTTGAATTAGTACCACGTCCATGACAGCAGATGCTCTTTTTTCATGATGGAGGTTCACCTGCAGGAACTTAGTTGGTTTCATTGCTAAGGGTGGCACGCTTTTTCTTGCTTGTGCGGGGAGCGATAGACCCATCGATGTAGTCAATGGCTAGAGCAATAGGCTCGACTTTTACGCATAGAGTAGGAGATCCTTTGGTTGGTCTATAACATATTGTTTTCGAAGATCATTATTCGAAATCGTGAATTTTGAGCTGTCGAACGGTACAAATATATGAGGTTTGAAAATTGTCCTCCTCGGATGCATACCGGAACCGGTTCTGGGTGCCTGTGTGCCCAGAATGGTCAGGTTGAAAAAAACTGCATGTCGTTTTAAGAATCCATACATTTCACCTGAGACCAAGATATCACAAATCGGTTTAAAAATAAAGTTTTGAGAGCAAAGCAAAGTCTTGGATTATTTTTGAGCTTGAATGCACTATGTGCAACTTGATTCTAATGCATTAGGAAGGTTAAATATATATTAAAAAAAAAACATTAACACTTTTACGAGCAATTGTCAACCCATGGAAAACTACTAGAAATGAGAAGAAAAATTAGTATTTTCCATTTAATTCCAACTACCTTTATTGCTTATCTTGACAGATCTTGATTGATCTTAACATTTTTCTTCTCATTTCTAGTAACAGGTCTTTCACTTAATAGCCCGCACATTCTAGGATTCACACTTTCAAGGATGAAAAATAAAATTAAAAACTGTAAAACTTTTTCAAACTTGTAAGACTAAAACTGCCGTCATTTTATGTTATGGTACTTCGGTTAACCGAAGTCAGTTATTCTAAATGAGTGCGTATGAATCTACGTATGTTTTATCGAGTGTGCTACTCGTATAACAGTTATCTAATCACCAATTTTTTGTGTTTATGTATGTGCATGTTTTGTATTCTGTATCGCAAAAGATCTGTGTTGAGTAGCGAAAATAAGATTGGGACGCCATCAGGGTGGCCACATGCACAGATTTATCTAGATTGACACAGATTTTTTTAATATTTTCCCTACAGATATCTGTATGTAAAGATTAAAGATTTTTTAGATAAACCAAGCCTTTGAAGATTTTTGGTAATTGCATGTTCAAAACCTCAAATTAAAAAAAAATGAGTACATTTTGAGATCAAACTTTTTATCAATTCAACTATACGTGTGCTAGTCTGATGATAGTCTGAAAGTCAGTTTGTGTGTGAAAATGATTTCTCCATCAATTCTTTAGGCTAATTTATTTTATGAAAATTTTATAAAATTTCCCATTCTATGATAAGCTCTCCGACATTCCTTGAGATATTCTTACTGACGTTTCTATAGGTATTCTTAAGGAGTTTGTAAGCATTCCTCCAGGGATTCTATTAGGAGTTTCTTCTGGCATTTCATCGGCAATTTTTCAAAACATCCTTGTTATGAAATTTTCGGAAAATACTTGAACTTGCGATTCTTAAGGAACCCCCGAGGTACAGCTAAACGAACTACATCAAAGTTATAAGGTAATTTGTGGTTCTAATTCTTGGAAAAAATCTTGTTTCGTTGAAGAAAACTAAGAAGAATTTTTGGCACTAATTCCCTTATATCATTTATTAAATTCTGGACCTAAACATTTCGCAAGGGGTTTTTGTAGAATTGTTTTTTTTTAGTTTTGGCAAAGATGACTGCAAAGATTCTTACATATACTTCTCCAGAAACTACTTCAATAATGTCTTCAAGTATTCACTAGAGTTTGTTTCTAATTTCCTTATCTAAGTTCCAAATTTCAGTATAATTTTCTGCATGGATTTATACAAAAATACTGGTTTTTAAATTTAGACATATTATCATATATTCATGCAGAGAGATTTTTGAGAGTAAGAATAATGTTCGCTAGTTATTTTGCTATTCGAAGCATACTTATTGCGAACATGATTTTTTATTATGTTAAATATAATCTTGAAGTGCGTGAACCTATACATATATTTTGCACATCTGTTAAACAGTTCCAAATAGAGCGCTGAAAATGATGGGTTCTCTGAGCGATCCGTCAAGTAGCTGCTGAAACGTGCCTGGCCTAATTTGATAATTATCAAATGTATTTGCCACCATTTGGCTCTTTTTGCAAGCTACGCATATAAAAAGCTAACATTTTTCCCGGAAAAGTTGATACTTACAGATGATACAAAATATATTTGAATTGAAGCTTTTGAAAGTTGTGCATCCACATGCCACCAAAAGGCTATCGTTGGAGTCAGTTGTCAAGAATTTGGAACGATTTTCGGAGCTCGTGTTGTCTTTCTTGTTTTAATCCAACAACCAAACCGCACAGTGCATTCTCTGTCATCTTAATTTCACTGATGACGCAGTCACTTCTCCGTGAGCTACGTATTGTCTCTTATCAACAAAACGAAGCGTATCTTCCAGTCATAAGCTCCGGACTTCCCAAACATGTGCAATAAGCAGGAGTCTCTGTTATGGTTCTCCTTGCAAATATTTGTGAGGATGATGATGTGCCAGATTTCAGAGTTGCTGATTTCGAGAAACATCTTCGTAAGAAGTCAAAAATATATAGCGGGTTAGCAGCAGGAGAAATGCTTGGATCCGGAATTCTCGATGATGCCAGGAAGAAGGCTTTCAACTCAATATGCTTTTTCAACTCGGTATGAATTGATTTAACAGATCATTAAGTGATTTGAGTGATCGAACGTTCCAGTTCTATCTACTGCAACGAGCGTTGACCTCAAGAATCGGATGACTTGGAAACTTGTTTGAAACGAGCAGATGAGAAGCTGGCTTTTCTTTTGCTTAGAAAGATCATTGTGAATTTTTTACTAATTCGCGATGGCGCGAATTTTCTTCGCAATACAATCTGATTAAGACCGTAATCCGGAGACGCCTGAGTACGGCCATGAAGGGGAGGAGGAGTTGATCAGCTAAAGTTACCATAACAACTAAAATCTAAAACCAACCAATTTATGTTCACACATCATATCAAGGATTGATTGTTAATTACGTTCCAATTTTGTTTGCCTATCCTTGTACTCAAACCAAACACCTCATGATTCATTATCATGTCGATACTGGCTTGTCATAATGGCTTAAAAGCACAGATCGATTTCCCATGAGAACATGAATCCCTCGCATACTTATTCGTTTTGCTGTAGTGTGATGTAGGGACTATTTTGTATCGGCTAAATAAATAAATGTGTTTTGATGAGTATATATCTGTTTTATTTTGCATTCAGGCACATGAAAAGTTTCCATGCTACTTTTACAACACAAAGTTTGAAGCAAACATTTTGCCAAGATTTTCTGTGAAACACAGATAAGAAAGATGTTTTTGGCAAAAAATGAAGATTGGAACGAACAACTGTCTGTGTTCGGTCGAGCAAACATATATGCTCTCGCGAAACCACGTTTTCTCACTGAGATCCGAAACTCTTTTATCACTACACACTATTGTATGTTTCCCTTTCTCATACTATAGCAAGTAAACGCCAGTAAATTCCGTTGAATTTCACTAAAAGAGATTTTCTTTTGACAAATAGGTCCATTTCGTCTGTGGCACACGAAATACTTCAGTGTCCAATGTTGTCCAATTCAATTTAATATTGTTAAAAAATTTGTTTTATATTTTTGAACTTAGTACTCTATAGTCAATCATGCAAAAACAAACTTAAGTTTACTATTTTTAACAAAAGTTTTAGCAGTTAGCTATCTAATGAACCGTAAAATAATAGCTAACAATTTACATTACTGAATGTGCAATAAATAAGATAACAGTTGGACGTAAAATTTCCAACAAATAGATAACAAAGAAGCTAACCTTGTTCAAAATTCTTCCAAAACAAACAACTTCCGATCGATCTCAGTTTCTGCTGTGAATTCTCCCGTGCTTTTGCTGAAGACGAGCAAAAGTGATTGCAAATTTCCATACAATGCTCTTGACATTTAATTAGGGTAAACGCACCCTTTGGTGGAGGTATGGGGTTTTCGTGTGGTTTCCTCAACGATATGGTCGATATACTGGAAGATAGACGACGGGACAGGTTTTACGCAGTTTATTGAGCACCTGTGACATTTGATGAGGCTGTATATAATCTATATTTAGAACTGGCAATATTTAGACCTTAATCCATCTGTTCACTTCTGATCTATCGGAACTTACCTTCAGAAACGAGCATTAGATTCAATAAATTTAATAGCCATGGAATAATGTTCCCAATTACAGGGACTTATTAAAAGCATGCGGATTGCTTTCCGATCAGGAAAATGTTTTCTTCAGCTCCGCAATCTGTACATAAACTAACAAATATTGTATGAGTGCGATTTCGCGCATGTGTGCGAAGGCGAAATTAAATAAGCCAGTTCACGATTTGCTGCTAACGTTAATTTCTTCAACCCGCGTCTTCGTTTTACCCATCCGCTCTCAAAAACAATCAACCAAAACATGTGGATTGCTACGATCATAAACTAGTCTAAAACAAATTAACTGGTTATGACGTACTCGACCAAATTTTTAGTTTGTCATTCATCTTTATATTGGCAATGTGAATTTCTTATTTCATTTTCTCTCACGGAAAAAACAAAACAAAAATTCAAAAATGCAACATTTGATCGAACTTTTTCAGCAGGTAAGAAACCGATGGTTTTCTAGATAATGCATTTTAAATATGATTCATTTAAAAAGAAAAAAATACTAATACCTCCACTAGAGGTACATTTACCCTAATTGCTGCAGCCAATTCGAGCAAACCGAGCTGGTAACCGTTATTCCTGCTCCGCCATGGCAAGATTCAATCAACTCGAATTTAAATTCTACACAAACCCGATTGTGCAGTCCTCGTTAAATTCAACGTCAAGCGAGAGCAAAGCTCTCTGCCGCCATTGCTGCTGCACCTGACGTCACCCTCTCCCAAAGTGCGCGCTTCGAAATTTAATAGAAATTCCATTCAAACTGCTCCGAGCATCGAAAAACACAACGCAAATCGGAACGACGAAAAGTGTGTGCAAATAAAACCAGCGAGCAATATGTAACTTTCGTATAGCACCAAAGCAATAGCATATTTTGGATTTAGCATTTTCTATTGCCATTGGGCACTGCACACTGTACGATCCCGGTCGTTCCGGTGTTGATGCTAGTGTTGTTGTTGTTGTTGTGTTGTATACAGAACACCGAACAATTCTCCCTCCCATTTTCATTAGAATGAGCCAATAACATGATTGAGATGCCATAAGATGAAGCGCAAATATTTGATCGAAAATTGTCAGTGAATTTCTTCTTCCAGCCCCTTTCACTTCACAGACGGAAACTTTTGACCCGAAACCCACGTATGTGTGCAGTAATAGAATTCCAAGGTACTAACTCACTGCAGCCCACCCGAAAAACCGGCTATTAATAATTTCGTTTGTCACTTGGAAAAAGGACTCTGTTTTACCTGAATATATTACAGTCACGAAGGGACACAAATCCGTTTGACGTCATCACTGGACCCCTCCTGAAAAATCGTAATCCCGAACTAGCCGGGAAGAGATTTAACTTTCAACTCGTTCTCGAGTGCACCTTTGGGTGAATTTCTCTATCATAGACTCCCATCTAGATAAATTTATGGCCAAGCCATTCGGTTTTCGGTATGAAATAAGTGCCCTCCACCCACCCAATCGAGATCTCGAGAAAAGCGACCGCTCGTAAGCGAATCCATCCGATAAGGACCAAGTCCCGGCCCGGTACGGGGTGAGTAAAAAGTTCAATCTTTATGGCATTTTCCTGCTGCTGGTGCTGTTGTCTCATACGAATTTATACAAATGTATAGATAACACCAAGTTCGTTCCCATATTGAAAAAAGACTGCTCCAGGATTGTAGATGCAAACGTGTACGTGACTTTGCTTTAAAAAGAGATTTTAAAATTGATACAGCACGGAATGTGTTCCTTTTCATGCTTCATCCGCCCTTATCTTGGTTTCATCTGCCGCTTGCTAAGCTCGAAATTGTGACATGTGAGTTGTGGGGAACAGTCGGGGATAGAAATACTCCAGCGGCGGAAACGGGTTTGGGTTTTGGAAAATGGAATTGTTCTATGGGATCGGTCTACAGGAACGTTCCTCTCCAAATCATCTCTAGTATTTTGATTGTAACATTTGACCGTATTGTCAGATTTGTGTTTGTGTTTTCTGGATTTTTGAAGCTTATTTCCGGCTAACAACGTGTTCCAAAGGGTGGAATGGTCAAAATTGGTCAAACATGATTAGGTGCACACTGATTAGTTTATTATATAAATGATCAATCTTTATTTCTTCTTGAAGATCAACGTCTACAAAACACAGGAAAATGATTTGATTGGGCTTATATCCACCTTATTTGATGCTGAATTTGCCTTGAAATGTTTTCCCTCCCATTTGCTTTTTTCAGTTCTTTTGAAGTTCCTTTTTACGATTACCCAATATTTTTCAAATGGGCGCAGTTGTGGCGAGAATGTAGGGGTTTCTTCTTGGGTACGATTTACACACTATTGGCGGTATACCATTTCTGAGCCATTTTTCTGTATTGGCCAAAACAGCACGGAACAACTATGTTGCTTCAAGAAAGGAAATAAGCGTTTTTGCAAGCATTCCTAAAAATAAATTTCTAGGTTAACAATTTTCTTGTTGTCACGACATTAAGCCAGTTGTCACGAAACTTTCGCTTCTTAGACCACACACTATGGTACGAATGGACAAATTTCGCGACAAAAATCGATAACTCGAAAACCATTCACTTTAGACAGATGGTGTCTTCGGAAGATTTAATTAAAAAATAAAATCTATCTTTTGATTTGGGTGGTGACTAGGGTGGTCCTTTTATGTTCATAATATATATTTCAACTTTTTATTCTTATGACTTAGAGAATTTTTTCTTCTATAGAATTGTAGATATTTTAATTCAATGAAACTTTGCTGAAATAATTTAACTTCTATCTCATCTGCGTATCGTTTTATCACAGTTTTTCTAACTTTTCTTAGGGTGGGACTTAAAAAACAGTTATTTTGCTGTAACTTTTTTATTTCAATTTAAATTTGAAAACTCTTCATAGATGAATTTTAGGTATAAAATGACGCCCATTTTGAAGATACAAGATATTTGCTATTAACTGTATTAAACAAGTTGTAGGGGTTGAAGTGTAGAAATATATACGTTTTTGCAAGATATCTCATACCCTTATTTGCAAATGTTTGCAAACACAGAGTACGTTAACTGAAAGTATAAATTTACATTTACAAGATCTTTGCAAAATTGCTTGTCCCCTTTAGGAAAAAACTCATTTTAAAATTGGTAGTTTTGCATTTTTTTCTGCATAATTTTTGAACAGCAGCATCAAAAATTATCATCAAAGACCGTAACAACGCGAGTTTTTTTATGAAAATATTTATATTTTTATATTAACCCATTTCCGTTAGTTCATTAATATTTATATCATAGACAAACAGACATAACACATCGAACATTTTACACCACAAATCATCGTCACTAACACACCTGCGCCATCTGTTGAGCATACTGTGATGGATGATAAAGTTGAACAGATGGCGGTAGTGTGTATACGTTAAACGTTAGAAAATCAAGTATACGCGCTATCTGTGGCGATACTACCAACTAAGAAACATTTTAATTGACCGTTTAATGGTAATCGATGAAAGAAACTGCAAGTGTTATGTCTGTTTGTCTGTGTTGACATATTATTATTATGAAATTTTTATTATGAACATAAAAAGACCACCCAAACCAAAAGATAGATCTTATTATTTTAATTAAATCTCCCGAGGACACCATCTGTCTAAAGTGCATGGTTTTCGAGTTATCGATTTTTGTCGTGAAATTCGTCCATTCGTACCATACTGCCATACCAAGTATTTTTTGGGATCTTTGACATGTTTTTCCGATTCAACTTATCTTGAACCTTTTCTTTTCCGGTGACCGTATACAACTCTTGACCTGAAAGCTGCTTGAAATTAGCCTTGACGTATGTTCCATTGTGATGCAATCAAACTTGGTCAACTCTGGCTGTTGTGTTTTGCTTATCATCTCGATTTGGTTGCACTGCAACCTTATATGTTGAACAGTCCAGCTCATTTTTTGCTCTTTGCCCTCTTGTGTGGGACTTTTACAATTTGTTTCCTGTATCTCTGATGGAACGGTTAAGATTTCGTTTGAAAATGCTGGCCACTATTCTTCCGGTCACTGCGGGCTTCGTGGTTTTGGTGTTCTTTGATCCCGGCTCTCTGGCAGTCTTCAGACGTTCTCCGAACACTTTCATAACATCTCGTCGCGATTGATTTGGCAACATTTTATGATTTTACCAAGTCGGCGTGGGAATAATTTGTATTTTGCTTTCGCGCGTGCAAAATTTTGATATGCTGCTCTTTCGACGCCATTTTGACAACTGAAAAGAAGAAGGCAAAAACATAATAGACTTCTCTGCCACCTTTAGTATTAGTAAGCAGTTTCACTAATACAATCGTTTTGACAGTTGATCTTGTGGTTGAAAACAATAAACAAATCGATCCTATACGTGTAAAGCAGCACGCTAGTGTTTGTGAGATCGCTCGGCAAAAACATAATACAGTCAACATTCCGTACGCATGACACCTACAAAATGAGGGGTGTTCAAGTTTTTAAATGCACGTTTAAAAAACTACGTCATATTGAGTCGAACTAGTTTTGATCGTTCCATCCTTTAAATGCACTATCTGCTATCCCGATTTCAAATCAACGGTGATGACATCGATATAGTAGTTGAATTATTATACATTGGCTCATTTCCAAGCCACTTAAAGTTAGGACTTGTCGAGGCAGGACCCGAAACAGGGTAATACTGAACATTTATATGGACCAAATTTTTAAGTTTTTGCAGTCAAAGTGCTAAAAAAGATTCTGCTTTTTCTAGAGTACTACTCATTTTGGCCTGATTGACCACAAGGAATCATTGCCGCAAAGAGAGTATGTTTTGCCACGATCCGTGAGGCGGTGATAGATGCAAATTTTCATCGGATCATGCTTTTCGACGGCGCAAACTTCATAATTTCCCATGACTAGTCAACTTACAGCCATAAAATTATTATTATTTTCCGATTTTTGTGCATTTCTCAGCATATAGCTGGATACTTTCACCTACCCCCGGGCGTCTGGTTGCCAAAGGGGGTTAGTCTCGGTGGATACATTCGTTAGTTTTTTAAACTTACATTCTAATTCGTTTCCTTCGGTTGTATTAGTTATGGTGATTCAGGAATCGCCGGACAATACTACAGGTTCCAAGAATCACTGCTTTAGGAGTGCTGTTCAGTTCCTATCGCACCTCCAACTCAAGGGAACGTATAAGAGTACGGGGAACAATTCCGGTCGCCGAGATTATTACCGGAACTATACGAACTTCCTCCAAATGCCACATCTGCCTCAACTCCTCCGCCAAATCGTGGTATTTCGTTATTATTTCGGCGGAAACGGGTTTGGGTTTTGGAAAATGGAATTGTTCTATGGGATCGGTCTACAGGAACGTTCCTCTCCAAATCATCTCTAGTATTTTGATTGTAACATTTGACCGTATTGTCAGATTTGTGTTTGTGTTTTCTTGGATTTTTGAAGCTTATTTCCGGCTAACAACGTGTTCCAAAGGGTGGAATGGTCAAAATTGGTCAAACATGATTAGGTGCACACTGATTAGTTTATTATATAAATGATCAATCTTTATTTCTTCTTGAAGATCAACGTCTACAAAACACAGGAAAATGATTTGATTGGGCTTATATCCACCTTATTTGATGCTGAATTTGCCTTGAAATGTTTTCCCTCCCATTTGCTTTTTTCAGTTCTTTTGAAGTTCCTTTTTTACGATTACCCAATATTTTTCAAATGGGCGCAGTTGTGGCGAGAATGTAGGGGGTTTCTTCTTGGGTACGATTTACACACTATTGGCGGTATACCATTTCTGAGCCATTTTTCTGTATTGGCTAAAACAGCACGGAACAACTATGTTGCTTCAAGAAAGGAAATAAGCGTTTTTGCAAGCATTCCTAAAAATAAATTTCTAGGTTAACAATTTTCTTGTTGTCACGACATTAAGCCAGTTGTCACGAAACTTTCGCTTCTTAGACCACACACTATGGTACGAATGGACAAATTTCGCGACAAAAATCGATAACTCGAAAACCATTCACTTTAGACAGATGGTGTCTTCGGAAGATTTAATTAAAAAAATAAAATCTATCTTTTGATTTGGGTGGTGACTAGAGTGGTCCTTTATGTTCATAATAATATTTCAACTTTTTATTCTTATGACTTAGAGAATTTTTTCTTCTATAGAATTGTAGATATTTTAATTCAATGAAACTTTGCAGTAAAAACTTAACTTCTATCTTATCTAAGTATCGTTTTATAACAGTTTTTCGAACTTTTCTTAGGGCGGGACTTAAAAAACAGTTATTTTGCTGTAACTTTTTCATTTCAATTTAAATTTGAAAACTCTTCATAGATGAATTTTAGGGTATAAAATGACGCCCATTTTGAAGATACAAGATATTTGCTATTAACTGTATTAAACAAGTTGTAGAGGTTGAAGTGTAGAAATATATACGTTTTTGCAAGATATCTCATACTCTTATTTGCAAATGTTTGCAAACACAGAGTACGTTAACTGAAAGTATAAATTTATATTTACAAGATCTTTGCAAAATTGCTTGTCCCCTTCAGGAAAAACTCATTTTAAAATTGGTAGTTTTGCATTTTTTTCTGCATAATTTTCGAACAGCAGCATCAAAATTATCATCAATGACCGTAACAACGCGAGTTTTTTTATGAAAATGTTTATATTTTTATATTAACCCATTTCCGTTAGTTTATTCACACTTATATCACAGACAAACAGTCATAACACATCGAACATTTTGCACCACAAATCATCGTCACTAACACACCTGCGCCATCTGTTGGGCATACTGTGATTGATGATAAAGCTGAAAAGATGGCGGTAGTGTGTATACGTTAAACGTTAGAAAATCAAGTATACGCGCTACCTGTGGCGATACTACCAACTAAGAAACATTTTAATTGACCGTTTAATGGTAATCGATGAAGAAACTGCAAGTGTTATGTCTGTTTGTCTGTGTGGACATATTATTATTATGAAATTTTATTATGAACATAAAAAGACCACCCAAACCAAAAGATAGATCTTATTATTTTTAATTAAATCTCCCGAGGACACCATCTGTCTAAAGTGCATGGTTTTCGAGTTATCGATTTTTGTCGTGAAATTCGTCCATTCGTACCATACTGCCATACCAAGTATTTTTGGGATCTTTGACATGTTTTTCCGATTCAACTTATCTTGAACCTTTTCTTTTCCGGTGACCGTATACAACTCTTGACCTGAAAGCTGCTTGAAATTAGCCTTGACGTAGTGTTCCATTGTGATGCAATCAAACTTGGTCAACTCTGGCTGTTGTGTTTTGCTTATCATCTCGATTTGGTTGCACTGCAACCTTATATGTTAACAGGTCCAGTCATTTTTTGCTCTTTGCCTCTTGTGTGGGACTTTACAATTTGTTTCCTGTATCTCTGATGGAACGGTTAAGATTTCGTTTGAAAATGCTGGCCACTATTCTTCCGGTCACTGCGGCTTCGTGGTTTTGGTGTTCTTTTGATCCCGGCTCTCTGGCAGTCTTCAGACGTTCTCCGATCACTTTCATAACATTCGTCGCGATTGATTTGGCAACATTTTATGATTTCCACAAGTCGGCGTGGGAATAATTTGTATTTTGCTTTCGCGCGTGCAAAATTTTGATATGCTGCTCTCGACGCCATTTTGACAAACTGAAAAGAAGAAGGCAAAAACATAATAGACTTCCTTGCCACCTCTTAGTATTAGTAAGCAGTTTCACTAATACAATCGCTTTTGACAGTTGATCTTGTGGTTGAAAACAATAAACAAATCGATCCTATACGTGTAAAGCAGCACGCTAGTGTTTGTGAGATCGCTCGGCAAAAACATAATACAGTCAACATTCCGTACGCATACACCTACAAAATGAGGGGTGTTCAAGCTTTTAAATGCACGTTTAAAAACTACGTCATATTGAGTCGAACTAGTTTTGATCGTTCCATCCTTTAAATGCACTATCTGCTATCCCGATTTCAAATCAACGGTGATGACATCGATATAGTAGTTGAATTATTATACATTGGCTCATTTCCAAGCCACTTAAAGTTAGGACTTGTCGAGGCAGGACCCGAAACAGGGTAATACTGAACATTTATATGACCAAATTTTAAGTTTTTGCAGTCAAAGTGCTAAAAAGATTCTGCTTTTCTAGAGTACTACTCATTTTGGCCTGATTGACCACAAGGAATCATTGCCGCAAGAGAGTATGTTTTGCCACGATCCGTGAGGCGGTGATAGATGCAAATTTTCATCGGATCATGCTTTGACGGCGCAAACTTCATAATTTCCCATGACTAGTCAACTTACAGCCATAAAATTATTATTATTTTCCGATTTTTGTGCATTTCTCAGCATATAGCTGGATACTTTCACCTACCCCGGGCGTCTGGTTGCCAAAGGGGGTTAGTCTCGGTGGATACATTCGTTAGTTTTTTAAACTTACATTCTAATTCGTTTCCTCGGTTGTATTAGTTATGGTGATTCAGGAATCGCCGGATAATACTACAGGTTCCAAGAATCACCGCTTTAGGAGTGCTGTTCAGTTCCTATCGCACCTCCAACTCAAGGGAACGTATAAGAGTACGAGGAACAATTCCGGTCGCCGAGATTATTACCGGAACTATACGAACTTCCTCCAAATGCCACATCTGCCTCAACTCCTCCGCCAAATCGTGGTATTTCGTTATCTTGGTAGAGAACGTTGAATGGACGTTGCGATCCAGCGGTACAGCGGTATCGATGAGAGTTACACTCTTCTTCCTTTGTCGTAGATCACAATGTCAGGGCGATTGGCACGGATGAGGACATCCGTTAAGATCTCGTGATCCCAGTACAGCTTTATGAATCTATTTTCCAGAACCGGGTCTGGCAGGTACTTATAGTAAGGCGGACGTACTGGTACACCAAAATTATGCTTCAGTGCAAGTTGTTGGTGCACAATCTTCTTTGGCAACATCGTTGTGACGACCGAAATACGCTACTTCTGCCAATGCTTACCGCCAGCAACAACATGTTCGATCGTCTCTCCTACTGCGTTGCACTTTCTACAACCGTCTTCTACTTCTTCGTGCAATGTGTACCTGCGATAGTTGTTCGTCGCAATGACCCGGTCTTGGATTACTACCATGAAGCCTACAGTCTCTGAGAAGAGATCCCTCGCACCAGCCACGTATTCGACGCAACTTTATCGACAAGCGCTTGTTCCAACTCATGAGGATGCGTCCCTGCAACTTTATCGTCAATAGTTTCTGAGGCTTCACCAACAGCACTGGTAGACTTCGTGACGGGTCTGGCTTTCTACGAAGTACATCCGCAACTGCTGGATCTGGGAAACACATTGCGCTTGAATATCGGTAACACCTCTTCCGCTTCAGTACGCGGCAGGGTGTCTCTCTCGATGGCCGACTTTGGGTGATGCATGCGATGTTTAGTGAACGCCACTCGTACTGCTCGTTCTATCACCTCCAAGTCAGTTTTGGTCCACTTTATCACTCCAAAGCTGTAGGCTCGATAGGGGCACGGCAAACGTGTTAATCGCCTTTATCTTGTTGCCGGCCGAACAGGCACGACCTCAGAACACGGTTGACCTCGATACAGAAAACCCTTTCTCCTACAACTCCTTCTTGCTCGTTGTATGGCAAATCCCGTTCAATTGCAGGAATCCAAGGTATTTGTAGGTTTCGCCTTCAACCATATTTCGAATTCCTCCCGTTCGGTGATGCGGAAACTACCGGTATCCAACACTTAACCCCGAAAAGGATTGACTGTTCGACATTTATCGATTCCAAACTCCATCCGAATATCGTTACTGAACACCATCATGCAGTCTTTGCGCTGTTTCCGCAAACAGCTTTAATTCGTCCATGTAGATTGATAGTTCTTTTCTCCACTTTTCAAATGGTAGCCATAGTTGCATTTCTCAGATTGAGTGCTCTACTATGGGGTTCATCGGGCAAGGCAAAAGCCACAGCGGGCAAATTGTTTCTGCCTTTGCAAAATTTCCTCCCTTCATCCTGAGAGTCCAGGATCCTTAACACCGGCATCCGTTTTTCCGGCAGCCCATCTGTTCTTCGGTCATGCGACATTGTTCGCATCAAAATTGTGTTGTACCTTTCGGTTGATTACTGACAAGAGCACTTTGTACAGGCTTGAAAGGCATGTTATTGGCCTGTACATGGCTGGATTAGTTGTGTTTTGATCTTTGGGAAGAAGATAGTTACTCTTCTGGTAATGAATTCTGGCATTCGCTGGGGGTCCTCACTACCTTATTGAATCGCTCCGCAATTCTTCCATGGATCAAGGAGAACTTCTTATACCAGTAATTGTGCACAAAATCCGGTCCGTGGTCCAGCTCCAATTCCATGTCGTTGAAGATGGCGCAATGCATTCTCGGAGGCAGGAAGACAGGGCCCATTACTGGTGGCGAGCTTCGATGTCCTGCGGGTCGAGCAGCTTTGTGCGGAGAAAACGTTACGCTGGATTGGGAACGGAAAATATCATGCAATACCGGCGATGCAATCTGCTTCAAGCACACAATCCGTCAACGTGGAGGGCCGACCAATTTCTTTCCGGGCTGATCAGTGACGTGACGCCAAAAGCTTTTGAGGTTAGACATAAGGCTTTTTTTGTAGGCGGTCTTGATTCGTTAAGCCAGGTCTCGGTATGAGCGTAAATGTCATAACAACCATCACTAAGAGCCAATTGATACTTAGCTAGAGAACAGTTTATC